>ML783797.1:177404-201953 GCA_009831015.1 Picea engelmannii
ATTTCTATCGAATAATGAGAATGAAAAAATACATGTCCAAAAACCAAACCTCACCAACATATATCTTGTTATAACACTAGAATGATTCACATGACAAACAAAGAGAAACAAATAGGATAATAAGAGAGTGTATAATGCAAATTTCTACAAAACAATGAGAATGACAAACAAGGATATTAGGCTTATATCTTTCTATAACACTAACATGACTATGATCATATGAATTACAATAAGAGAGTGTATAATGCAAATTCCTACAAAACAATGAGAATGACAAAAAAGGATATTAGGCCTATATCTTTCTATAACACTATCATGACTATGATCATATGAATTACAAAAACATAGAAAACTTTGTAGGTTTTATGTTAAGATGATAGTAGGCATATATCCTACTATAATATTAGGATGATCGCCATGACATGAATTAGTTTAAAAAAGGTAGAAATATGGGTTTTCACTTAAAAAATAAACAATATTTGCATGGGATTATGGGTTATATGTTAATAAAAAATATTTTTGTTCATCTCAAAAGTTATTTAGAAAAAAATGAACTCACGTGGAGCCAAAAAAGATTCAAAAGACTTCAGGGTTTTATTTAAAAAAAAAACCTAGCCAACATGTATCTCTCCAGAGCACTAACATCATCGTGATGGAAATTATTAGACAAATATAGAAAAATCTACATGCTTTCCATTAAAAAAATACCGAGAAGGCATATTATAATGTTGGCATAGCCATTGTGATATGGATTTCGTAAAAATCAACACAAATATGGATATTCGATTAAAGAACCAAGAAAAGAAAAAATTGCAAATGATTATGGGTCTTGAGTTAATATAAAATATTTTTTGCATCTCAAAAGATATTTAGACAAACCCAAATTAGCCGGAACTAAACAACGAGAGAAATATTTCAAAGTTTTCCTTTAAAGAAAAAATCTCGAAGACATATTGTTATGGAGTATTTCCCATGCAGATAGGTGAAACATCCCTTGGATTCATATACCCCTATTCCAAGACAAAAAAACTACAAGTGGACATTAACATCCCTTTAAACTAATTTTAACGTATCAAAAAGGGAGAGGGAGAAATAGAATTATGTACGTCTTTACAAAGTTTGTCCTCACTGCTTCCATTATGTGAGCTTCATATTCAAACACATGGGTGCATCTTGATACTTGCAATAGGAAGCAAAGAGAAATGACTATCTCCTACTCTAGTTGATTATGTAAAACAAATTCATCTATAAATATTAAGACAATAGTAGACAAGAAAATGCAAGAATACTGAAGCTTGAAGGAAATAAGGGAAGTATATCTAATGAGAACCAAAAGAGAATACTTACATACCAGGATTAATGATGTAGCGACCTCTCCAATCTCTCCTTGTCCGAAAAACCTTGCATGAATAATCCCAGATCAAAATAATGATACTTCATTGATTTCTTCCTCCTTTTCACCATGGAAATGCCTCCAATTTATTGGCTTTTAGAGGTTCAACCACTATTAGTATTTTTGGAATAGGTTGAGGATATGCCTCCATAGGTTGTGATTCTTTCCTAAGATAGAGCCATGGAGTAGGATTTGATCCAAACAAACTCAAGTCTTTCAGATTTGTCCCTTAGAAGAAGGTGGGATTCACCAATATTTCCTCAAACCAACAATGGTGCCCCCTCTATGCTAAAAACAGATCACTATGGTGCACCCTTAGTATGGTATAGGGAGCACCGACACTCCCTAACTATGGGAAAGGGAGCGCTAGTCTTGTAAAATTCCCAATAATGGTCAAAATCCCATGTAAAAAGATATGCTTTGACTCCCAAATGATGGGGATTTTCCTTCTAACATGATTTGGGGGTTGTGACAAGTGTTTGTGTGGTTTGTATTGAGTTTTGACACTTACTAAAAGTGTATGAGACATGTTACGACACTTGTGACACTTGTGATGGAGGTGTGCCACTTACGAAACTTGCAACACTTAGGATCTAATCATGTTTGTGCCACATGAGACACTTAGGATGTGATATTATCACCACCTACAACACTTGTGACACATGTGACACATTTATGCAAGTGTGGAAGTTTGATCTATAACACATATATCTTGCTTTAATGCCATCATGATGGTGATGACATGCATTACACAAAGACAAAAAAATTGCTAGTTTTTTGTTAAAAAATATACCTAGGAGGAATAAATCACATGACTATTTCGACATGAATTACTTAAGAAAAAACCATCATACCTTAAATAAAATTATTCAGATAAATATGATTCTAGTGGATGCAATACACACAAAAACAAATGTAGGATTTTAATTAAAAAACAAACCTAGTAGCTAATAAAAATTTTAATATTCGTCTAATTTCATGGGTTGAACGCCTTACCTAGTTTATATTAATTGATTTATGAATGGGAAGAAATTTCAAGGAGGAAATTGGTTCAAGGGACAAATATATGTTCAAATGTTGACCTTCACGAAATGAAAAGAAGACATGTTGATGGGCGAAATTGAACGCTCGTCAACTGGAGGGGTGGATCCGGTCTGGGGTTGTCTAAATAACCCAAGATGTTTGGGATGATCCACTCCAATGGGTTTAGAGGCTCCGTTGGCTGATCTAAGTCCTAGGAAAATGAAAGAAAAACTAAACTAAATAAACTAATCTAAGTGAAAAAGAAGCTACATCAAACCATATACAAATCTAAAAACTATATATACAGTTTACTAACTAATATCATAAAACAATAATTCTACTTATTTAAATCTTCATCTATCAACAAGATTAAACCTCAATTATATATGTACAGTATTCACAAGTTACAGATTTTAAATTGAAAAGATGCAAAAATCATTTTTGAATTGTGCTATGACAGCAAAGCTATTATTTTTTATTTTTATAATTTTTATGAGAAAGGAACAAAGTGAAAGCTATCTAAGCTAAGCAATTAAAGTAACAATCCTAATTGCAAATCCGAACTATATATCTATCTAAACTACTGAGAATTATCAAATTTATTAACTATTAAATTGCAAATGACAAACTGACCTGAAGTAACGCTTCCTATTTGTCTTGTGCATAGTACTTGATTTAGCTGTTTGATGGGAGGAAACCCGCACCAGATTTTCCACAAGCTTCTTGTAAACAAGAAGCAACAATGCTCTTTGAATACAAATGATAGAACAAACAAGACATAAAACGACAGCAATCTTAAAGTTTACAGATCATCACATTTAGATAAATCCCAGTGCGAAGATTTGCATATAATTGTTCATTTAATTAAGAAGATAAACCTTCTCTTAATTAAATTAAAACAGAGTAACTGCTGTGCATAAAATGAGATACATCAGATATGGACAAAATTTATATCATAATGCATCAATCTGTAACAAATATTGATATCTAAAGTAGTCAATAATTTGATAACAAATTAAAATGCACAAAACTTGAACGAAAGTACGATAAATTGAAAGTTAAAGTTGTTACAAAAGATCCACTTCCATTCGAGTTTGTATCATCATAATTCCATAGTCTTTGTTCTCCCAACAATGATGGGTTCTTTACAAAAAAATAACAAGTATATAAAGGCCACAGGGTAAAACATCCCTGTCGGAATTATCAAAAACAGTTTGCAAAAAATATGGGAAAAATCTCCCAAATCTCTATTTTTGCCTAAGACTAACAACTTGAAAAAAAACCATGTAATCAAAAAGTATGTTCTAAACTACCACAGCAGATCCAATTCCCATTGAAATTCGTATGTACCTGTAGATAGGAAAAACTAAACAATTTTAGATAATGTTTTAATTGTAAAATCAACAAAATCCAAATTTTATGACTAGCTACAGAATCTCACGATTCTGTAGCTGGTCATATTTACAAAAAAAATCGTTTTAAATTAACCAAATGATAAAAAAAATATATGCAACCTATTAAACAAACCCTTAATTACTAAATCAAAGCAAAGCAAATCATTCACGCTAAAACAAACCAAAACTTTTATGCCAATTCAGAACCAACGAAATCATAATTGAATCCATTTCAATCAAAACAGACTATAATCGATTTATCAAACAAATCTTTGGTACGGATTCAATACAGACACAACCATTTATGTTAATTCAAACAAAACATAATCGTTTTTTGAATCAACAGATTATATTCTATTTATCAACCCAATCTTTGATACTAATCCAACGCATACACAAACGACTATGCTAATTCAAGAACAATAAAATCGGTTTAATCAAAACATAACTATATTTGATTTTAGCAAACAAATCAACGCAAACACGATAATTTTTTCTAATTCAAAATGAAATCATTCTTGCTAATTCGAAAATAACAGAATCGTTTTTTGAATCTATTTCAAGCAAAACAGAACTAATTCAGGGAAAACAAAATCGACTTATGCTAATTCAAACCAAATTATTCAAAAATCGATGTTTGAAATAACATACTTGGACTGTAGGAAAACGATTCGGTCAGGATAACTTTGAGTTAACAAAGGAAGTAGTTGCCTCAACATTTCTGAAGACGATCGAACCCGTGGTCTTTCGTCTCTTATCGTTGGCTTGCAGCCTATCATTTTCCTTTGACAACACAGTAACCCGCTCCTCCAAGGATTTAATTATGGATTGCAACAGAGAAACATATGTGTAGTAACGTTCGAGCCAAGAATTTCATTGAGTACACTGTGGTTGATCGGGCCGAGTCACTACAAGTGGGGGTTCTTTTAAATTGCCAGGGATTCCACTGTCAAGCTTAATTCCAGTGAAGTTAGGGTCATTCTTTAGGCACGGTGGAAGGTTGGACGCGTAGTCGTAGGGTTCGACATAACAGAGGCCATGAGAGTAGGGGTATTCCTTGGTCAAAAAATGTTCAATATCAGAGTCCAAATCCTCGCTCAAAACAATGGGTTTCTCGTCTGTGTTTTTCTTGGGCTTGTTCTGAGCACACCTAGACACCCATCATGCATTCTTCTTTCCCTTACTATTGGCATCGGTATTACCCTTTCCCTTCTTCCTTACAGTCCCCTTAACAATCTTAGTATTGTCTTTCGAGCATGGGTCCTGTACGGTGTCGGGTAGGTCGATGTTGTGACAGGTCGAGGGTTTGACAGCGGGTAGGAGGTTAGGAGGTGGCACAACTGGCCCAACGAGGGTTTCAGTGACCACAGTCTTGTCTACTTGAACACACTTGGGAGTGGCAAATCCATTCCTTAATAGGAAGGCTTGCCAACAGTCACCACTCATCCTTAAATGATGCACAATAATGATTTTTATCAAGAAGTGATGGAAGAGGATGGAATCAACCTTTTCCCTCTTAAATCATTTGGACATTTTATAAATACTGCGTAGGAGGTAGTCATGCATGTTCAAAGGGAAATCAATAAAATTCATAAGAAACCGGAGATGGTAAAGAAACACTAAACCATAAAGACCTTCACAAGTCACGAATTGTTTAACAATGGCCAATATATCATGCCATCGAGGCTTAAGGGAAATGATTGGCATACCTCTGTCACAACTAAAAATTTTCCTTGATGTGAATAGGAGCGGCCACGACACTTCATCCACTTTCGAATTCTTAAACCACCTCTTCCCTTTAGCTGGTAAATCCGTGGATGAAATGAGGAACTCTTCATTCAATTCAAGTTGAATGGCTCTGACCTTGGCCCTGCATCTGTCAAATGTGAGGGAAAACTGTTGGGCGACCGCGAGGTTGAAACCCTTAAATTTTTGGATGAAAACTAACCAGCCACTATTCTCTAGGTCCTCACGAGCATTGTCAAATAGCAGCAGCATTTGAACGCCATTAGGTTCTATGCGCACTACATGTGCCATGGGAGAAAACACACAGTCGGTAGGGTAAACGGTGAGGGGGGCTGGACAAGGTAGACGCAGAACCGAATGCTCACAGGTTTCCCAAAACCAACAGAGGTAGCCCGAGATACAAGACATGCATTAATGCCTAAGTGTGCAAGGGTGGTGGAATGAAATGAACCATGCAAAACATTCATATCGAAATGTACAATCAATGGCGCTATGGTGATTCAAATTACTATTGGTGTGTGTTAAAAGCAATGTAAATGACATGCCAATCAAACAACTATTGAAAACCATGACAAGTCTATCCAAATATTTGAACAAACAATAACTTTTGCATGATTTAAAACAAAACAACATTTCGGATATAGCATCAAGGATTTGATCATAAAATTTATGTGTCTTATGAAACCATTGCACCAATATTTTAATCAAAGACACCAAAAACCATTGCATGGTGAACCTATAAATTGAAACCATATCAACCAAAAATGTAAAGTGAATAAAATTTTGGTGTTTTGACGCATGTATGATCATTATTGAGTTAGAGGTGAAATGACCACATGAACATGAGTAATCATAATAATCCAGTGACGATTTTAATGCCATCGAAATGAATTCAAATTCAAGGTTTTCATGCTTGCATTCGTGAAAACGAAGACGCAAGGCAAGTGTGCGAATAGTGTAAGATAATAGTGTCATTTTGTTTTCAAGAATTGCGACAAGTACTAAGGGTTCAAAACCCTTGTGTAGGCAGCTTATAAGGAAAAGATAGAAATGTGAAATGGCTGCCAACAATGGCGACACACTGGTAGAAGCAGTTATCTCTGCCAAAAGAACAAATCTAGATTAGGATAATGAGAATAATTCTAACTCATAAACAACCAGAAAATTGTTTAAACATCATCATTAATCAAAGATTACAGTTGTGCTTAAAAGATGAAAATTGATAACAGTCTTAAGACAAGCGAGTCATGATATTAAAGATAAATCTCCAATACTATTGACAGATCCACTACTTCTAGTAGGCATCCATAGCCTCGACAAGGTTGCCATTTAACCCACTCTGACATCCATATCCTGCCAAGAAGTTCCAGATCAGAATAAAGGACATTTTAAGGTCAAGAGATTCCATATTTTGAAATTTTCATATACCTGACATTGCTTCGCTGCCAGCAGGTCTGTTCAGTACCTCGGTGAAGTTGTCTTGGCATCATGCATGCATTTATCTACTGCTAGCAGACCTGTTCAACATCTCGACGGGTTTACAAGAACTTCCCACAACTCTTTTATGATTTATTTAATTTTTAAAGATATATAATTGAGCGGGGTGATGCTGAAAATTATGATATTTCAGACATATTTTTTCAGACCTTGAAAGATTTTTATTTTTTTTTAAACTGTCCTTCATTAAGATTCATAGATGATTTGTTTGCAAAATCGACCTTCGAAAGCAGGGAGATATCTTTTGAGGTATTCCGTTAAGGAATAGGGACAGCGTAAGAAGACAATGGATGATCGTGACAGGCTTTACTTAAAGATTGAAATAAATAAACTTCTTTCAAACAACAGTCTTTTCTCAATCATGGATGTAAATTTCAGAAGTACATTATACTTGATGTTTAGACAAATTTTCAGCAGTCATTTCAGGGAAAGAGTTTTCTATTTTCTTTGTTTGAACAGTTCTAAATGCAGGTATGTGTATTTCCAAAAACAAAAAAACTAATAAACGCAAGGGGAAAAATCCAAACTAAAACAGTAAAAGGAAAGAAAAAAAAAAAGAAATATTTACACAGTATACACAGGGTTGTCATCAAGAGAAATATCTTTTCAGAGCTTGGCCATTCATCGGATAGGTGTCTGGTTGTCCTTCTAGATTCTGTAATCAGAAAGAGCTGGGACCCAATTTCTCAGCAATTAAAAATGGTCTTAGCCATAAGTTCTGAAACGTCGTATGCTCTCCCTTTCCCTCATGTGGTTTGTCCCATTTCAAGACAAGGTCACCTACTTCGAAGTTCCTATCATAGGCAGAGTTGGAATCAAACTAGTTTTTAACCACTAGTTGATGCTGATCTAACTTACATTTAGCTTGAGCTCTTACCTCTTCTAGTTTTATTAAAGCGTTAATTCGATTCTCCAAAGGGGGGCATTTTTCTTCTTGTATTTTTTGTGAAAGCTATAGTGAGGGAAGAAGAATATGTGGTGGCAGAATTGCTTCTCTGCCATAGACAAGAAAGAAGGGGGAGTTACCTACAATAGTTTTCAGTGTTACCCTATCAACTCAGATTGCGTTTAGTAAAGCATTATGCCAGTTTTTGTGATTTTCAGATACCATTCTCTTGATGATTTTAATCATATTCTTATTCGTTGATTCTCCCAATCCATTTCCCTAGGGGTAGTAGCTGGAAGAATACTTCAATTTAATTCCCTTTTTTAGAGTGAACTCGCTCATCCCAAGAGACGAAAAATAAGAAGCGTTATCGAATACTAAGCAGTCAGGGATACCAAAACGAGTAATAATATTTGAATTTAAAAAGGCAATTACCTGACTGGTATTCACAGTCCTTAATGCGACAGCTTCAGACCACCTGGTGCAGTAATCTTTGGCTGTTATGATAAACTTATGCTGCTGTGAGGATGGCGGATTGATTAGACCTATGATCTCAAGACCCCACTGCTGAAAAGGGGAGTCTACTGAGACAGGCTATAAAGGAAAGGTTGGTTTATGTATCTGCCCGGATGCTTTTTGAAAAATAATACACTTGCGACACAAGGCATAAGAATCTCTAATAAGTGTGGGCTAGTAATAAAAAACTCTTAAAACTTTATGGGCAGTAGTGTCCCCACCAAAATTCCCACCAGCTTGTCCTGTGTGCAATTCTAGTAAGACCTTTTATGCTTCATCTTTCTCAAGACAACGCATTAGTACTCCATCAAAATTTTGACGAAACAAAATACCATTAATCAACTGAAAGGAGGCAGATTTTAATCTTAACACTCTTCTTTTAGTGGGATCCAGGTGACGGGGGGCTGACCCATGTTCAAGACAAAATTTTATATCATCATACCAGGGACTGACAAAGATTTGTGCACAACAGATTAAATTTTGATTGTGCTGTCCCGGGTTTGACATATCGTTTTCTTCTTGCTATCATGTTACTGAGTCAATGATTAACTTGAATAGCCCTTGGCCTCTCACTATTTGAGCTGGGGTGATTTCTGTGTCATACTCCTGTAAGGAGTTAACCCAGTTCGCCCTCTTTTCACCTAGTTCTTTCTGCACTAACAGATTCCTGACTGCTGGGTAAGGGACAATAATTTTCGTCCTATATTTCAAAAGATAAGATCGAAAGTGCTTAACTTCTTTAAAAATAGTGTAGGCTTGTTGATCTACTACTGGGTAGTTAAGTTTGGCACCTTTGAAAGCAGAGCTCATAAAGGCGATTGGGACTTCGTTGTGTTCAACGTTCTTTTGAGTCAGGACAACGACGTAGGAATGGTCAGAAGCAAATGTGTAGAGCGTGAAGTCTTACGAAAAGTTGGGGCTCATGAGAGAAGGAGTGTCTATTATGGCCTTTTTTATTGAATTAAAAGCTTGGTTTTCTAGGGGTCCCCAATGATATTGTGCATCTTTCTTAATTAAATTTTGTAAAGGTCTCACCATTTCAGAGAAACTGGGGACGAATCTCTTGACAAAGTTTATCTAGCCTAAGAAAGACTCCATAGACTTTTTGGATGAGGGAGGGGGAAGTTTCGAGATGACTTGAGTCCTTTCAGGGTCGATAATCATCCCTTTGCTTGACACAATAAATCCTAAGAGTTTACCTTGTTCTACTGCAAAGATAGATTTTTTAGGATTCAAGGAAATGTCGTATTTACGACATCGCTGTAGAACGACTCTCAAATGAGCTAGATGATCAGTTTGGTTTTAAGAAAATACAGTAACATCAACTAAGTAAACTACGATGGATTGATTGATTAAGCCTCAGAAAGTGATTTCCATTGCTCTCTGGAAAGTGGCACCAGCATTAATCAGTCCAAAGGGCATTTTCCTATAAGCGTAGGTGCCCCATGGAGTGCGGAAGGTAGTTTTAAGTTGGTCTGGAGGAGACATCAGGACTTGGTTGTACCCTGAAAAACCATCCAATAAGGATAGTCTTTTAGAACCAGATATCTGTTGAAGAATCTGTTCCATGGGTGGGACAGGGTAGTTGTCTTTATCAGACGCTCGATTAAGGTTTCAGAAATCGACGCATAGTCGGATTTCCCCACTTTTCTTCCAGACAGGGACAAGGTTAGAAACCCATTGAATGTGCCTAACTGGGAAAATTATCTTAGCATTCAGGAGATTATTTAATTCTTTTTTGATGGTCGGTTCGAGCTTAGGGTGCATTTTTCTTAACTTTTGTTGAAAGGGAAAGGTTTGGGGTTTCATAGGAATGACTTGTTGTATGATGTTAGGGTCAAAAGTTTTAAGGTCATCATACGTCCATGCAAAAAAATATTTGAATTATTTAAACAATTTAATAAAGGCAGCTTTCTCTGGTTCAGAACACCCCACCCCTAAATTAATGCACTGTGGATTGTCATTAGTTCCCAAGTTTACTTTTTCATATGATAACAAGGAACTATTGGTTTTATAGTTGACCAATTTTTTGAATTTATCTTGAAGATTGTAAAATTTTTCTAATCTAACTACAGATTTAGGGATCGAATTTACCATGTCCGATGAAGATTCAGGAGATCTCGGATCTGGTATTACCGTGAAATCGCACAGATTGTCATCATGAGTGCATTTGTTGATCACCGCGCCTTGGAAATTTTCTTCCATATGCAGGAAGTTAATAATATGTTGATCGACGTCAAGGACTCTCCAATTCATGATGTTGTCAGGAATGGATGGCCTGAACAACAGTTCGACGGAGAATGCATTCGGGGACAAGCCTTCTGCAGGAAAGAGTTTGGAAGTTACGTTAGCTAATAAATCAGCTTCAGAATTATTCAATCTAGGAATAGAATTTATATTGAAAGCAGAAAACTTATTCATTAAATTCCATACCTCGGATTGGTATCTTTTAAGATGCGAAGACAGGCAGTGGATAGAATCTCTTACCTATCTAACCACGATTTTTGAATCGCTAAAGACAGTCAAATTTTGAATGTTCATGTCTAAAGCTTTTCTGAGGCCCTGCAATAAAGCCTCATATTTTGTTGTGTTATTAGTACATTCAAATTCTAACCTGCATGCAATCAGGGTTTTGTTACCTGTGGGATCAATGATAACGCAGCCTGCACTAGCTCCTTCTTTGGACTTTGACCCGTCAAAGTAAAGAGACCATACTTGATTCTTATCGGGTGCATGAGACCATTGTGTAGAAACTGTTGGCTGCACATATGCTACAATCTTAGATTGTTGTTCCGGGTTGGTGATAGCTGAAGTCTCGGCCATGAAATTGTCGAAAAAGGTATCCATCCCTTGTATTTCGGGTGAATCAACAGAATGTGTAAATGGTTCATTGGGATCATTTAAATCTATGACTGTGAGCTTTAGGTAGCATTCACGATTTACCTTGATCTTGTTGGGCTTGCCGTTTTCGGGCAACCATAGGTGAGACCAATCCGTCGTGAAATAGCCGTGTAGCTGCTCTGACCAGTCCCTTCTTAAAAACAGGCCATACACTTCTGGAATATCCACAACAATAATATCAATCACTTGATGAACTTTGGGGTTAGACGATAATCTTATAAGCACATTCCTTAATTTGCCTATAACTTTAACACTAGTTCGATCAAGTTGGATGATTTTTAAGGTGGATGGTTCAACTTCAGCATTAATCTTCTAACATACAGACCATGGAATTACATTGGATGACGCTCCTAAATCTACCATACAATTGTGCACGTTACTATTAAAGATTTCGAAAGTTAACAAAAATGGAGGTACATTTATGCAAGTACTGATGGTGGAAGCTTGTTGCTTTTTACTCACAGCCTCTAAAGCTAATTTATCTACATTATTTACAGGAAGGCTTCCCTTCTCATGAGGATCATAATTATTCTTAGAGGAATTCTTTTGAGGAGCTTTTTTCTGAACAACCTTGTTACTACTTGAATTACCGTTTTTTCTATTCACTGCGATATTCTGTAACATTTTTTGTAGCAGAAACGGAAATTTTAATAATTCATAAACATAAATGTTAGCCCTTAACTTTTTTAGATATTCAACTAAATCATAATCTAAGTTGGGGTTTACATGATTATGTTTAGTCTCAGCTGGTTTATATTGTTTTGGAGGCAAAGTCATAGTGTTTTCAGAAGAAGGTTTGTTTGTTGTCTTACTCCTAGTATTGTAGGGATGAACTGTCTCGAAATTAGCTTGAAAAATGCTATCTGAGAAGTGTCCAAAAATGTTTGGAGAAGATTCTTCTTCTTCAACTGTCTCTTGTTCAACTACTTCCTCAGGGATCTCAGGGGGCATCAAGTTATCCTAGGCTTCTAGAATTGTTTGAAGGGTGAATTGCAGACTTTCTAGATTTAGGCCCTTGGTATTTGGATTAGGTCGGTTGGTGGGAAAAGGCTTCCTGAATGGGGGTTTGTAAGGCCCTTTGCTCGAAGAAGCTTCTTTGGCCATCCTTTTCAAATATATAACTTGATTTGAGAGTTTTTTAACGACTTTTGTTAAGTTTTCTAAATCCGGGCTTTTAGGTTGTGTTTTACTTTGAGTAGGTCTAGAGAGGATTTCAATCTTCTTTTTGGAAGATGAACTAGTTTATGTTTCATTGCTAGTAGTGTATTTTAAACTAAGGATGTCTTTTTCAATTTGACTGGCCTCTTCAAAGGCCTCTAACAACGTGGCTTTCTTAGATCGTTTTACCCAAATGGCTATATTTTGATGCAAGGCTTTAGTATAGTATGCTATGATAAGATTCTTGGCAGGCATCGAATCTGTAGGGATTCGGTTCTTAAGTGTTAAGAATATTTGGTTGAAGTCTTTGATTTTCTCTTTGGGGTTCATTCTTAAACTAGAAAGCTCCATGACTAGGAATTCTGGGGACTTATCGTCTCCAAACCTCTCAAGAAAGCAGGATTCTAATTTCTCCCAAGACACGATGGTATGGGGTTGTTGGGCAAAGTACCAGGTAGAGGAATTTTCCTCGAAAGTGTAGGGGAACAACCTACAGACTACGTATTCATGATAGACATTACGGAGTCTAATGGCTAACATAAACTTTTTAATGTGATCTTCGACGATCTGTTTAGAGTCAGGCTCAAACTTGGGAAGCCACTTCTCTGGATGTTTGGGTAAGGGATGCTGAGGCCCAGGTATGACTACTACATCTTGGTCGAGCCAGGGTCTGGAAGGAGTTTTCTGGTTGGCCATTGGTGTAGGTGGTGTGCAAGGATGAGAAGAGGAACTGACTTCGTCAGAAGAGTCTTCTCCAGAAGAAGAAGGAGATGATGGAGGTGGTGAGGGTGGTATTCCAGTTCCTCCTACAACAGGAGTGAGGATTGGATATGAAGGGTTCAAAGTAAGGTTAGTGCCTCCAATTTTCTCTCTGATATCAGAGAAATCTAAAGGTTGTTCCAAAGGTCAATTTGGTTTCCTTAAACGGGCGAAGGCACTATGTGTTCTTAAGAGAGATTGACGAATAATCTCTTGTACATCACCACCTGTAGGATTTGGGGTTACTGGCTCAACTGTGATCCGTAGATCGTCCTTTGATGTGGTTGGTGTTTGAGGGACAATGTCATTGTTTGAATGAATTCTTTTCACTATAGGTCAGCAGTTGGGTGGTGGAGGAGTCTTACGACCGCCTCGTGCCATTAATGATTTTTAGGCCCTCCTTCTAGCGCCATTTGTTGACGGGCGAAATTGAACGCTCGTCAACTGGAGGGGTGGATCCATTCCAGGGTTGTCTAAATAACCCAAGACGTTTGGGATGATCCACTCCGACGGGTTTAGAGGCTCCGTTGGCCAATCTAAGTCCTAGGAAAATGAAAGAAAAACTAAACTAAAGAAACTAATCTAAGTGAAAAAGCAGCTACAAAAAACTATATACAAATCTAAAAACTATATATACATTTTACTAACAAATATCATAAAACAATAATTCTACTTATTTAAATCTTTAGCTATCAACAGGATTAAACCTCAATTATATATGTACAATATTCACAAGTTACAGATTTTAAATTGAAAACCTGCGAAAATCATTTGTGAATTGTGCTATGACAACAAAGCTATTATTTTTTATTTTTATAATTTTTATGAGAAAGGAACAAAATGAAAGCTATATAAGCTAAGCAATTAAAGTAACAATCCTAATTGCAAATCCAAACTATATATCTATCTAAACTACTGAGAATTCTAAAATTTATTAACTATTAAATTGCAAATAACAAATTGACCTAAAGTAACGCTTCCTATTTGTCCTGTGCACAATACTTGATTTAGTTGTTTGATGGGAGGAAACTCGCACCAGATTTTCCACAAGATTCTTGTAAACAGGAAGCAGAAGTGCTCTTTGAATATGAATGACAAAACAAACAAGACATAAAACGACAACAATCTTAAAGTTTACAGATCATCACATTTAGATAAATCCTAGTGCGAAGATTTGCATATAATCGTTCATTTAATTAAGAAGATAAACCTTATGTTAATTACATTAAAACGGAGTAATTGTTGTGCGTAAAATGAGATACATCAGATATGGACAAAATTTATATCATAACGCATCAATCTATAGCAAATCTTGATATCTAAAGTAGTCAATAATTTGATAACAAATTAAAATGCACAAAACTTGAATGAAAGTATGATAAATTGAAAGCTAAAGTTGTTACAAAAGATCCACTTCCATTCGAGTCTGTATCATCATAAGTCCATAGTCTTTGTTCTCACAACAGTGATGGGTTCTTTACAAAAAAATAACAAGTATATAAAGGCCACAGGGTAAAACATCCATGTGGGAATTGTTATCCCCGATATCTAGGGATAACTAGGAGATCATGTCTCGAGGGCCACATGATCCCAGACATGGAGTATGAGAGCAGATTGACTTGAGCATGGCCCTTGAGGGCCCATCTTTTCTTCTTCTCAGCCAGACTTGTCCTGTCAGCAGTACCAGCCTCCATCACTACCGGCCTGGGCTTGCATCAGAAAGGGCTCTTGCTCCATGAGGTAATTGGTCTGAGGTATCATGGTATGTGTCATATTTGATCATTATAACCTTCTTATGTATGCATTAGATTTCTTTCATTTCGGATAACTGCTTGGATCTTACACTAATCCACTTGACCACTATTGGGGTGATTGATGGGGTAGCTTAGAAAGTTGGTATTCATGGGTTTTGGTTAGCCACCAAAGGGGGTTTGTAGAACCATCGTCCGCTCCCACCACATTATCACTCTTACATATTTAAAACCCACTCATCCATCCCATTCCCCTAGTCTGGCCATTAGGATGACCATCCAGGGTACATCTTGTCTTGTGGGAAGAAGAGGCTAAAGGCCTAGGGGGTAAAAGCAGCTGGTAAAAGATAAAATCCATAGGAAATGAAAACCTAGAGATGCTTCGCCCAGGGGATCCCTGAGAAGGCAATAAAAAGCCTCTCGATAAGAAACTAAGGGACCCTAAGAAAATAATAAATAAATGCAAGACCTAACCAAGAGGATGGGAGGTCTCATCACGATTCGGCCCATTATGTTCATAGGTATTTAGCGGTATGACATTGCCACTATCTGTTCACCAAACTAGGGCAGTGACCTTTGGTTTCATGGCCAAAGGAAGGGGGGTCTCATCACGAGTCAGCCCTCTCATTTCTGCGAAGATACTAGTGGGTAACGCTGTCAGCTCTGGCCACCAAGCCAAGGCAGTGTCCTTTTTGTCAAGGCTTGTAGTAAAAATGCAAATAAGAAAGATAAGGCAATAAGGGCTTGGAAAAATTGCATCCATGACGGGTACAAATCGCCTCCTACAAAGGCACCCACAGACGACACTAGCCCTAGGTCTGACTATGACTAGACATCCCTTAAACCACATCACATCACTATACATGGTTTGAATGACCCTTTGAGGAAACTTTCCATTTCTTATGGGTATTAGCCCAATAGGTTGCCCCTTTGGTTTCCTTAGCTTTGTATAGTGGGTCTGTGTAATGTCTTTGAGCTCTTAGAAGATTTGTTAGGGATGTTATGCATATATTTTATCATTTTAATGATGAGATGTGATTTACATTGCTATGATGTCTAGGACTAATGAGCCCCTGGAGGGCGTAGTTTTTGATGTGCAGGACCATGCCTGGCAGACAGGTACCAAAGGATTGATGCACATGGGCAGATGATTAGTTTGGACCTCCATGGGGCTGAAGATCCCATCAGATGGACGTTGGGATAGCAGAGGCAGGACAGGGTTGTGATGAGCCCTTGCACAGAGAAGAAGAAGGACTCCCTCATCAGGACGTTTTGGCAGAGACCTGGCCTATGGGGATCAGTCCCTTTGCTGATGGGACGTGGATCTTGATGGACAGGACGTCACCAGGGCCAGTTGGACATTTTCTAGAGTAGAGAGCAGTGTGCTGGGCCTTCTGGGCACACATAGCAGGTTGCAGGAGCCCTCAGGGAGCCAACGTCTGGCTTATTGGATGATGATATTGCCCTAAAAGGGACAATGTCTCCCCTTTAGGGGCCTGACGTCTCATTATTAGCATTTTAGCATGTAAAAGTGACAAATAATTGAATAATGTAATGTTAGCCTTGTCGGCTATTTTGTTGACCTATTTTGTAAATCTAAGGTCATGAGATCATATATATTGAGGATGTTTTCTCCTCATTTTATCATAACATAACTTGCTCTCATTGAGAGATACATTTCTAGTCTTTTTGTCTTGGTTATTCTTCTCTTGTGGAGTGAGGTGCAACTTCTTGGAGAGCTATTGTTTGGCAAGTGGTGCTTTTATTCATTGGAAGGTTTACAACTAGGATGTGGATTATGCTTTCTTCATGATCTTGTAAGTGTTTTTCATCAAAACTTCTTGAATGAATGGTTGCTGATTTAACATTTGCATTTATTGTTATCTTGTTGTCATTTGCTTAATCCTAGAAACCCTAGGGAGCCAACACACAAGTAGGTTGTGGCTTCATGTCCCCATGAATAGAGCTTATAGCCATTTGATTTGAAGGAGTTTAGCCTAGCCATAGCTACACTAGATTCCCTCTTATCTTGAGTTAGTTTTAAGCACAAATTGAAGAAAGAAGGCGTCCTAGGCCTAATTAAGTTTACACCTAGGGTTTACTTCTAGGGTTTTGAAAAGCCTTGTATGAAGCAACACTTTTCAGCCCTAGATTTGTGCTTCTAAGCTAGTTGTTTTGTCAAACAAGTCTTAAGGAGAGAAGAGCAAGCTCTAGGCCTAGCCTTAGCTACACCTAGGTGAGTCTTTCCTTCTTAGGGTTTTAGGTTTGGTGGCCTTGCCATAGAAACACCATCAAACCCTAACTCTCTTGTCCTTGAGTTTAAGTCTCTCCTAAACCATTAGTCTCACTTCAAATTGACTCCATTAACCCAAGGCATTAGTCTAGAAACCTTCTTGAGATTGTTTATGCCTTAAACTCTTTTTCAAAACTACTTTCAAATTTGAAACCCTAACTAACCTAGCGTCTAACCCTAGCTTTCTTCTTTACTAACCCTAATAAGGTGACGTCTTTCTGATTTTAACTTTTGTTTGGATAGAAAGGTGCGGCCTAGTCATCTTATCATAGCCATGGAGTTTTATTGCATTTTTGTTGGTTGAATTTGTCAAAACGTCAACTCTTGGCTAGCTAACCCTAATTTTGCAACAAGATTTATATAGGTGATGTCACACATGTTTAGATCTCTTGTTTATACCTAAAACGTTGTGACTTCTCTCACCTCTTTTGATAGGTTTTGAGCCATTGATTATATCTATAAGCTTGTTAGGTGAAACATTGTGCTCTTTCCCTTTCAATGTGACTTATTACTAGGCTGACGTCATACCTATTGCAGCAACAATATAGGTGACGCAACAATATTATATGTGTGAGCTATTTTGAGATATTTATTTGCATTGACATATAATACAAGGTTTAATTATGAACATTGAATGCTTATCATCTCTTATGCTATGTTGAAAAAGTAATCTTTTCCTTTGTTTAGCCATCATTGACTTCGTCAATAATAGCACTTAATCATTTGCTCATATATATGATAAAGATAGTCATTTATATCTTGAAGTACTAACCCACTGCAAGCACATATTCTACTTATTTGTCTTGTCTCGCAAACATGTGAATCTTCAGTGGATCTTTCTCCTTGACTATCTCACTTGGGCAGCAATCTGTGAAAAGGAACTTCTTTGACTTTGTCCATTATCCTTTAGCCTTTCATTAACCCAGATTGTTCAGGGACGTCTCCCTTGGATTAGCCCTCCTAAATAGAAAGAGCCCCCCATCGAGGTGACAATGGGTGGGGAAGCTCTTGTTACGTTGGTTTTAAGCCTTGACTCAAGCCATCTAAACCCTTCCTACAAACCGTGCAATAACATGAATTATCAAAAATAGTTTGCAAAAACTATGGGAAAAATCTCCCAAATCTCTATTTCTGCCTAAGATTAACAACTTGAAACAAAACTATGTAATCAAAAAGTATGTTCTAAACTTCCACAGTAGATCCAATTCCCATTGAAATTCGTATGTACCTGCAGATAGGCAAAAGTAAACAATTTTAGATAATGTTTTAATTGTAAAATCAACAAAATCCAAATTTTATGACTAGCTACAGAATCTCACGATTCTGTAGCTAGTCATATTTACAAACAAAATCATTTGAAATTAACCAAATGATAACAAAAATATGTGCGACCTATTAAACAAACCCTTACTTACTAATTCAAATCAAAGCAAATCATTCACGCTAAAACAAACCAAAAATTTTATGCCAATTCAGAACCAACGAAATCGTAATTGAAACCATTTCAATCAAAACATACTATAATCGATTTATCAAACAAATATTTGGTACGAATTCAATATAGATACAACGTTTTATGTTAATTCAAACCAAATAGAATCATTTTTTGAATCAACAGATTATATTATATTTATCAACCCAATCTTTGATACTAATCCAACGCATACACAAATGACTATGCTAATTCAAGAACAATAAAATCGGTTTAATCAAAACATAACTATATTCGATTTTAGCAAACAAATCAATGCAAACATGATAGTTTTTGCTAATTCAAAACAAAATCATTCTTGCTAATTTGAAAATAACAGAATCGTCTTTTGAATCTATTTCAAACAAAACATAACTAATTAAGGGCAAACACAATCGGCTTATGCTAATTCAAACCAAATTATTCAAAAATCGATGTTTGAAATAACATACCTGGACTATAGGAAAACAATTCGGTCAGGATAACTTTGAGTTAACAAAGACAGTAGCTGCCTCAACATTTCTGAAGACGATAGAACCCGTGGTCTTTTGTCTCTTATCATTGGCTTGCAGCCTATCATTTTCCTTTGACAACACAGTAACCCATTCCTCCAAGGATTTAATTCTAGATTGCAACAGAGGAACATCTGTGTAGTAACGTTCGAGCCAAGAATTGCATTCAGTACACTGTGGTTGATCGGGCCGAGTCACTATAGGTGGGGGTTCTTTTAAATTTCCAGGGGTTCCACTGTTAAGCTTAATTCCAGTGAAGTTAGGGTCATTCTTTAGGCATGGTGGAAGGTTGGACACGTAGTCATAGGGTTCGAAAGAACAGAGGCCATGAGAGTAGGGGTATTCTTCGGTCAAAAAACATTCAATCTCAGAGTCTGAATCCTCTCTCAAAACAATCGGCTTCTGGTCTGTGTTTTTCTTGGGCTTATTCTGAGCACACCTAGACACCCATCGTGCATTCTTCTTTCCCTTACTATTTGCATTAGTATTACCCTTTCCCTTCTTCCTTACAGACCTCTTAACAATATTAGTATAGTCTTTCGAGCATGGGTCATGTACGGTGTTGGGTAGGTCGATGTTGGGATAGGTCGAGGGTTTCACAATGGGTAGGAGGTTAGGAGGTGGCATGGCTGGCCCAACAAGGGTTTCAGTGACCACGGTCTTGTCTACTTGAACACACTTGGGAGTGGCAAAGCCATTCCTTAATAGGAAGGCTTGCCAACAGTCACCACTCATCCTTAAATGATGCACAATAATGATTTTGATCAAGCAGTGATGGAAGAGGCTGGAATCATCGTTTTCCCTCCTAAATCGTTTGGACATTTTATAAAGACTACGTAGGAGGTAGTGATGCATGTTCAAAGGGAAATCAATAAAATTCATAAGAAACCAGAGATGGTAAAGAAACACTAAACCATAATGACCTTCACAAGTCACGAATTGCTTAGAAATGGCCAATAGATCATGCCATCGAGGCTTAAGGGAAGTGACTGGCATACCTCTATCACAACTGACAATTTTCCTCGATGTGAATAGGAGCAACCACAACACTTCATCCACTTTCGAATTCTTAAACCACCTCTTCCCTTTAGCTGGTAAAGTTGTGGCTGAACTGAGGAACTCTTCATTCAATTCAAGTTGAATGTCTCTGACCTTGGCCCTGCATCCATCAAATGTGAGGGCAAACTGTTGGGCGGCCGCGAGGTTGAAACCCTCAAATTTTTGGATAAAAACTAACCATCCACTATTCTCCAGGTCCTCACGAGCATTTTCAAATAGCAACAGCATTTGAACGCCATTAGGTTCTATGCGCACTACAGGTTCCATGGGAGAAAACACACAGTCGTCATGGTAAGCGGTGAGGGAGGATGGACAAGGTAGACACAGAACCGAATGCTCACAGGTTTCCCCAAAGACAACAGAGGTAGCCCGAGATACAAGGCAAGAATTAATGCCTAAGTGTGCAAGGGTGGTGGAATGAAATGAACCATGCAAAACATTCATATCGAAATGTACAATCGACGGCGTTGTGGTGATTCAAATTACTATTGGTGTGTGTTAAAAGCAATGTAAACAACATGCCAATCAAACAACTATTGAAAACCATGACAAGTCGATCCAAATATTTGAACAAACAATAGCTTTTGCATGATTTAAAACAAAACAACATTTTGGATATAGCATCAAGGATTTGATCATAAAATTTATGTGTCCTATGAAACCATTGCACCAAGATTTTAATCAAAGACACCAAAAACCATTGCATGGTGAATCTATAAATTGAAACCATATCAACCAAAAATGTAAAGTGAATAAAAGTTTGGTGTTTTGACGCATGTATGATCATTATTGAGTTAGAGGTGAAATGACCACATGAACATGAGTAATCATAATAATCCAGTGACGATTTTAATGCCATAGAAATGACTTCCAATTCAAGGTTTTCATGCTTGCAGTCGTGAAAACGAAGATGTAAGGCAAGTGTGCGGATAGTGTAAGATAATAGTGTCGTTTTGTTTTCAAGAATTGCGACAAGTACTAAGGGTTCAAAACCCTTGTGTAGGCATCTTATAAGGAAAAGATAGAAATGTGACATGGCTGCCAACAAGACATTAAACAACATGTAGAGAAAAGGAAAAAGAATGTAGAGAAAGGACTAAAAGAAATTTGGAGCATGTGTCTAAAGGAAATGCAATGCAAAAAAGATAAACATAGTCAACAATAGATGCCAATAATGCATGGTAGCTAGGTAGTAGGTTAAAGGAAATGCATAGTGGTTTATCGATGGGAAATAAGATCAAGGGCGAAAGGAAATGAAAAATCGGAGGAAACCTATAAAAGTGGACTAGGGACAAAACAAAATTACATAACAAGGACCAATGGAAGGTTTTGAGTATGAAGCCACAAAAATGCATTGTAGGTGACCTTGGAAATGTCGATATGGGATGATGGAGGATGAAATGCTACTACATCTAAGGAAGAAATATAGAGTTTTGAAATGTTTCTTCAAGTGGTTGAGTTCATGCCAATATCATTATATATATTTTATTGGCGCAATGAATGTGGGAGAGGTCATCACTATGATGGAAATCATGTGACCACTCTGAAAGACCACGTTAATTTATTGTTTGAAGTGACCTTTGAATCAATGGTTGATACTATATCCAACACATGCCATGTCATAGGGTTTCCATAGTTCTTATAACTAGGAGGGATACATTAGAGGTGAGGGTTGCCTTCATGGGAGGTCATTTCAAAGAAATGTGTGATGAATATAGGCTAAGTCAATAGTAATAAGTTGAGAGGGGGTCTACCATGAGATGCGAGCATGATGCCACAATTTTTCTTAAGTAGTTACTAGGTTTGTAACAAATAGGTAAAGTTCTTTATATAATTTTTTATAACCGATGACTACATGATATCTTGCATGTCTATCCACAATACACCAAAAATTTCACCATGGCTTGTAGAGGCCTACACATTGATTGCATGATTCTTGGAAGACCGTCATCGCATACATATACAAGAAAAGAAACACCCCATAGAGGAATGGGTCCAAACAAATTAAAGAATTATACAGGAGGACATACAATTGATTATGCAGGAGGAACTAGACTGGAAGGTTCCTTTGAACCAAACATGAATGGAGCACCCTAAAAATAAAGAAGAAGACCAAAGAAATGGACAAGGAAATGGCATAGGGGATGCACAAAAGAAAGTGACAAAGGAATGGGATAAGAGGAAGGACAACAACATATGTTCGGAAGAAGAAGAAATCTCATAAAAAAACAACAATCTACACTTTCATGGATGATGATATGGATGGGATAGACTACCAAGTGAGGGTAGCTCAGCAAACGTCCTAGAAATAAGAAGAACTGCACCAGAAGGTACAAGAAGAGTTAACAACATTGTAACAAATATTTAAGGAAGTAAATAGATTGTCAGGATAAATATCTAATGAAGGACCAAAAGAGGCGTGATTTGGAAGCAAGGGCCACCACCTCTTCACTATGAGAGATAAAAATAGGGTGCATATTTTTGAAGATATTTCTCAATGTAATTGAGTTCCCCACACCATAGATTAATGAGAAGACACGATTACTAAGTCACCCGGACTTAGTCATTTCATAGATGCCCATAGGATCACTAAAAGGCTTTCATACATGTATTGTGTCATTTCACAGATGCCCATAGGAGCACTACAAGTCTTACATGCATGTATTGCACACGAAATACAATTTTGGGAATATTCAACATCAAAGGAGTTGGATAAGGTAATGACGATTACTAAGTCACTTGGACTTAGTCATTTCATAGATGCTCATAGGAGCACTACAAGGCTTACATACATGTATTGTGTCATTTCACAGATGCCCATAGGAGCACTACAAGGCTTACAGACATGTATTGTGAAGGAAATACAATTTTCGGCATATTCAACATTAAAGGACTTGGATAAGGTAATGACGAATAAGGAATAACTGAAGAAGGATTATACAAAAAATTTGGAGGAGAAGGACAAGGTTGAGAAAAAGGTGGAAGGTATATTGAAGGAGAAGGAAGAGGCTGAGAAACAAAAAGAGAGGATACAAACAGTTGTCCATAAACTATATAAGGAGATTCCAAAGGTGTCGATGGTGGTAGAAGCGAAAATTGAGAAATATGTATAAAATATCAGTGATCTCATTCAAGGATTCCACACCGAATCGAGGATTTGGATGTGAGAAATATACCAGGGATACCACATGAGGAGAAGGAATAAAGAAAAATAACAACCATAACTTCATTAGTAAGCATTAAGAGTCTGGATGAGGAGTGCATGGAGTTATGCGAAGAAAGAGCACATCTTTGGAAAAGGTTGACAAAGGATCCAAAGATGAAATTCGTCGAGGAAAGATTAAATAATGCATAGGGAAGGAACATAAGGCCACAAATAATATAATCACAGTGCCAACATTTGAGCATGTAGCAGCCATCCTGGCAAAAGGATGTCATACAACGAGATAAATCAAATGAGGGCAGAGGAGAAGAATACAGAACACAAATTAGTACCCCTAAAGGTTTAAGCACTTAGTGTTATAGGGGAATTAGTAGTTTTGCAATCCATGGTTAAGAAAGTGGTACAAGACAGTGAGCAGAAGATCATGACCCTGACTTTGTAGGTAGTAGATGAGAGTGTGGAGAAAGAAGTTGAGGTCAAGAAGGAAATCACTACAACAAGAAAAACCCTCCAAAATTTCATGGAGGCATGGAAGGGTGTGACACAACAAGATTAAGTTGCTCGAGATGATCCATAGGTGAGTATTGGGGGCATTATGGACATGTATTTTGAATAAATAAGTTTTGAAGAGTGCACAAAAGTAGAAAAGGGAGGAATTTGCAAGGTTAAAGAAGAAGTTAGAGTAGGAAAAAATGTATGAAGAACAACAGTTAAGCATGTAGGCATGAAGTAAGGAAAATCAACATGGAAGCACAAAGGAAGGAAAATAATCATGCTAGAAAAAACGAAGGAAAACAACTAAGACATATTCGATTTTTGTGATAAACTATTAGGGTACTCATCCCTAAATCCATGTATAAATATGTGATGGATTGGGGAAGAATAGGATACTAAGAGTAACATATTAGGTTGTGTATGAGTGAGAATCTTTAATTGAGGTTTTGGAGAGATTATGTAGAGAGAGAGAGAGAGAGAGGATTTCATTGCATAATGTCTAGTTAAGTCTCGGCATTATGATATCTTATAT
>ML783797.1:217460-229258 GCA_009831015.1 Picea engelmannii
CTTATACACCACATGAATGTCCAAGTACAATATTCTTCCAAATGAAAATGTCTCCTTGGTATATATAGGAGACTAGGAGGTACAATTACAACTAATGGACCCAAGACAACATAAATAAAATAACATTACTAATGTAATATTCCTCAATTAAGCAGTAATGTGCCACTATTTAGGGCTTAACATGCCCCTCCCCTTCATAAAAGTGTTGTCCGCAACGCTTGAGTAATTCTAGATGCCTCTATATAAAAGACTTATCTTCCCAAGTGGAATCTTCATCAGGAAGTTTCCCCCACTTAATGAGATACTCTCAAATGGATCTATTCCTCTACTAGTGAATTCTTGTGTCAGTGATGGCTTTAGACTCCAATATGATTTTTACTTCCTCATCAAGTTCTGGCATTATAGTTTGAACTGGGATCTTGTCACCTATTACCTTCTTTAAGCATGAAACATGGAAAACTGGATGTACTCATGAGGATGCAGGAAACTCCAGTTTGTATGCCATAGTACCAATCTTTTGCAACACCTTATAAGGACCATAGTACTTTGGTGATAATTTATTATCCTTCTTGTCTTGCTTGAGGGATATATGGTTGTATGTTTGTATTCTTAAAAAAACCCAATCCCCTACTTCAAAACTTCTTTCACTACAATATTGATCTGATTTTTGTTTCACGTGATTTTGTGCCATGGTCAGGTTGTCCTTTAAGATTTGGATAACTTGTTGTTGATGATCAATGTGATCTTCCACTGCTTGAACCTTAGATTTTCCTTTTAGAGAGGAAGTGATGGAAGGAGGGTGGTATCCATAGAGTGTCATAAATGGTGTTATTTTTGTTGCAGTATGAAATAAGTGTTATACCACCATTCTGCCAAGGGTAACCATTTGAATCATTGTGTTTGTTTATCAGAGACAAAGAAACAAAGGTATCCTTCCAGACATTTGTTGACTATCTCAGTTTGCCCATCAGATTGAGGATGATAGGATTAGCTATGATCCAATTGAGTACCCAAACGAGAAAATAATTCTCTCCAAAAATGTCAAGTGAAGATAGGATCTCTGTCACTTACAATGATCTTTGGGATTCCATGTAGTTTTTGAACTGTCTCTATGAATAGGGTGGAAACTGTACTGGCTTTGAATGGATGAGAAAGTGCAAAAAAGTGTGCGTACTTGGTCAGTCTATCAACAATAAGCATGATGAAACTCTTTCCTTCACATTTCGGTAACCCTGTGATGAAATCCATGGAAACCTCCTCCCAATGTTGATTTGGGATGGCTAATGATTGTAAAAGACCCGGGGTCTTAATTGTTTCCACCTTATTTTGTTGGCAAACCAAACATTTTGCTATAAACCTTTGAACATCATTTTGAAGGACATCCCAAAAAAATTCCTTCTTGACCATATGGTAGGTTTTCAAAAATTCCGATTGTCCTCCTACTAGAGAGGTGTGCAATTCCAATAGTAACTTTTGTTTGAGTTGGGAGTTCTTACATAAAAATAAGCGATCTTTGTACCATAGTGAATCAATTTTTCCATGTAAATGTATCTGATGTACTGGAATCCTACTGCAAACTTTGAATGAGAGTCCACACATTTTTTTCATTCTTCCATTCATCCCTCGTTTCTATTATCCAATCGGGTTGGATGATCAAGATAGCACAAAGAAAGGCCTCAAAATATTCATCCTTTCTTAAGAGGGCATCTGCCACAACATTTTTCTTCTCTTTTTTATAGATGATTTAAAAATCATAACCCAATATCTTTCTCACCCATTTTTGTTGTTCTTTTGAATATAATCTTTGTTCCAAGAAGTATTTAAAACTATCATGATCTGTTTTGACCTTAATGTTCCTACCTATTAGGTAAGGGCATCATTTCTTCAATGCATGTAGTATTTCCATCATTTACTTCTCATAAATTGGTTTGTGTAAGTCCTTTCCATCGAGTGGACGACTTTCAAATGCCAGGGGTCTTCCTTTTTGTATTAGGACATCTCCAATTCCATTTCCCGAGGCATCAAATTCCACAATAAAGGTTTTTGTGAAGTCTGGTGTGGTCAAAACAAGAGCTTTAGACATCACCTCTTTAATTTGTTCAAAATCTTTAGTTTCCCTTGGATTCCATGAAAATGCATCCTTCTTATTTAGTGCCAACAAAGTTGTTGCTATTCTCCCATAGTTCCGAACAAACTTGCGGTACTAACCTGTCAAACCCAAAAATCCTCTAAGATTCTTCAATGTATTGGGAATTGACGAGTCCATCATGTCCTTAATCTTGTTAGGGTCTAACTTGACACCTTCATGAGATACAATATGACCCAAATACTCTTCCTCCTTCACCCCAAATAAACATTTGGATGGTTTGGCATATATTTGTTGCTCCTTTAGTAGTTGTAGCACCTCGTCAACATGTCGCACATGATCCTCCCAAGAATTGCTATAGATTAGTATATCATCAAAAAATACTAACACAAATTTTTGAGGAAAGGGCTTGAAAATGGAATTCATCAACCCTTGGAATGTGGAAGGTGCATTTGTAAGGTCAAAAGGCATGACCAAAAATTCAGAATGGCCTTCATGAGTTCGTAATTTTTTTTTTGGGATATCTTCTTCCTTCATTCTAATTTGATCATACCTGGAACAAAGATACAACTTTTTGAAATAGACTGCTCCATGTAGTTCATATAACAATTCATCAATGATAGGAATGGGAAACTTATCTTTAATAGTGATCTTGTTGATCTCTCTATAATATGGACACATACACCATGTGCCATCTTTCTTGAATACCATTACCACCGGTACTGAGTAAGAACTTTGGCTAGGTGTAATAATGCTAGCCTCTCACATTTCTTCAACCATACACTCAATTTCACTTTTCTGGGTATAAGGGTATCTTTACAGCCTGATGTTATGAGGAACACTCCCAGGAATTGGGTGAATATCATGATCATGATTTCAAGTGGGTGGAAGACCTTTGGGAATATCTTCAAATACTTTGGAATGATTATCAATGATCCCTTGGAGATCTAGGGGAATAGATGGCTTAGATGTTTGAACATCTAGTAATCATAGTTGTGGAATAACACCTTGATTCCCCCTTTCCAATAATTTTTTCATGCCATTAGAGCTTATCACCTTACTGGGTTTCCCTGTGATACCTCTTAACTCAATTTCATTTCCTTCCAGTGAAAATTTCTTGAAAGGTTCTTGAAAATTAAAAGCCATTGTTCCTAATGATTGTAACCATTGGATTCCTAGTACAACATCGACACCACCCATGGGTATATAAATCATTTGACTATTCATTACATATTCCCCCATAGTAAGATTAATCTTATTTTATTTTCTTGAGCAATTGATAGTTCCTCCATCTACAATCATTACTTGAAAGGCTAGTGTTGAATATACAAAGTAATTGAGAGCTTTGGCTAATTTATAGTGAATGAAATTACGAGTACTACCAGAATCAATTAGGACTGTTACCTTCTTCTTTTTGATATATCCTTCAATATTGAGGGTTTGAGGAGTGTTAATTCCATCAAATTCATTACATGATATCGTGGGAGCCAACTTTTTAGAAGAAATCACTTCTATGTTTTCATCTTGAGATGGTTCTTGTTATTGTTATTGTTCTTCTTCCTCTTCACAATCTATGTAGAATAATTTCTTCTCACCACACGTATGTCCCTTACTATACTTGTTGTCCCAATTAAAGCATAAATATTTTGATTTTCTTTCCTCCAATTGTTGAGTTGTTTTAGAAGAAGGAACATTATTCTCTCGATAGATGTTAGGATTGGTCCTTCTAGTATCCACAGCCATATTTTTACTTTCAACATTTCTTGCTACCCTAAATGCATTCTCCAATGACTTGGGTTCCCAAAGGAGAACCTCATGTTGAATGTTATCTTTTAAAGTTCCGATGAATACATAAATCAAGTGCTCATCTCGAATATCTATTACCTTTATATTCAATCTTTGGAAGTTCTCAATGTGCTCTGTAATTGAACCATTTTGCTTGAGATTTATCAATTGGATAAAGAAGGTATTGCTCCTTGTATCCTCATAGTGTGCTATCATTTATTCCGTGAAAATTTTCCAAGTGACGAGTGATTTGCGAGAACAAATCCATCGATACCATACAAATTGATTCGGTTCTAAATATAAAGAAGCAATTTGTACCTTTTGTGTATGTGGAACATTATGTAGATCAAAGAATTTCTCCATCTGAAGTATCCATGTGATTGGCTCCTTGCCATCAAACTTCCTCATATCGATATTAGGAATGTGGTTGGTCTTCAACCCAAAGTTGGAGTTTCTCCATTCTTGGGATACATTTCCACTTTCAGGTGTTCTCTCTATTAGGAAAATTTTCAATCCTTCCATGATCTCCCTTTTTAAACCATCCATCTTAGTATCCATTATTTCCTCCAATTTAGCTTCAGTTCAATCCATCATCCCTTGTAGTTCATCTCTTGTCAGTGTCTTCTTTTGTCATTCATTTATGTCCCTACGCATTTCTTCACCTTCATCAAGAGTCAAAGTAGGACTATCTGGAGGCTTATTTGGTGTAGAAGTTCCCTTTTTTGGTGGCATGTTGGACAAGTATCACTTTTAAACCTTGATTTTGAGGTGGTTCGGATAGACAATATTTCTTCTTTTGTATTTCCAAAGTTTCGAGCCTTCTGGGTATGATTTTTTTTTTTTTTGGTAGTTATATGATATTTATTCTCTGTAATGCCACATGTCTGATCACAATTTGATTTTCCAAGTGGAATTTATGGTAACTTCCCGACAACTTGATGATTTTTGGCCTTTCCAAGAGATCTCACTTGCATAGCGTGCCTCACACAAAATAATTGATATGAAATTATGAAACTTGTACTAGAAATACTAAGGATTGTCCACTATCCAATGCAACCAGTATCACTCAATTTGGATACTCTAGGAATACGTTGTGATTGTTTTACCCGGAACACCTGCTTGAGACTAGTCAATAGGACTAGTCAAATACCCTATCTCCCGCATGGTGTATATATAAATGTAACATGACCCAGAAGATGAATTTTTTATCAAATATACCTTGATAATTTTTTGAATAACCTTTGGATTTCAGGATATGACATGTTACATAAAATGTTTTATAGCAAAAATTCTACTATGACTCAATTCAGGATGATTCAAGAACCTTATCTTACACAGGCTGTATCTTCGAAAGTGTAAGGCCTCGGGAGCTAAAAATTTATCTCAATGTACCTTGATCCGTCTACTAAATATCCTCCAAGGGGTTCCTTCTGAAATTTCTTAGAAAAACAATTATAGCAAAAAATCCAAAGTGTCTCAGATGTAGCAGCGAAACTGCAAGACCTTGAACTCTGATACCATATGTTAAGAACCAAATATAAATATAGCATAGAAAAACCTCAGAATAAGTACTCAGCGCCTTGAAAAAGAGATAATTTTAGATAATAAGCCTCTTCGAGGGGGCAACCTCATTATAAACCACATAAATGTCCAAGTACAAGATGCTTCCAAATGAAAATGTTTCCTTGGTATATATAGGAGACTAGGAGGTACAATTGCAACTAATGGACCCAGGTCGACATAAATAAAAAAACATTAATAATGTAATATTTCCCAATTAAGGGGTAATGTGACACTATTTAAGGCTTAACAAATTCCATCATAATGGTGATGACATGCATTACACAAAGACAAAAAAAATTCTAGTTTTTTGTTTAAAAATATAACTAGGAGGAATAAATTGCATAACTATTCTGACATGAATTACTTAAGAAACAACCATCATAGCTTATATAAAATTATGCAGATAAATTTGATTCTAGTGAGATGCATTACACACGTGAAAAAAAATGTAGGTTTTTAATTATAAAACAAACCTAGTAGCTAATAAAAAATGTAATACTCGTCCAATTTCATGGGTTGAACACCTTACCTAGTTTATATTCATTGATTTATGAATGAAAATAAAGTTCAAGAGGCCATTGGTTCTGTAATATCCCTCGGCTGAAACCAAATGCAAATGTAATCCAAACTTATTTAAGCTAGTGATCTATTTAGACATCATTTTTGTAATACACGTTTCATGGCGTGTTGCGCACATGTATTGCAGAGTAAAGTGATGTAGTGTGGACATTTCTAGATACCGCGTGTAGTAACTAAAGAATGTGAAACCCTGAGGTTAGCGCATAACGTGTGCAATTTTAAGGTCAGCGAACCTTTATGTATATGATATGCATTATAGGCTAGTGAACCAGTATTATAAGCCATAATGCTTATGTTTTGGAATTAGGCCAGAATGCTTATGTTTTGGAACTAGGCCAGAGTGCCTAGATGTTAAAGGCCAGTGCGCCTATTTTGTATATGTCTCATGATTAATATAAAATACATCACTACACATAGACCGACCAGGATAAAAGCGAAGGGGGACCAGATTCCACCAAATAGGGATAGGGAGGGCCTAAAGTTAAGAACAGTGATAAGCCATAGAGCTTAAAGCTGAAAAGAAATATTATATTAATATTTCTTAAAAGCATAAAGTACGGATAATTAATTTATCCTAAGTCCTAAAGTAGGGGACAAGTGTATCAGAGTAGCCTCCAACATGAAAAGTGTCAAGTTGGAGACATGCATACTTATTTCCGAGACTTAGTTCCTTTGGGGGGATCGGCCATTATGGGGGGCAAGAGAGGGGTGGAAGAATTGTTGAGAATCTTACCATTTTTCCTTCGACCAAAGAACCAATATTCATGATACATTCTGTCATTCCTTGAGCTATCCTTGTATCTTACTATCACCATACCTAGACCAGATCGATAACCATTCCTGTTGGTGTACCTTTCATCTTGGGAGCGGGATTGAAGAGGTGGGTTTTTCAGGCCCGTGAGAAATTCTTTGAGTGAGAGAATTGTTGGGGATCGATTTCCTGAAGGTGATAAAATATGGCTACAATGCTCTGAGACTTTCGGTCCAGCCTGTTGCTGAAGCCATGGAAGGGAAGTGGGGAAGCCGAAGGACTTTTGAGTAGAGAAGGTGCACACTTCCTTCGGTGGGATAGGCATGTGGGGAAGGAGAGGTTGTAGGCTATGGTTGAGTGAACACCTAAGAGGCAGTCCTTCTGGTTGACTGTGTACCTTTAGCCTAGTTAGGAATCCCTTAGCTAGGTGGAGTCTAGTCCAAACTCGGGGGTGACTCATTATTGAGAGTGATGAACATTGTAGTTTAAGGCTGAGAGGTTCGTGGACGGTTTGCACGCAGTTGGTGACATTCCTACCAAGATAAGTACCAATTATGTGAAGAATTTACATGTTACATTGTCATTTATGTGTTATTTTATGGGTTTTATTGCATGTGTGATCATAACTATCTGTATGTTTAAAGGTATACCCCTGTGTACGATGCATGTCTTTGTTTACTGCTAATTCAACCTTCAAATTGTATATTTACAGAATGAGACTGTTTGTTTATGCTTTATATGTGAAGCTTCTACTAGAGCGTTGTATGTATATGTTTAATTACATCTAGTTCAATATGTATGTATGCATGTGTGTATATATATGTATTTGAAGAGAAAAAAAAGTTATGTGACATAGCTCAGTTGAATACTGGGTTGTTACAATATGTTGTCAGAACTAAGTTAAGTGTCTGAGTAGTGACATTCCCCAACCTGTTGGTGGCTGGGGGGGTATGTTACAACATGGTATCAGAGTGTTAGTTTTCGACACTGAGCCTGAATAGGCCAAACAAGTCAAATGGAGACAAGATTACAGTATGGTATACAGTATATTTTCTTTCATGGAAAATTGAGCCACCGTGTGGAAGAATAATATGTAGGGATGCACGTGCTAAATTTATCATTGCATGGAGTGCATACACATAGTAAGGGTGCACGTGGTGTGTGCAGTATGGTAAGGCACAGTGAAGTTTGGTTGGTGTGCACACAGTATGAGTATGAGTTGTATCACTACAGTGCAGGCAAGGGTGCACGTAGGTGGTTATGCATGGTAGCGACAGAGTATTCGATGGGGCATACAGATTATTGTGTGTGGTAAGGCATATTGAACTTTAGCATGGTGAAATGCATAGAGCGAAATGCATATGGAAAATTTGAGTGCGATATCGAAACAGTGCACAATGGATATTGGCGTGCAACGCATAAGTAGTGTGCAGAAGTTATTGGCGTGAGGAAGAGGAAAGGTATAGCAGATACAGGTGCGTGGAAGCATGATTTACCTTATAAAGTCACTTTGCATGATAAATAAAGGTACACAGGTTGAATTTTATGCGCGCAAAAATCGTCTGAAAGGATAATTAAGACGACAAGCCTAAGTTTAATAGAAAATTTACATAGTATTCAAAAAAAGAGGAATACACAACTGCATTGAAGTATTATTTAAATTGATTCAAGCGAGTGAGATGAATTCTGAGTTTTATTCAGACAGTTGAAAGTGAAATATAAGTTACAAGAAGACACATAATATTAAAGGAAACAAGATTCATATCACCATCAGTTAGAATCTTGTCATAAGCAGTACAAAATCCGCTTCTGCACTTATATATTCATTTAAAATCCAAAATTACAAAAGGGGATGATTCAAAATAGAAGTTGCCCTATTTAAAGAGACCGTACAAGAACAGGTCTAGTATCTCTGGAGTTCCTTACCTCTGCTACCATCTTTCCAAAAATCGTTGAAATATACTCAATTTTATTTGAGGGCTCATTTTAGGTTAGCTAGTTCCTCCTTTAAAGAATCTAACAAGAACGATTGATTCTCTCCAACACTTTCAGCCGCTTCAACAATGGGTTCTTTCTTCTGTCACTTGCTTCGTTTCTTCTTAGAAGTTGGTATGTTGATAACTAGATCCCTCATGATTGGATTTATCCTGATTTCCAATATCGTATCAGTAACAAGTACTGTGTGAAATTTAGTCACCAATATCTGCGTGACTACCTTTTCCTTTGTACTCGTAGGAAAATTTAGCATGTTGTCCGAATAACTAGTCTCATTAGATTTAACTAGGTCCATATACCTCAGTTGTATGGGCACCGAAATACTTTTGTAGAGATGAGAAGGTCAAAACCGTTTGGAAATGGCTCGCTGATGGATAAGATGATGCCTCCATACCTGAGATTTGGTAATTATATAGCCTCAATCATGAATCACTGACAGACTTGCGCACAAGTACGATGGGTTTCCATGCTTGGCTAATCTATTTCAAATGATTAAATTTTTTTAGTTCGTTACATGGTGGCGTTCACCTAACTTCAAACGACTTTGATGTACCGATCAAATGAGACAGAGTGATATGACTAGCCATCACCCATCCCACGAATGGTGGATTTGACATATTAAAGCACGTGACATCGGAACTTATGAAAAAGCGGTTTCGGCAAACCACCTTTCGCCCGATGTATATCTGCGCGATAATGTAGTTCTTACTAAGTTCTCAAAACTTGGGTCTTGTCTAAGAATTTTCATGGTGGCAACACCAAGAAATTAGAAAAGATAATTCTGATATATTTATTGAGCCGAAATAGTTCATATTTCTCATGGATTGTTGATTTAGTTAACCTAATAAGTTTTAATGGCTGCACATTTTGTAGAACTAACAACAACTAGATCAGATCAGATTAGTACCAAATCCATCGGAATGGAAGAGACACAGGGAAATTATAGTCAACAAGATGAGAGCAGAGGGATGAATGTCCATTTGGACATTGAAGGAACAAACTCCGATGGACATGGAGAGGAAAGGGATGAAAACCTGAATATGGTAGAGACCATTAAAAATTTGCAAAAGGATGTCCAAAGCCATAAAGTTGATAATGAAAGGCTTATGAGAGCCAGAGAGAAGCAGGATGAATTCAACATGAAGTTATTGCAAAGTCTAAACATAATAGAAAAGAAACTGGAAAAAGAAAGTGACTCAAGCAAATTTGGAAGTCACAAACCTTCAGATGAGAAAAAGAAATCAGGAAGTGTTAGTAGACACCACCATCACTCCCCGAATCGTTCCAATAAAAGAGCATGTAGCATCATACTTCCATCCCCTAACAGACAACATAATAGGTCTGGGGTTTATGAGCTACGAGGAGAAATGAACAAAATCAAACCTTCTACATTTGATGGTGAGCAAAAGAAGGATGAAGATGCAGAAACTTGGTTGTTGGGGATGAGAAAGTATTTTCAATTACACAATTATTCTTCTCATGCAGAGGGTAGAATTTACATCTATCAACTCAAAGGAAAGGCATTCATGTGGTGGGATCAACTTGTGCAGGTAACACACATTAAAGAGAAGAGCGTTAATTGGAGGGAATTTAAGAAGTATTTTGAGAAGAAATACTTGACTATGAGATATTATGACAAGAAAATGAAAGAGTTCTTTGAACTCAAACTTGGAAGCATGACCATAGATGAATATGAAAGAAGATTCCTAGAATTGTTGAAGTACGTCTCTTTCATCAAGGGTGAGACAGTTAAAATTCAAAGGTATTTGAGTGGATTTCCAGCATTCATTAGTGAAAAAATACAGTATGATGATCCCAAGACATTGGAAGAGACCATAAGGTGAGCTAAATGTCTATATGATGAAAAGAAAGCAAGGCCAACTTTCCAAAAAGCTTGGGAAGACAAAAATAAGTTCAAGGTGGATCAGAAGAAGAAAGGATTTAAACCACCATTCTTCATAGATAGTCCACAGGGACCACAAACTCCTAAAGATCCCAAAACGATAGAGGAAGAAGGCCAAAGGCTAAGGCAACCACCTATTAAATGTTGGGGTTGTAAAGGAGATCATAGATTCATAGATTGTCCTCACAAAGGTGAAAAAGGAAGGACTGTTTATAATGTACAACAAGTTGAAATAGTGGAGGACATGGGCAGAAATGTGCCAAGGATCTATGCATCCCTAGATAACAAGCAAGAAGAATATCAGTCACACATGATAGAAGTGGAAGGTATGATTAGCAACCAAACCATTACTATTTTAATTGATTCAGGAGCTAGTCATAGTTATATAGATCCTAATATGGTATAAAGTTTACAATTGAAAAGAAGAAAGCATGGAAAATCTTGGTTGGTATAGCTGGCTACAGGAACCAAAAGAAAGGTTAATGAGATGGTTAAGTAATGTCTCATGGACATGAACAAACTGAACACCAAGGAAGATTTGAACATCTTACCTTTAGGTTCCTATGACTGTTTAATTGGGATGGATTGAGTGGACCCACATCATGCTCTATTGGATTGTCATAACAAAGCATTCACTTGCTTGGATGAACAAGGGAACCAAAGGAAAGTGTAGGGAATTCCCAGGGTAGTAACCATTAGAGAAATTTTAGCATTGCAGTTGAAGAAATGTTATAGAAGAGGATGTCAAATATTTGTAGCTCATATGGAGGAGACACCTAAAGACAAGGTGCCAAATTTAGAGGATTATGAAATCCTGAAAGAGTTTGAAGATGTATTCAAGGAAGTACCAGGACTACCCCCAAAGAGAGACATTGATTTTTCTATAAATCTAACACCAGGAGAAACTCCCGTGTCAAAGAATCCTTACAAAATGAGTACACCAGAATTCAAGGAGTTGCAAATCCAACTTGAAGAACTTCTGAAAAAGGGGTATATACACCCAAGTGTATCACCTTGGGGTGCCCCAATCTTGTTTGTGAAAAATAAAGATGGAACATTAGGATTGTCCATTGATTTCAGACAGTTGAATAAAGTGACTGTAAAGAACAAGTATCCTATGCCAAGGATCGATGATC
>ML783797.1:232384-244601 GCA_009831015.1 Picea engelmannii
CGGATACTGATCCAATGAGGGTCCCTTCCTTTCATTCACTGCTTCCACTACGTAAAGTTGACACCCTTGTCTCAAGCATTGCTTAACCTTCATAGTGGATATAAAGCGTAACGACACTTTTCTCTGTACACCCTGGATCTCTACTGGTCTTCCTTCATCATTGACACAAAACACCCTCTTTGCGAGACAATCTACCAAAGCTCGATGAGCTGCTAACCAATCCATTCCAATGATTAGGTCATATGCCCCGAGAGCAGTGACGTATACTTTCAACCTGGTAGTACACACTCCCAGGTCTACTATACAATTATTGACACTAGGTCCTACTACTTGTTTTTCCCCCGAAGCCATCTCGACTTGTTTAAATTCATCATGCTCGTAGGCTGCCAACCCACTCTTTTCTAATGCAGATGGTGAAATGAAAATATATGTCGCACCAGAATCAAACAAAATATTAACATTGATATGATTTAGCGTACTTGATGAATCCACCACTGTGGATTGATGTTCGGCCTGGCAGTTATTAACTGTTGCGTAAATATGGTGGCTACTACTTGCTCTCCCCATCGGTGCCTTTCCTTCTCTATGCACGAACCCTGATTGTAACTCTGGGCAGTCACGCTGGTAATGAGGTCTCCCGCACCCCCAATAGATAACACGAGATTGAACCTATGCATTGTTATGTGTCTGTCTTTGAAATGAGTTCCTTCCCCTGGAACCCTTGCCCCTACTCATTGTTCCCTGAGATGGTCGTGGTCCTGTCTGCACCGTTGGCGATGAACGAGATGCTACACTCACTGCCATTGAAATTCCTGCAGCTACTGTCCTTGGCGCGACTCTGTTACCATATGGCGGTGGCCTTGAGCCCCCTCCCCTAGGAAATGTCCTCGGGGCCTTTCCTATGAACCCCGGGCGATGCGGAAACGTTGGTCTTGTACCCCCAGTCAAGTTCATATGTTCTTCCGCGTAACGCGCATTTTCCACCGCCTCCGCCACTGAAGACGGTTTCCACATTCGCACCATAGCCCTTATCCTAGGGTTCAATCCATAGACGAAGCGCTCTTCCTGTCATTGGTCATTATCCATATACGACACATATTTGACCAGTTCCATAAACCTGATCTCATATTCTTCTATCGTTCTATTTCCCTATACTAAGGCATGAAATTCCCCAACCTGTTGTTCCTCGTAGTACGCCGATAGATATTTCCTCCTGAACCTCTCCTAGAAAAGTTCCCAAAATACTGTGTCTGGGGTAAGGTGCATTTGTCTTTCCAGGTTGCCCCACCAGTTCAAAGAGCTGTCCCTTAACTGAAAAATGGTGATCTTTGCCTTTGAATTGGACGCATAGTCCCTTAAGGCAAAACACCTGGTCATGCCTTCTAACCAGGCTTCCGCGCATTCGCTGGCATGACCCCTGGAAAACTTCGGAAGTTTGATCTTCTGCAATTCCTGCATGATGTATTCAGGTGGAGGTCCTCCCCTTGAATCCCTTGACGCTTCTAGATTACCCGTTCCAGACGGTGGGGGTTCCACTTCAGTCCCTGTCGGTTGTCGCCCCTTTAAAGTCTCGTTAATGGCTTCCAACGAGCGTAGTATGAGGGCTAGTTCAGGCGATGGTGGTGGTGGCGCTGGTAGTGTTGGCGGTGCTTGCGATGACGCTCCCCTGCCTCGACTCCCTCGAGTCCTGACCATCATGTATGCTTTGACCTGCATCCACCAAAGTTGTCAGGGTGAGTTCCGGGATGTTTCAAATTGGTGCTACTCAAACTAGAAATAGGGTTAGGCGTAAGTTTTCTTTACTTGTCTGTAAACAGACATTACTCCATTAAGGGATTGGCTAGTTTAGGGTTAGGATTAAGCGTCTAAGATTAATTTCTTCACCCCTACGAAAGAACTATTGGTTCCCCTGCCTTATGGCTACGTTAGCCTTGCGCCTCACTCGCCACTTCCTATGCTTATGCTCCTAGTGCATATGTCGCCTCCTTCTCACTTGTCCTAGTCTAAGCCCTTTTAACTTTTCACATACAAATTGATAAACATGACTTCCGACCTTATGTTTATTAATTTACGTAGAAAGGCGTACACCTATTAACAATGGGCACAATTAATGATCTTTTAATCCTTTTTTTTTCATTTTTTTTTTTTTAACCTTAAACCATTATCTAATGGTTATGCATTGAAGATGCTAGCATATTATTAGTCGTCCTCCAAAATCAATGGGTCACATTTATCGTCCATAACTTTTTTGCATTTATCACAGCATCCGTTAACATGTTTACATTTTAACATTTACCTAATCACATAAAAAAAAATTGTTGTAAGGTTATATAATTACCACGTTTAATAATTAAATAAGATAAAACCAGGGCATCTAAATAATTATCCCCGACTGCTAGCCATGTTTCATCGTTCACCAGCGCTATGTACCTTTCGGAATTAGTGTTCTTCTTAAGGCGCTTTGCTTGGTCGGTGGTCTTGGGTATGACAATTAAAGTATTTTTTAGTGAAATTATTTGTAAAAGTCACATTGTGTGGTGCGTTGGTAGGGCGGATTTTGTAAGGACTTTGCATTGTGGTGGAGGTTCGGGGTTCAAATCCCACGGACTCCATTTAAATTTATACCTAGCCCTATATTAATAAATTATTTAAATTAAAACTCATAATTATATATATATATATATATATATTTTAAAATTTAAAATTTTATGCAAGCTTATTATTACTTTTTAAATAAATTATTACAACTAAAAATTAATATATATATAAAAAAAATGATAATTAATTATTAAAAAGGGGTAATAATAAAATGATAATTTATTTATTAAAAGGCGTATTAATACTTTTAAACAAATTATTAAAACTAATCATTAATATATATAAAAACATTCGTGGCATTTGCTGGCATCCTTTAAGGTCGAGCTTCTGGCATGAGGCCCACGTGTCGGGCCTCCGAATCTCAATACCAAACACCTAAGCTCGTCTCTTTCCTCGGCTCGGCGTTCTACTTCTTTTGGCGTTCTACTTCGTTGCCTCTTTCGTTTTCCTAGTCTGCCAGGGCTGTTATTCAGGAGCTAAAATCACAAGGGTTTAGAAAGCAGGCCATGGCTGCGGCGATCCTCACGCTTCTGGTAGATTACTTCTTAATCTTTTATCTCACAAATTGAACTACCATGTTGCCAATCTGCAATCTTGTCTTTTATTCGTGATGGGTGGCAAAAGACCAGAAGCTTTCTTGTGCTGTATTTCAATTTTGAGTTGCTAAAAGCTAATTTTATCCTGGCCATGTCTAGATATTGGGTGGCGTGAAGCAATTTTTTTTTATTTTTATTTTTTTACTCTTGTGTTAATGCATTATTTGTCAGGCTGGAATGACTAGTTTTGTGGTTTTTCTTTCTTTAGTTCCATCTCCATTGCCTTACGCACTAAACGATGGACTTACCAGTGCAGTTGTGGGCTAATGAGATCCACAAAAGAGATGGTCTGAGAGGTTATACATACTTCAATTATTTATCAGCAATCAAATATCGCACGGTTTTGGACATTATATAGAAAAGGGAGCAGGATTGCAAAGTGGGCAAGGTCCCTTTCTGAGCAGTCACCAGGTGTGCCCAGTTGGATATGTTAGCGATAAGACGAGAACCGGTTGTATATGTTCATTGGTAAAGATAAGACTTGTATTCCAGGTTGGTTATTTCCTCCGTATTTGGTTATCAAAATTCCATATATAATGGATGGTGAATGTCTGTTGGGTCGAGAGGTGCAAAAGAGTACTTCGCGCCACAACAATCTTTTTTTTTTTTTTAAAGTAATAAATCAGCAATGTGGAGTTTTATCAGCAATGTGATCCAGATAAGGACAATCTATGTCTTTATGGATTTCCAAGGGAAACATGGGAATTTAATCTACCTGCAGAAGAGGTGCCTCCTGAACTTCCAGAGCCAGCTCTGGGAATAAACTTTGCAAGAGATGGGATGCAAGAAAAGGATTGGCTATCGCTGGTCACTGTACACAGTGATTCCTGGCTACTTGCAGTTTCTGTCTATTTTGGTGCACGATTTGGGTTTGACAAAAATGACCGAAGGCGGATTTTTAACATGATGAATGAACTTCCAACAATATACGAGGTTGTTACTGGAACTGCAAAGAAGCAAGTAAAACAAAGATCTACAGTTACCAACAACAATAGTAGCAAAAACAAGTTAGGAGGGAAGGTGCGGTCATCTGAATCTCAACCAAAAATGTCAAAGTTACCGTTATCCAAGGATGAGGAATATATCTTAGACAAAGAGGAGGACGAGGAACATGGAGAGACCCTCTGTGGAGCCTGTGGTGGATTTTATTCCTCTCAAACTGCAGAATTTTGGATTGCATGTGATATGTGTGAGAATTGGTTCCATGGGAAATGTGTGAAGATCACTCCTGCAAGAGCTGAACACATTAAACAGTACAAATGTCCATCCTGTAGTAATAATAAAAGAGTCTGTGTTTAACTACAAGAAAAATATTATCATCTCTGATGTTTTAGAGAAAATTGTGGCTTCAGTTACAAAAGTGTTTGGAGTCACTGGAGCTTTGTTTCTTGCAATTGAGGTTGATGATTAAGGCAGGCTGAGGCACAGTGTGACCTTCGAGGCCAGATAGAGACAAATACAACATCCATATGCATGTTGAACTAGTTACTTATTTGTTTTTCTGATCGTAAGACAACAATTATAATCTGTAGGACTTCAAAAGTTTTGATAGCTCTCTATGAGACATCAGGTGTTTCTGCCACGTAATTTTTAGGAAGTGCAGTGGTGTTTCAAACGCAATCTGGAATTTACATTTTCTGAACTAAATCTAATGCGAAAGTGCATAAATTTACAACAGAAATCAAGAAAGTAAATTTCAGAATGAAATATATGTGAAAGGAGCCTAATTGTGGTGTTAAAATCAAATAATTTTGAAAATAGAGCAAGCTATGTCAAATCTTGTTTTTTTTTCTTTCTTATAGAATTCGGTCTCGCCTCTGTTGAATGGAGTATTTAGGAAAAGAGCGACCAGAAGCGTTCATTCCTTCTCTCCAAAGGCGCCGCATGAGCGCTGGCTTTCACTCTCATTGTTATCCTCAGAAGATTCTACCCGCCATTCAGCACTTTCAGCATGAAGCGAGCTTTGGATAATAATTCCAAGGGTCAAGCAAAAGTAGGGATGAGGTATGTATCAGCTACACGTTTCCTTTCTTTTTATTGGGATCCATATGATTTTTCATTTATTTAAATGGCTCGTATAGATATGGAACTTGTAGCTGTTATAGTAGATTTCGTCATGATTTATCTATCGAAATGAGTGAATTTACCAAGAAAATAAGTATAACTTTTGAGAAATATTTTGAGCTAAACGATTTTTTTTTTTTTTAAAACTGATTACTCTATTAAAAATAGAAAACAAAAGAAGATAGTAAATGCAAAAGAAGATAGTAAATGCATTATTTCTGGAACAGAAATACATTTCCACATTATTAGGTGTATCAAATTACATTTTATTTTAAATGGAATTTGATTTTTTTTTTTTTTTATTTCTGTGTTTTGTTTGCAGGTTAAGCGTGGCTGGAGTTAGCGCTTGGAGTTTTGGGAACTTGGCCCATAGGCCCAGATTTCAAACTAGGATGCTCTGATACCAAATGTAGGGGCCGAATTTAAATAAACAACCATTTTAATTTACAACATACTCATAAAATTCAAGAAATTTCTATAATTTAACACATTCGCCTACAAATTTTTCAATAATAATAAAATTTTATCATAGATTAAAACAATGCATCATTTGAAATACCTAAACTTGATGCTAATAACCGTTCGTTGTCCAAATGCCTTCTCAACCGCTGCTGCACCGTAAAACACTGCCCAAAACCGTTCCTCCCTGCCAACTAGGTAGCTCCCTAGCTCCAGGATATCAACGGATATCCTGGCCCCCGTGCCCAAAACCCCCAGCAACTCTAGTGCACTGTATCAATCCTACTCCATAACTTCACTTCTATCTGCAAATCCAGAGCTCCCCAAAATTCATCCCCCCAACCTCCATAGAATGCCTCCCGTCAAACTCCTTCCCTTCCTTATCCCTCCTTCACCGACTTCTCCCCCTCATTTACTCCCTACCTAACTCATTTATTACCTCCTTATCCCTTCCCGTTAATGCCCCTTATCCCCTTTATTTAATATCTTATCCCTTGTAGTTAATATGTTATCCCGTATCGGGTATGTAAATTAATTTAATAATATAATTTATTATCCTTCTTTTTTATTTATTTACCTTATTAATTAATGAATTAATTAATACTTCAATTAATCATAAGAATCATGAATAACTAATTAATAATAATTAATTGGTAAATGTTATTTTAAGAAATAATTAAGGTTTAGCTAATCTTTTAGGACAATTATATTATTAAATTAATTATAATTAATTATCATATACACCTATTTAAGCAGGGTCGTTACAACAGACCTGCAATACAAAGAATTGATAGCAAAATTACAGCAAGGTAAGACACCACAGAAGATGGATATTTATAAGTTGGGAGTAGATGGAATATTGTTGCACAAGAACATATTTTTTGTACCAAATGTCTAGGACTTGAAACGTATAATTTTTCATGAGATGCATAATGTTCCTTATGCAGGGCACCCTAGATATCAAAAAACCGTAGCATCGATCAAGAGATAATACTTTTGGCCAGGTATGAAGAGAGAGATATAAGAATACATCGCAAGATGTATGGAATGCCAGAAAGTTAAAGCAGAACATAGGCACCCAGCAAGATTGTTGCAACCTTTTCCCATTCTTGAATGGAAGTGGGAAGTTGTAACAATGGATTTTTTTATGGGATTGCCCAGAACATGCAAACTACATGTTTCAATTATGGTGGTGGTGGAAAAGCTTACAAAAGATGCCCATGTTATTCCACTAAATACTGTTCACAAGGAATAAAATGTTGCTGATATTTTCACGAAGGAAGTGGCATGATTGCACAAAATTCCTAAAACTATTGTGTTTGACAGAGATCTGAAATTCACCTCGAATTTTTGGAAAGGATTGTTCAAAGGATTCAGAACGAATCTGTAATTTAGTACAACTTACCATCCTGAGTTAATGGATAGATAGAGAGGGTGAATAGAGTGATAGAAGATATGTTGAGAATGTATGTGATGGATAAACCATAAAAATGGGAAGACTACCTACATTTAGTAGAATTCGCTTACAATAATGGGTATCAAACATCATTGAAGATGAACCCATTTGAAACACTTTACGATAGAAGGTGAAATACTCTAGTAAGCTGGGATAACCCAACTAATAGAACAATAGTCAGGCCAGAGTTTCTCAAGGAGATGAAGGACCAAATGTTAAAAATTAAGTAGAATTTCAAAGCTCCCCAAGACAGATAGAAAAGTTATGTTGATAAAAATATAATCCACAGAGAATTTAAAGTGGGTGATCATGTTTTCCTGAAAGTGGAAGCTAACAGGAGTTCTCTGAAGCTAGGAAGATGCACCAAGTTGGCAAACAATTTTTTTGGACCATTTGAAATCCTAGATAGGATTGGTCCAGTTGCTTATATGATTGCATTGCCTACATCTATGTATATTCATAATGTATTCCATGTATCATTGCTAAAGAAATACATACCTGATGTTAATCATGTTATTGATTGGAATGTTATTCACGTGAAGCAAGAAGGCGCTTTCCAAGTACATCCGGTGCATATTTTGGACCGAAAAATCAAACAACTCTAGAATCGATCCATAGGGCTTGTAAAGGTCCAATGGACCTGGTATGGACCTGAAGATGCTACTTGGGAGCATGGGGATGCAATGCGGGTAGAATACCCGCATCTTTTTGAAAAAAAATTGAAAATTTTGTTGTATATGCGTACATGATGCACTGAGGACAATGCATAAATAAGGGGAGGGGATTGTAATATCCCTCGGCCAAACCAAAATGAAAATGTAATCCAAGCATATTTAAGCTAGTGAGTTGTTTAGACATCTTTTTTGTAATAAACCTTTCATGGCATGGTGCATGCATATACTGCGTAGTAAAGTGATGTAGTGTGCACATTTCTAGATACTGCGCGCAGTAACTAAAGAGCATGCAACCTTGAGGTTAGCAGATACCACGCGCAATAACTAAAGTGCACGCAATATTAAGGTCAGCGGAGATTTATGTATATGATATGTATTATAGGCTGGTGAGCCAATATTATAAGCCAAAATGCTTATGTTTTGGAATTAGGCTAGAGAACCTAGATGTTAAAGGCTAGTGCACCTATTTTGTATATGTCTCATGATTAATATAAAATACATCGTTGCGCGCAGACCGACCACAATAAAAGAGAAGGGGGACTAGATTCCACCAAATAGGGATAGGGAGGGCCTAAAGTTAAGACCAGGGCTAAGCTAGAGATCTTAAAGCCAAAAATAAATATTATATTAATATTTCTTAAAAACATAAAGTATGGATAATTAATTTATCCTAAGTCCTAAAGTAGGCAACAAGTGTATCAGAGTAGCTTCCAACATGACAAGTGTCAAGTTGGAGACATGCATACTTATTGCTGAGACTTATTTCCTTTTGGGGGATCGACCATTGTGGGGGGTAAGAGAGGGGTGGAAGAATTGTTGAGAATCTTACCATTTTTCCTTCGACCAGAGAACCGATATCCGTGATACATTTTTCCAGTCCTTGAGCTATCCTCCTATCTTCCTACCACCGTACCCAGACCAGATCGATAACCATTCCTTTTGGTGTACCTGTCAGCTTGGGAGTGGGATTGAAGAGGCGGGTTGTGAGGCCCGTGAGCAATTTTCTCAGTGAGAGAATTGTTGGGGATTGATTTCTTGAAGGTTCTAAACTACGGCTACAGTGCTCTGAGACTTCCGGTCCGACCTGTTGTTGAAGCCCTAGAAGGGAAGTGGGGCAGCCGAAGGACTATTGAGCAGATAAGGGGCACACTTCCTTGGGTGGGACAAGAATGTGGGGAAGGAGAGGCTATAGGTTGTGGTTGAGTGAACACCTAAGAGGGAGTCCTTTCGGTTGACCGTGTACCTTTAGCCTGGTTAGGAATCCCTTACCCGAGTGGAGTCTAGTCCCAGCTCGAGAGTGATTCACTGTTGAGAGTGATGAACATTGTAGTCTAAGGCTCGAAGGTTCGTGGTCTACACACAGTTGGTGACATTCCTAACAAGATAAGTACCGGTTATGTGAATAATTTATATGCTGCATTATCATTTATGTGTTATTTTATGGGTTTTATTGCATGTGTGGTCATAACTATCCATATGTTTAAGGGTATACCCCTATGTACGCTGCATGTCTGTGTTTACTGTTAATTCAGCTTGAAAATCGTGTATTTACAGAATGCGACTGTTTGTTTATGATTTATATGTGAAGCTTCCACTAGAGTGTTGTATGTATATGTTTAATTGCATGCAGTTCAATATGTATGTATACTTGTGTGTATATATATGTATTTGAAGAGAAAAAAAAGTTATGTGGCATAGCTCAGTTGAATACTGGGCAGTTACAATATGTTGTCAGAACCAAGTTAAGTGTCTGAGTAGTGACATTCCCCGGCCTGTTGGTGGTCGGGGGGTATGTTACAGCTTCAAGGGATGGATGTATGTTCAAATGTTGGCCTTCAGGAAATCCAAAGAAGACAACAAACGAGATGCAGAGAAAAGGAAAAGAAAATGTAGAGCAAGGACTAAAAGAAATGTGGAGCATGTGGCTAAAGTAAATGTAATGCAATAAGGATAAACATAGTCAACAATAGATGCCAATAATGCATGGTAGTTAGGTAGTAGTTTAAAGGAAATGCATAATGGTTTATTGATGGAAAATAAGATCAAGGGCCAAAGGAAATGAAAAGTCAGAGGACCCCTAGAAATGTGGAGTAGGGACAAAACAAAATTACTTAACAAGGACCAATGGAAGGTTTTGAGTAGCAAGCCATCAAAATGTATTGTAGGTGACCTTGGAAATGTCGAGATGGGAGGATGGAGGATCAAAAGTTATTGCATCTAAGGAAGCAATACAGAGTTTTGTAATATTTCTCTAGGTGGTGGAGTTTATGCCAATACCATTATAGATATTTCATTGGTGCCATGAATGTAGGAGATGCCATCACTTGATGGACATCACGTGATCACTTTGAATGGCCAACTGAGACCACATTAATTTATTGTTTGAAGTGATCTTTGAATCAATGGTTGATACTATGTCTAACACATGTCATGTTATAGGGTTTCCATAATTCTTATAACTGGGAGAGAGACATTAGAGGTTGGGGTTGCCTTCATGGAGGTCGTTACAAAGAAATGCTCGATAAATATAGGCCAAGTCATAGTAAGAAATTAAGATGCCAACACAATGCCACAATGTTGCAAGCATAGTTGGTGCACCTCACCATCACCCATTGCAGACTACATTTATCTAGTTGGTTGGTTAAGTAGGTACGAGGTTTGTGACAAAAAGGGAAAGTTCCTTATATAATTTTTGATAACAATTTTTGATAACGGATGACTACATGATATGTTTCATGTCTATTGTCTCAAAAATATTTGGGCTCCAAGAGAAGCTAAATCTAGTGAATTAAAAAAATTAATAATAATCCCTCAATAACAATAACATGAAATGAAAAAGAAAAAAAACGTTACATTTTAAGATATTAAATACCTAGTGTTATTTGAAATTTAACCATTATTTTATTAATTTTTTATAAAATCTAAAAACCTTTATTATTATTTTATTTATTTTTTGTAGGATGGAAAAACTCTCCTTTTGTTATAAATAGGACCCTCAGTCTTTATAAAAAACTTATCCATCGTATTGTTTCTTGCTACTGTTGTAGTGTGAGGGTTTGCGATTGTTGTGGCCTCAGGGTTTTGCAGCGTTCATTCCAAATATGGATTTGAGGTTTGTTGGCACCCTCTTTATATTTGGAGGTAGTCTGGTAGCTGTTTTTCTTCATTGTTTAGGCCGGTTCCTTTTAAGAAGAAACCTAAAGGGATTGTGCAAGTCTCAGGAATTACCTGGCCCGCCTCATAAGTGTGATTCCCTTTTGGACAGCTATTTTCCCACCAATCCAAACACGATGTGTGGCTATATTCCTCCTCCTTCATATGGGCACGAGTATTTACCCCAGTCCTCAGGTCCCACTACTCCTCCTTACGGCTACTTACCCCACTACTCAGGTCCAACAAATACTCGACCAAGCTTCTTCAACTGGGCTTCCTGCCGTGCTCTTCTTCCCCATTCATCTGGGCATGACTTACCCCAGTTCTCAGGTCCCACAAATACTCCAGCAAATTTCCTCGACTGGGGTTCCGGCCGTGCTCCCGCAAATGAACATCAATACAGATGCTTATCCTCAAGCTTTCCGGAGTCTGCAAAACCGCTTTCCCGGAGGGATCTTTGCGGCCCTCCTCCTCCCCATTCATCTGAGCATGACTTACCCGAATCCTCCGATCCCGCGGATATTCGTGAATCATTCAAGACAAAGGGTGCACTTCCAATGGGTCCGATGGGTCCTCTTCCATCCAGCCCAATGGGTCCTATCGACAAAGGGTATGTGAAAGATTTCCCAGTTGTCGACCTTCACAGGAACCAGTTATTGGCACTTCAAAAACGAATGCTAGCTGCCGGATGTGATCGTGAAACAGAAATACTTCGTGAATCATTCAAGACAAAGGGTGCACTTCCATTCAAGACAAAGGGTGCACTTCGTGAATCATTCAAGACAAAGGGTGAATCATTCAAGACAAAGGGTCCACTTCCATTGGGTTCAATGGGTCGTCTTCCATCCAGCCCAATGGGTCCACTTCCATTGAGTTCATTGGGTCTTCCAATGGGTCCACTTCCATTGGGTTCAATGCGTCTTCCAACGGGTCTTCCAATGGGTCCACTTCCATTGAGTTCATTGGGTCTTCCAATGGGTCCACTTCCATTGGGTTCAATGGGTCTTCCATCCAGCCCAATGGGTCCAATGGGTCCTATCGACAAAGGTTATGTGAAAGATTTCCCAGTTGCCAACCTTCACAGAAACCGAATGCTAGCTGCCGGCATGGACACAGAAAAGTTATGGGCACTTCAAAATTGGACACGAGCTACCGCCATGAACAAATTGCCCGGCATCAGCGCAGCTGCTACTTCAGTGACAGGTAAACAACGACCC
>ML783797.1:252769-276303 GCA_009831015.1 Picea engelmannii
TTACAAACAGTCAACTCCCTCCTAATCCATGCTCATTTGCAAAAGAAAATGAATTCCTTGGATGTGTATTATCCTCCATATCTATTCTCAAGGTCTTGATTTTCTTATTTGTGAGGTTCTCTATCTCTTCTTTGAATTCTTGAAACTTGTTGAATACTTTGTCCTTCATCTTCAAGAGATATAACCAAGTATTTCTTGAATAATCATCTATGAATATTACGTAGTAAGGAGAACCTCCTAGAGATTTGACTGGCATCGGACCACAAACATATGAATGTATTTGATCTAGAATATCCTTATATCTATTGTTGTTGCTTGGGAATGGTTTATTGATATTCTTTCCAAGAGCACATCATTTGCAATTTCCTTCATGTGTAGACTAATTCTGGTATTCCTTCAACCATATTTTTGAGAAAAGGTAATTCTTGATATTTAATATGAGAGTACCTTCTGTGGAAAATTTCATTGGGATTGACTTCATCATGTACAAGAGATTCTTCATTTTGTTCTAGTAGTCTATATAGATTTCCTTTACGGGTTCCAATAACCCTAGAATTCTCTATGCTAGAGTCTTTGTGCTAAAGTCTTATGTTTCCTTTGTCTTATAGGAAAGCTATGGATACAATATTCTTTTCTAAACTAGGTACATACAAGACATTTCTCAAATGAATATTGTTGTCTATTTTCAACTTGACGGAGGCTTGTCCAAATCCTTCGACTGGTTAAGTGCTTTTGTCTCCATACTCTACCTTGTACGATGTCTTATTTTCATTTAGATTTGAGAGTCTGGATTTATTTCCCATCATATTCCTAGAAGATCCACTGTCAATTATCCACATGTCATACTCAATCATTCCTGTGAGTGTTGAGTAGTGTAGATGACTAGTCTTTTCATTCATGGCTTCTGTTGACTGGTGACTGGTCACGCTTTGATACAAAACTTTAAATTTGACGTTTTTTCCTTCTAAGAGTGCTAAGAGTTGCATTGGACTAAGAAGCACTTGAGTACCTTCTTCTTGAGTGAGATGTTCCATCATAAGGTGCTAGATCATGGTTTTAGGGTTTTTGCAACTGTACCTATTAGTAACCCTAGCGACAGTGTCTTGGTAACTCCTCCTTCTAGTAAACCTTAGCGGAAATGCTTCAACGAGACTAGTATCCTAATGGCTATGATCCCTTCCAGTTTTTAGACTAAATGAAGGAGGTGTGGGCCCATAACCTATTAGAATGTGATCATTTTACCATAGACAATATCACTATTGTCACCCAACCATAGGCCGAAGCCACCCTCCGAGCACCTTCACCTTGACCAAAAAAATAATCCTGGTAGCAAACCAATAGCCAAGCAAGGCTAATGCACCAATAAAGAAGTAACCAAAGCTGATCAGAGAGTCCAACCCAAAAAGACAGAAATAATAGGTTTCAGAACTGATGACAACACCTTCTCGAGGACTTGCACACAAGACCACCAGATTGCATTGCACACAAGTGTCTCTCTGTGTTTCAGAGAAGTGTGTGTAAAGTGAGGACTGACACCCTATATTTATACTAGCTCTGGCAGACTTTCCTGGGATGACTTCTTATTCTGGGTACTAATTAATTCATATTAGTTATCCCTCTTAGCTAACATCTCTCTTAGGGTTACATTGACTTCTTTTATTTCTTTCGGAGTATTCTAATCTTTTCAAAGGTCACAATGGACGTTGATCCCTCCCAAAGCTACCATAATATCAACATGTTGTTTCTCATCTTCATGCTTTGGTTTCTATAACTTCTCTATGGTGATTCCCTTACCTTTGCTTGAATTTCCTCCTCTGCTTCATTGTATTTATTTCCTAGCCAATTTTTCTTCATCTTTCAAGGATTCTTGACAAGCATCCTTGAATTTACTAACAAACATCATGTTGATATCCTCTTGTATTTCATATCTCATCCCATTGATATATCTGTATTCCTTTTCATCCTCATTTTCTTTCTGTCCATCCCTGATGTCCATTCTATATAATTCCTCAGTGTACTCCTTCACTAATAATCTCTTATGTCTTAAGTTTTGAAATCTTCTGAATAGATTAATTTGGTAATCCTTTGGTATAAATTTGGATTTCAACTTAGCTACCATCCTATCCCAACTTTTAATTTTCTTCTTACCATTTCTCTTGCATTTAGCTTGCAGTTCATCCCACCATAGTGTTGCATGGCCTTTTAGTCTTGTCACTGCATGCTTCACCATCTTGTGTTCTTCAATATCTTTGTAATCGAAGTAATTTTCCATAGCACACACCCAATCTAACAATTCTTCAACTTCCAAATTGCCTTCATACATTGGTACCTCTATCTTCTCTATGGATCCTATCTTTGAAACATTTTTTATTAATCGATCTTGTGCAACGTCCTCTACTACATTTTCTTTTACCTTTATCTCTTCACTCTTAGCTTCACTGATATCTCCAACATATGGTTCTCTCCTTTGTGATTTTTCCATGGCGTCCAGTCTCATTCGGAGTCACCTCATTTCTTCTTCTATTTGTGCATTCTCTCTACGCCTTCTGGGTGGCATGATTCCACTGCGTCACCTACAAACAAAGATCAATTTCTTGATACCACAAATGATATCAATTTACCTCCTTTCTCCTTTGTTTATTGTTTGCAAACAATCTCAATATCAACTCTGATACCACCTGATGCAACCCCCCTACTTCCCCGTAGGGCTACATGACCTCCCGGTCAAGGATCTTTGATTCTTGAGTCAAATGAATTCCCTGGAACCTTAATGGTCCCCTTCAATATCTAAGCATAGGCCCTTTTATCTCCTTGGTGTTATAACCCTAAATTGCACCACACATGCTTACCTGGCATCAGGCCAACTCATATCTCTTCATTGCCAAAACATCTACTGAAAAACCTCTTTGAAAATCCTCTTGGGTGAAGGTGCACGTGCCCTAACCCACTACTGCATGCGTTGGAACGATGCCTAACCCACTACTGCATGCGTTGGAACGCTGGCAGACCTACTACAACCCATGTTTACCTAACAAAGCACAAAAATAGGAAAGTTTCCGACGGGACAAAAAACTATGGGTTAGTTAACTGAAACTCCCAGCCATGCATGGTTGAGAGTTCGTCCAAAACCCTAGCTCCATCTAGCCTATAAAAGAAGGAGCTGGGGGAACTATTTCGAGGAGGAAAAAGATAGCAAAGAAACTCTGCCCAATTGCCGAATCCATTTGTCCCAACCCTTTAGCCTTTCCTCAAGCCTAAGAAGAATTCAAGCAAAGCAGTTGGAGGACAACGAAGAGGAGGAGCCCATGATCAGGATCAAGGAACGTTGTCCGGTATCAACATTGATTGTAAGTTGAGTCATTTTGAATATAATAAAAGAATACTTTTCCCATCCCAATTAATGAGTTATATGTGGTTTTTGTAATTTATGCTTAATTTCTAACCCTCAAGTATAAAAGTAGCATGCATGCATAGTGTTTTTGTCTTGATTGCAGGTTAACTTTGGAAGGAGCAGCTCAAGCAAGCGGACAAAGTGCAATGGAGGATCTACACCAAACATCAGTAAAAAGGTTAGTAGGTCCTTTCCATGTTTGTATGTGAAAAGGGGGTTTTAAGTTTTGGGGTGGTAGGTTAAAAGTGATTTCTTTAAGGTCGTGATCTGCATGCAAGTCTAACCCTAGCTTGCTAGTCCATAGGGTATTATTTCCCAACAACACTTGGTGCAGGTCTGATAACACCTACAACCTTTCCTTTCACTCTTTTGTGAACTCTCAGAGTACTGGGCATTAGATCTTTTTCTGATAAGCCCTCTCTCGATATGACCTTGGGCAATGCCTTATTTTGACCATGCCATTGCGGGTGTGACCAATAGTGGTTTGGGATCAAACTACTTTTTGGCCCACAATTTTCCTCAAACCTCCACGTGTCCTCTTGGAAAAACCACGGCATGGATTGGGGCCCACCGTCAATGTTTTAAATTCTATGCAACTCCTGTCCCCGCAATTCTACGAGATCGTAAATCTCATGATATTGAATATACTGTATGAACTGACGATTCATATCTGTTCTTTCAAAATCCACAAACTAGATCTTCCCCATCTGAATCAACAGATGTGATCTCTTTGCGATTTCAGACTTCGAGGTTTTGAAATCTCAAACCCTGCTTTCTTTCATACTTCAATCTTCTGGAGTTGATGATCTAGAGACACCTATCCTACTCAATCAATGGTCCTACTTCCACTTTGGGTGTTTTAACTTTCAACTCAGATCAACGGTCCTGTGACCCCCTTCTCAATCGATGGTCAAGATCTCCTTTGGGTCTTTATACTTTTGAGATATCAAATCTTAAACTTCACCCTTCTTCCCAATGCCTTTTATCCAAAGACTATAATCCACTAGTGCGTGTCCTCCTGATTTGACGATCGAGGATTAATTCGAGTATTTACCCAGAGTGAATGGATTTATTCCATGTCTCTCTTAGATCCAACGGCTATGAATCACTTCAGGAATTTACCCAAAGTCCACGGATACATGCCATGTCTCCTCTAGATCTGGCGGTCCATATTTATATTAGATCATTAGGATTCAACAATCTCAGATCTCAACTAAAACCCTACTACACTTTACCCAAAGATCATGATCTGTTGACAAGTGTCCCCTTGTAGATAGACAACTCTTGACTCTTCAGCAATTCGAGCTTCATATGTTTTAACCTTTCACCTTTTCCTTCCTCTAGGTCTCATGACCCACCAACGCATACCCTTTTGGACCTAACGGTCCATATTCACTTCAACTCTCTGATTCTTTGTGCTCCGGGAATGTCAAGTTTAAAACTTACCTCCTCCTGAACTTATGATATCTGACGGCTTAGATTTACTTGGTTGATCTGACAGCTCATGTCTGCTTCGAATGATCGAATGATTGAGATTTCACTTTGGCATTCTGGCTCTTCAAGCTTCAGAAATATCAAGTCTCAAAACTTGATAGGTTATATCTCTTGTACGTGTGAAGCATTAAGGCTCATGCACCTTACATAGATCAAACAACTATTTATCCCTTTGTCTATGATCCAACGACCACTCTCACTCCCCCTCCTGAGCTTTTGATTTCTTCTGACTTATAATATTTATCAGTCTTCAAAGTTTTTGAACATTTTCTCCTCCTGCGAGTCTGACTCTTGGATCTCGTTAACACTTATGAAAAGTGTTATCCCTTCTGAGATTGATCCTTAAAGGATTCTAAATTCCCATGCACTCCTTGTGTTCTCAGGATTTCAATAACTCAGGTCAAAGAATTTATTAAAAATAAATTCTTCTCGCCCACCTAGTGTTCCTCTGTTATGGATCTTCGACCCTTGGTCGCTTCTTTATTTTGTGCACACCTTGCACCTGGTCTAAATTCGCTTTGTTCTCTCTCTAAACTCTTCTGAGTCAATCTGAGACTCAATTGACGCACTCCTTGCATTCAAGACACACACCTTGGATATGAGTTTCAAAAGAGAAACAATTGAAACTTATCCAGTTTCATCACAAACTCATATTATCAACTGTTGAACAATGACACATGAACAAAATGAACTAAATCACATACACACAGTATATAAAATTCATTCAATCACACATTCAAATAAAAATAGTCCAAGGATTTTGGACAATTCTATCTATGTTGAAGGAAAATCTCCCTACGGACAGGTAGATCTCCTCAAAGAGCTAGACTCTTAACTCTAAGACATAAAGTGCTTATCATGGTCACTGACTTACTTTTATATCTAGGTGTACTAGTGTGTGATGAGGAGGGAGAAAATAAGTACCTTTTACCGGTGTTTGTCCCTGCACGCTCCGAGTTGAGCTCCAATCTTTCGCTCCTCGATAAGCCCTGTAGACAAACAAAGTACGACCACTTCCTACTCTATCAATATTAGTTCGAAATAGGTTTATCTACTAAAGAGACAAACTCATGTGAGATTGAACATGAATTAGAAAGAAACAGGCCAAGCAAATTATATTAATGAGGACAAAACATTGCTTACAGCCAAAGATGAATTGTAGCAGTTTTGCCAAGTCCTCCTTGTCTACCCCTTGCTCAAAAGATCCGTGATCTGAATGATGACAACTTCACTGATTTCTCCCTATGAGATCATAGGTCTCTTGCCTCCAAAATATCTTTGTTCCAACACCACTTATAAGATCATAAGTTTGGTGTGATTCTCCTCTTTCCCATCCCCTTTCACCATTAGAAAGCTTGCTTATATAGCCTTGGAGAGGTTTTAACCACTTGAGATATCCTTGGGGAAGTTGAGGATTTGCCTCCTTCAGTTGAGGATCTTCTCTAAGATCATGGTTGGACTAGGGATTCGAATCCAACTTCCTTTAAAGAATGAAAGGATCCTTCCCCCATTCGTCTCAACAACTTAACTACTGCCCAGAATAGGCAACGGTCCCTCAAAAGGTCCATTAGAGCACTGTAGCACTCCTTAGTAAGCTTAAGGGGGGCGCCAACACTTCTAAAATCAATAGCGCTCCTCCAAAAGGGACAAAGAAGATTTATAATTCTCCCAGACAGTGTAAGGAGGAGCGCCAGAACTCCCAGAAGAGGAATAGGGGAGCGCTCCCCTCCAAAAACTCAGTTTTTGGGGAGCTTTCAAATGGAAAAAGGTTTATAAGCCTGCTGACTCATTTCTTCTCTTCCAAATCAAATGTTTGAGGTGTTTCAAGTGTCCTTCTCATGTCATTATAGGCACAACATAGGCATCATGACAATATGATTTCTTTAACACTTGCGACACTTGTGAGCAAAGTGCGACACTTGCGACCCTTGTAATGATGACACTTGCGACACTATCAAAGTGAGTATTTTTTATGTGTAATAGATTTCCCCCCAAAGTATGAAGTTAGGAGACAGGAACTGATAAGTGAAATGATTTGTAGATTTTCAAGCAAGGGTATAGATGCAGAGAACCTGACAAAATATGCACACAAACATCCAACAAATATTATGACATGTTTCAAACCCAAGGCAGGCATACCTATGCTTGGGTGATCAAGACTTGCAAGATATGGCCACCATAAAATACACTGCGGATCCATAATTGTATTGATAAAAAGGTATAGCCACTAAAAATACATTGTGGATGTATACTCTTATGACATGAACTGATCCTAGCCATGAAGAATACATAGTGGATTTACAATATGACAAGACATAGCCATGACCAATACAAAGTGGATCTATGTAACAATATATGTGTCATTGTTCAAAAGAAACTCCATCGAAACCTGGGAAAAGTACATATCAAATTGATCACTCAACCCAGGGTCTTCTTACCGATCCCGATGTAGTACGAATTTAACCATGTGAATAGATGTCCTGATATCGAACATGGCATAAACCACTTGATTACTGGTCAATGATGTAAACCATTAACAAGCGCGAGGGAGATCACCATTAATGCCAATGATTCCCAAGGTACTCTAGTACATTCCAACGAATGTGAATGGATGAGATGAAGTCGAACATCCGTGGAATCATTCGATCAGAGGTCAACGATGTAAACCCACTGTCGAATGTGAGGAGGCATGCCATTGAGGCATGTAGGTCCCAAAGTACTAATTGGTTTCTAAGTCTAGTTCTTGGATAATGTGTTGAAGTCGATAGGAATAGACTCGTCGAAGGAGGGCCTTGTTGTATCCTCCATCAACGACATGAAATGGACATAGAGATGTAATTGGTAGATCAAATGAACATGGACTGACATGGGTATCGAGACAAGATATTTGTGATGGCTAACTCTCGAGGCGGATAATTCCCTTGAACACTGAGGCACGACAGCAGAAACATGACATGGACCAAAACTTGATGATGCAATGGATGCTGTGACTTACGTTGGGTGACCCAGAGGAGTGAAAGAAACTCAAAGGATTGGCTCAGTACAGAGGTTTAGCGGATTGAAATGTGTGCAAAGATAAGGTGTCGTGTTCAAGGGAGACTCTAAGAGTTACTTGGTAATGTTATCAAAAACTACTTGGCTTGCTTCTTTAAATTTTTCCCCCATCCAGATAGACGAGTACCTCTTTTTCAGTTAACGAGCTTGAGGAGGATAACACATGCTCGATAAAACTCACCTTCGGTAAGTTCCTCTTTCTTTGTTTAACGAACTGGAAGAAGTAAGGGTTCGATCCCATATGGGCCTATCGATTTTTTGTTTAGTGAGTCCAAAGACAAAAAACTCAAAGGTTTTTCATGATTATAGAGTCTGGAAAAACACTTAAAAGAGAACTCTCTCAGTTCCTTTTTTGTAAAGTAGTCTGATGAGACCGAAAAAGAGATAAATTATAACTCAACAAACGTTTTCTTCAAATACTTTAATGAGCGTGAAGAGAACAAGGTTGCTCGACAATCTTTTAATGTTTAGAGAGTCTGAAAAGAACTTAAAGATGACTCCAATGTTGTCCTTTTTCGTAATGTTAGTCTCACGAGGCTGAAAAAGAGATAAATTATAACTCGAAAGATGCCCTTTCAAACCGTTTAACGATTCGGAAAGAAGGCAAGATCACTCGGCAATATTTCATGTTTAGAGAGTCTAAAACGAGCTTAAAGGAGACTCCAGGGGGTTCCTTTTTCATGTATCCATACAGGTTTGAAAAAGAGATAAAAGTCTACCCGGATGCATTCTCATGTATTTACGAGCACAAGAAATAACAAATACTAAGCTTGGTATGCCCCCAGCTTGAAAGCTAGTGGCGTAACTCTAGAATGATCAGCAAAGGCTGGAGACATGCCCTCCAAGCTTCGGTTCATTCACCGAAGGAGAAGGGTGGATTAAAAGAAGGTTCAAGAGATGTGACTGTTTCAGTTTTTAACGAGATTGGCACAAGAAAAGAACTATTCTCAGGGCCTCTGTTTCATTTTTTAATGAGCTTGCCACAGAGAAGAGAAACTATGCTCGTGGTTGCTTCTTGATCATGGCTTCCGAGAGGATAATGCTATGGAAGGGTACCATGTCAAGGGACAAAACTCGGTCATGGCTTCTAAGAGATCTTCGCCGGATGGAAGACAATCACTCTGGAAGGAACACATGTCGAGGGTCATGACAGGGGTAAGGAGATCAAGCTCCAATAACCTTACCGAAGATTACCATGTCAACTACCAGATCCAAATCATCGGAAGTTGAGGTCATGGGAGACAACGCCACATAATTGACATGCGGCGGGGGAGATATTGTTTTCATATAGGAACCACTTAGGGAGGTAACCCAGTTGGGGCTGATGAATGAAAGTTGATCAATAGTCACAATTCTTCCATCGCGAGGGAAAGATATCACATGGAGAAGGGTGGATACAAGAGATTTCATAGCATAGACATAATCTCGCCCAAGGAGTAAAGTGAAATCCAAGGGGTCTCAGACTACCATGGCATCGATAAAGACAATTTTCCCTCCCAAAGTTACAGGAAATTGAGGAAGGATACCTAAAGGTTGACTAGTTCTTCTATTAAAAGCTAACAGATTCTGTGTAACCAGTACAAGTTGTAGACAACCCAAAGAGTACTAAGCAACATAAGACAAAATACTAATGGACGCACCTTCATCTATCAGTTTTTAAGGAACGTCCCAACCACGAACCTATACTATAATCTAGAAAGGACTGTGAGAGGGAAGATAAGGTGTAGTTAGCACACCCCAATCAAAAAGTATGGCCCCATCACTTGGAGGGGGTTTCGCAGGAGAAGGAGGAATGCCCCCCGGTATGGTAGAGTCTATATTAATGATAAAAACATGGGCGATATCAGGTTTATTCTCTAGAAGGAGAGTAGGATCGACCGATGATTGGATCGGATCAACCAATGGTGGACTTGGATAGACCACTCTAGCACTCTTCAGAGGAAGAGTGGGACTGACCGAGGAAGGGACTGGATTAGTCACTTTGACATTCCTCAATGGAGGAATGGGATTGACCAATGGTGAAACTGGCTCGACCACTTTGGCACTCTTCAGAGGAAGAGTGGGACTGACCGAGGAAGGGACTGGATCAATCACTTTAGCATTCCTCAATGGAGAAATGGGATCGATCGATGGCGAAACTGGATCGACCACTTTGTCACTCTTTAGAGGAAGAGTGGGACTGACCAAGGAAGAAACTGGATCAGTCACTTTAGCATTCCTCAATGGAGGAATGGGATCGATCGATGGTGAAATGGAATCAACCACTTGAGTTTCATTCTCCAAGGGAAGAATGGGGTCAATGGGTGGAAATGGATCGACCGCTTTGGTTTCACTCTTTTGATGAAGAGCGGGGCTGATCACTGACATAACTGGATCAACTACTTGGGTTCGTAGTTCAATAGAGGAGGAAACTAGATTGACCACCTGATCAATCGGACTGACCAGGGATGGAACCAGATTGACCAGTCCATCAACCAATGATGGGTCGAAGGGAATATTACGATAACCTTTTGGAAGTTGAAGTTTTTCCAAAAGAGAAGAAGCCTCATCCATGCGAGGACAAAGGTGAGAGTAATGATTACCTTTACATAACATGAAAGGGAACTTGACAGTTTTCTTCTTCTTACTAACCTGAACATCACTAGTTGACGGGGTATCATCGACATGACCGACAAAGGCCGATAACATGGAGGACCACATTTCTAAGACCTGGGTAAGACCGGGGAAATCCCTCAGAAAGTGGTCACTCTTACAAAGGATGCAAGGGAATTTGGGTTTTGGATTCTTTATTTTAATCTTGTTGACCTCATCAACACTCCCAGTACTATTAACAGTAATTGGCTGCTTAGAGCCAACATCTGATGTTGTTGGGGACTTTGTCCTTTTTGGGTTCTTCTTCTTCTTCTCTTTTTGTTTCTTCTTCTTCTGATCAACCTGGCTACTTGCTTTAGAGATTTCACTAGGTGAAGAAGGAGAAATGGAAGGAGACTTAATAGGCGAAGAAGGTGAAAATTCGACGTGAGGTTGATGTTGGGGTGGTGTAATAACATCTAAAGTATTAAGTGCAACTGAAACATTGGGAGGATTCGGGATCACCGGAGTGGGGAACAACCAAACTGGTAATCCAATAGTGAGTCCTGGAAGACTCAGTGTGGCAACATATGGAGGACCAAATTTTCCAAATGAAGGAAAGGTATAAGGTTCCCCAGAGGAAGGGGTTCCTCCATTGGTACTCCTAGGATTCGATGCCATTAATACTGACTTGACCTAAGGTCCCACTTTTTCTTGAAGGAATTATCCGCTCCCACTTAATTCAAAAGAGATTGGTTCACACCCCCAATATCTGAAACAACCACATCTAAAGTTTTTCTAAAAAATCACTAAGTTTTCCTCCACAGGAGGTGCCAGAAGATTTTTTTTATCCTAGGTAGGATATCGGGGATAGGCATCCAAATAACTCCCCATTATCTGGTTCTCACATCTTCAAACATTAGAAGTTGACAAATAGGTAACTTTAAAATCCTCCAAGCAAGTGTCCCTAACACCATAAGTAAGGGAGATACCCATGAAGGGTTGAAGAATGAGGTCTGTTTGTTATGTGCATCCCCCCTTGAGGCACCCACCTATTGGATGGGATGCAGCCCATGACCTATTTCTGAGGCCAAAAATCTAAATCTCGTTCTTTGACCGAGGTACCTAATGGCCAAATTTTAGGATATCTACCTAGGTGGAAATTGTGGGTTGCAATTTCACCTTGATCAGATTTTGTGTGGCTATTGGGAAATATCACCAACTCTTTCGAGATATGCACCCTCTACCCCTCATTATAATTGATTGTTTCATCCTTCACTAATTCATCTTCTGGTGGCTTCAGAACCCACTATTGAGTTCTATTGGAAGGTCTAGTGCTATTTTGAGAGGAAAGACATTACGTATTTTTAGGACACGAGCATTTGTTTTATTTGTTCTAGCACGCAGAAAAAATACACCTACCCACATATATGCTTTTTTTCAATTGATTTATGTATGATGTTCTTGTGATTTACATGCGATTGTGAGATATATTGTGAAGCTCCAAAATTATACAAAGACTCTTGTTCATTTTATTTCTCTCATCATTATTCACACACATTCACTTTTCTAGTCGAACACCATAGGGGACCCACAAAATCCCCGTTGCTCCAGATGCTTGCAGAACCTCCCTCCTCTTTTAGGAAGAATTCCTACTTATGCCAACTCATATGAGTAAGATCGGTAATGATCCTATATTGCATGACCCCACATGTCCTACAATTCCTACCAAACTACCTTTAGAGATTACTAAGTTTGAAGGAAAGGCGGGAGAAGATCTTGCCAACCATGTCATGACCTTCCACGTATGGTGCTCTTCAAGCAACATCATGGACAAATATTTCTAATTAAGGTTATTTCAAAAAAAACTCACAGACCCATCAACCAAGTGATATGTAGATGAAAAATCAGTGTCCCATGTGCATTTTGAATCACTGGCCATAACATTTTTTACCTTATTTCAACTACCAATTCACCACGATAATGGTTTAGAATTTCTCTCTAAGTTTAAACAATTATCAACCACACAAATCACTGACCAAATTCATGAATGGTGTCAGCAACGTAGTCTATGCAAAGAAGAAACCACCAAAGAATAATGCCTCGATTGGTTTCTTAGATCACTCGTCTCTCTCCTTGCCAAAGATGTGGCCTCCACCTTCCCCCAAACTGAAGAAGAATCCATAAGCAAGGCTCAATAGTACGACCTCATTTATGCATAGTCAAGATACTTATACATAGTACTACCTGACGCCCCGAGACCCATACCATTCGGCTAGGACAAACCTGGGATGTCTCACTCCACAAATGGATTGATCAGTACCACAACAAACCACAATCCGTACCCCCAAAAACCACCTATGTCAGGTACACCTCAATATCTGTCAATATATGGAGGACCCCCTTATTATCTTCCTCCCCCTTATCAACAACCATACCATGTTTCCCTTCCTCCACCCATAAGTGCACTCTCACCGACACAGATGATGCGCTTGACTGTTCGAATGAGTTTTGGTAACCCCTCTACCTCATCTTACACCCTAAGAACTAGTGAAAGCGCTACCCCTTCCTATGTACCCTATGGATCATTGCCAAAAAATAATCCGTATTTCCCATTTCCTGGTCCTCCACAACCCATTGCTCCTCCACAAGGACAACCACACATTGGGGTTAACTTTGTTCAACCCTCTCCCATTCATAAATTTTAAAATTTTGAACAACTGAACACGATAAATCCGGCCCATCAGTCAAATAATGTTAAAAAAAAGGAAAAAATTGAAACAATAATAACCCAAGACCAGGGGGAAAAGCCCCCAACAAAACCAACCTGTTAGGGGAAACCAAAATCAGGGGAACCAGAATCCCTAAGGGGGAAATACCAATAAACACAAAGGGAGGAATAACAACAACATCCAGATGAATTTCCCTTGTGCTCTTTACAGTGAGCATGGCCATTATACTCACCATTGACCCCAAATTTCTGTCTTCAAATGGATGAACGTTTCCATGAATGTGCGACATCCTCTAATGCCGCCTTCCCCTTAGCAGGCCCCACAAAAATATTTGGAACAACCACCCTTGACGATGTTGTAAAGCCCTATTCCACATCAAGGTGTGATGAATACCTAGTAGGAAATGCACCTTGCCCCACCACAGATGGGACAATATCAAAACCCTGGGAATCCAATGGATTGCACTATCCTCCTCTCTAGCAAAGAAGAAATTATTGTACAAACGTGCAGTCGTCAATACAACGCACCCCTAGAATCTACTCCCACCACTTCAGAAGTAGCTCCAGTTATAGCCAGACAACCTTTGATGATTCCATGCCTTAACACAAAACCACCCATTCGTATTCCTTGTATCCCATTACAATAGAATGTCAACAACCCTCAGGCTAGAGAAACACATAATTATAGTTTGGCTGATGACTTGGTGCAATCTCTTGCAACCATGTCAGTCTTGGAGGTCCTCCAAACCTGTCCCACTCAACAGAAATCATTTCTTTCCACCTTGGGGGTAGTCAACCCTGCTAATACTAGACTCATCACATTTGATCTAGATTGTGGGGAACCTTGTCTCCCTGCTTTGGTATCTTTTCAGATACTAGTCAAAATTCGGAACATCATAGTTTATCAATGCATCATTGATGAAGATGCATCCACATGCATCATGTCCAAAACATTATGGTAGAAACTTGGCTCCCTCGAGCTAATACCATTCACCATCACTTTGAGAGCTTATTATGGACGACCATCCTCTCCTGAAGGGCTCTTTCAAAATGTCCCCATTGAACTTGGGGGAAAAACCATTCTTATTGACATTGAGGTTATCGACGCCCTGCTCGATCACAAAAAAATATTTGGACATAGCTACATGTATGAAGGTTGTGGTCTCTTCTATGTTTCGAATGATGATGTTCCCCCACAACAGAAAGATCATCACCATCAACCAAGTTTCACATTATGAGCCCAACCCTTCCTCTAACATCAATAAAATTCTACCTCTTGTCCACACTAATTCTGATGCCTACCCACTCAGCGAGATGGGCCCCAAAATTTTCAAGGACCCATCCTTGCTAGGGACATACCATGGAGCACCACTACTCATACATCCCTCAACACAAGTGTGTGTCGTATCTTCCAATGGAACTGAAACTAGAGATACCATCCCTCCCACAGAGGCTTCTCCAGCCCTTGAGGTCCCACTAGTGGATGAAACCCTACCTCAGGCATTACCTGAGAAATTTATGACACCTCTTACCCCCAATTTCACCCCTCCCACAATGGTTACCCAACCATCCCTCCCTCCCAAAACATAGGGAATCTCGATGCATATTCCAATACTAACTCCAAATGCACCACCCTCACCCCCACTTGCCATCTCCCCCGCCACAACTAGGGGCATAAAGAATAAGAAATAGCCCACCGCTCCACTTCCTCCCTGAGTTCAACCTCCCTGTGCATTATGTGAGAGAGAAGGACACCCTACAAATAGATGTCACTCTCTCCTCGAGTTACGTAATTTGATCCAACTCCCTACAATAACCACCTCACTCATCGCTTCAGAAAGAACCCCCACTACTAACCCTGCATCCCTTACTACAGGTAGAAAAGGGTTGTGAACCAAATTCACATGTGTCATCTATTCAGATTATGACCACTATACTCATAATTTCCCTACGCTAGCTCATTTTTGATAGACACTAATGACAATATGCCAGAGATTTCATAAAGACCCCTCTCTACCCACTTCATCAAGTACCTGAGTCACTGACATCCATTATTTGAAAAACTCAGTCAATGAACAGATGATATGTCCTTTCTCTCTGTGTGACTCACTTGATCATTTAACCTACGAGTGTCCCACGATCATTGAATACAGGCTTCGTCAAATGACCCTTATTAAAAAACCTCCAATCACCCCACTTCCGATGATGACGGTGATTCCCCCTATTCCATCTCTAGATATTGTTGATATTATCTCCCCTGATCCCGAGGAACTTCCCACTCCTCTATGTTTCATGGATATCCTGTATGAGGATTTTCCCCCAAATCCCACCAATTCTCCAGTTCATTTCCCCTAGGAAATCTTATGCCCAACCATAATTTTTAACCCACAATATCTGGACATTTGGTTTATGTCAAGAATTCCATCACACCATAGTTACGATACCCCCTCTACATATTCACCCCTCAAAGATAATTACATGGTGACAGTCACCAATGTTCGTTCCCCGAATCCCCTATATTCTCACATTTTCCATTGCGATGAAGATATCCTTGAAGAACTATCTACCCCTGATTTCCCATGAAACATGCTCCATCACAAAGAATTTTTTCTCTCACATGAAGCCTTTGACCCTCCTAGACAAATATATATATGTGCAATTGAAACAAAGGATTTCATCCCATCAAGGCATATAGACAAGTTCAACAACCCTATCCCCACCCCCCGATTCTTTTGAAGAAGGAAACACGGCCAACATTTCCCCCACTATCAAAATTAACATTTCCATTAAACCAGGAATGATAGATGAAATCACCATTGGCGCTGCATGCTCCCCTGAGGAACTCATATCTTAGAAATCTCTCTTCTAGGAGTACCGATACATTTTTTCCTAGTCATACACGGAGATTCCCGACCTTGATCCTTCTATTATCGAACATCGCATCGACACATGGCCTAATATTACCCCTGTATGTCAAAAGAAATTCCCACTGCACCCATCCAAAGAAGCGACCATCAAAGTTGAAATTGACAATCTACATGTTGTCGGGTTCATATACCCCATCACATACACATCATGGGTCTCCAACCCCGTCCCTGTTAACAAAAAACAGGGCACCATTCGCGTCTGCACTGAATTTCATGATCTCAACTATGCTTGTCCCAAAGACAACTTCCCTATGCCTTTCATTGACCAAAATATCGATGACTCTGCTGCCCATTATGCCTTGTCCTTCATGGACATATTCTTTGGCTACAATCAAATACAGATCCACCCAACAGATCAGTATAAGACTGCATTTACCACCCGATGGGGTACTTTCGCATATCGTGTCATGCCTTTTGGACTCAAGAATGCCGGTACAAGGTTCCAACGATCCATGGCCTATGTTTCCCATGATATTGCATGCATCATCCTCACTTACTTGGACAACTACACTTCTCGATACAAGAACCGAACACAACATCTAGATGACTTACGAGTTGTCTTTCAACGGTGTCGTCAGTACAATTTCCGCTTGAATCCTCTCAAGTGCATATTCTACGTCACCGTTGGATGTCTCCTTGGGTTCATTGTTTCCCAACACGACATCACAATGGACCCCCTCAAGGTCCAACACATCACATAAATTCCACCACCTTAGAATTTGTGCCAACTGTAGAGCCTACAAGGAAAAGACAATTTTTTTACGATGCTTTGTCCCAGATTACGACACTCGCGCGCATGATTTCATTCTCTTGTTGCATAATGATATCCCATTTATATGGGATGAACATGCCCAAACTACTTTTGATGATATAAACATGATTCTCTCCCATGCCCCTTTAATTATCCCAATCGACGATGATCACAACTACATCCTCTACTTATCGGCCTCAGCCATCTTAGTAGCAGTAGTTCTTGTCCAACTAGGGGATGATGGCCATGAGAAATTTATTTACTACATTAGTAAAAACCTTCTAGGACCAGCCCTGAAATAGAACCATGAAGAGAAACTCTCCCTTGCAGTTGTCCTCATAGTTCAAAAACTGCATCATTATATATTAGTTCACACTACCAAAGTAGTGGAAAATTCCAACCCCATGTAGTACTTGCTTACTCAAAAAGAAATTAATGGTAAATTTTCCCGATGGATCATCATCCTTCAGGAGTACAACCTAGAGTTTTCAACTCCCAAATCAAGAAAACACTCATCCTCACGGAAATCATCACGACGTTTTTGTCAGAGGTTGCTAGTTCGCCCGTCAATATGGATTTTTCCGACGAACACCTCTTCTACATCCCCTCGGATGACCCCTGGTATGGTGACCTTCTCATCTACCTTCGAAAACGGAATTTTGGGTCTCAACTCTCTCGAGATGATATGCATCACATTCACCATCAGGCCCCTTGCTACCTCCTTAGTGGTGAGATTTTGTATCGATGTGGGGTCGACACCATACTTCGTCAATGTTTGACCATCTAGAAAGCCGACAAATTCTTGAATGATTTCCATAGCGGCACTTGCAGTGGACATCCTTCATGGATTTCCACCACCCATAAAATCATTCGAGCAGTCTACTTCCAACCCACATTGTTTCACGACTGCATCCATGTTGTGAAGCGATGTGAAAAATTCTAGTTGTATGCCAACAAAGCGCAAGCGACACCTACTCTTCTACACCCAGTCATCATTGTCGGCCCCTATCGCAAATGGGGCATAGAATTCATTACTTTCAACCCTCCATATAGAAATGGAAAAAAGTACATTGTCATGGAATTTGATTACTTTACCAAGTGGGTCGAAGCCATGCCTACATTCAACAACACCACTGACACTGCAACGTGTTTTTTCTTTAATCACGTCATCTCCCTCTTTGGATTCCCACTAAATTTAGTCTCCGATCACAAGAAACACTTTGAGAATGAGATCTTCATTGAACTCTCCTCGATATTAGGTTTCTCCCATGAGTTCACCTCTCCATACTACCCTCAGTCCAACAGACAGGTAGAAGCGGTCAACAAGGTCCTTAAAACCATGTTACAACACATGGTTAACAAACATAATACCAATTCGCATCATATGTTGTTTTACACACTATGGGATTATCGCACGACAGTTAAAACTACCATTGGTTTTACACCATTTCATCTTGTCCATGGGGTCGAAGCCACTCTCCCCATCGAGTGCAAAATTACCACATTGTGCACTACTATCGAGCTATTACCTTACACTGCTCCAATGGAGGAGCACTTGTTGAACTTAGATTCACTGGATGAAGACCGCCGATCTTCATTACAGAACAATGATGCAGCTAAAAAATGGTCAAAGGTCACCTTTGACCACCATGTCAACCTTCACTCATTTAACAAAGGAGACTTCATCATTTCCTACGATATCGCTCATGATACCCTCGGCCATGGAAAATTTCAGTCATTATGGCATGGACCCTACATCGTCCAACACTGCCTCACTAAAGGCACATACATATTGGCCTCTCCCTAAGGCTACCCACTCAAAGAACCCATCAACAGGTTGTAGTTAAAGAAATTTTACGCCTGAGCATAGTCATTCTACACTAGGCTTTTTCTTTTTTCTACATGTTTTGTAGAGTTTTTAATCTTCTTTTTCCTTCCATGCCTTATGTATGATCTACCATTTGTGTTATTGACAGATTATTCCTCCATCGACATACCACATCATTGACACTGATGGAGCTAGCCGATGGACATAGAATCTCTCTTTGGCCGCTTGGGCCCTCTATACCCGCTCGCATGAACTGCTCCACTCCAGCGGCATATGTTTGGGCTCATCAAAAAACAACCAAGCATAATACACAACCATTATTGGCCTCCTTTTCAAGTCTAGTCACCACCATATTCAATTTACACTCTTATCTCGACATTTTGATTCAATTACATTTACACATATTTGACAACAATTCAATCAAATAGTAGATAATATGGATAACCTAGTGTTAGATTGGAATTTATCACATCAAGACACCATTACACATACTTAAATCATCACAAAACATCATCACATTTGAACATCGAAAAGATCCCAAAAATGTATATCCACATATATATATATATATATATATCGATCAATGTTCCATCAATGTTTAAAAAAAATAGTACAACATGTACATTGCATGTAGGCAGGTGAACCCCCTCATCCCTATAGGTACAAAATAGGTGTTACACTACCCTATACAAAATGGGCTTGCATGCCTATATAAACACAAAAAATATACACCAAGAACTCATGGTTCCTCTAGAGAACCACCACTAGGTCCTCTATTTGGAGGAGGTGCCCCACCAACTGGGGCTCCTCCAGGTCTTGGGGGTAGTCGCCCAATCATAACTTCCCCCACTACAACTGCTCTGCGGATCAAGGTCCACAAATCTGTCGGAAGGCCCACGTACTACTCCAAGAATCCCTCATCTTGGACCTGAGTCCACATACCCTTGGGCACTCCCTATAGCACCATGTCCAACTGGCGATGGAAATCCTCAAACACCCCACCAGCCTCTCCCTATGGTGCATTCAACGACCCTGCATTGGGGTCTTCGAATCTATGTCTCCTACCCAAACTTGCATCATCGGCTAGCATCACACCAACCTTTTCCCTACGATGCCTCTCTCCCACCCGTGGCTCACCCTGTGGCAGTCTCACTGGCCCCTGATGAGATGAATCTCTAACTAGCTCCACCTCTCGGCCTCGCAGCCCCACATCTGCACACACACAAAAAAAATGATAGCATCAACATCCATCCATACATAAAACATATGTTATACTATCAAAATTAGAAAAACATAAAATACATCAACATACCTCTATGGTCCCAAACCTCCCTAGGAGGTAAAACCATATCTGGGTCCTGCCGGAAGTCAATCCCACCATATGGCAACTGTTGTATGATTTGTGGCATCTGATGCCACACATGCGCCACATCGACCGTAAAATAATGGCTACCCTCCCCACCTCCATGTCATGCCAAAATCGATTCCCACCACATCAATTGTGGCTCTCATGAATCAACCACCTCCAACAAAACTCTACGGTGCAACATGGGCACCCTCTCTAAGAACCATTCCACCAAGATCAACCCAAAGGAAAAATCACCCAAGTTGGAGGCATGACACCAGTTGAGCTACCCCATCATCTTGGTGTGTAGCATCAAGCCCCAGGAAAAATGCTCTCCACCCAATTCCCTCTGCATGATCCTCAGTTAATCACCACTAATTCGCTGAGTAGATAAGGATTCGTAGATCCTCATGATCATCGTGGCGATGCAATGATGCATGAGCACATCCATTGCCACAATTTGCACAACTGAGCCTGACATAAAAACTTCTCCCAAACAGTATGTCCATATATGCCAAGTGTGCCTCCCCTGGAAATTAGGGATCAGTAGGTAGGGATCTCCCCTGAAAAGGGAGCCCGGTAAGGAAATATACATCCTCCATTTCAAAGAATGTCAGCTTCTCCCCATGTACAATGAAGCTTTGCAAATCAATTCTCCACATAGAAATAAAAAAATGCAACAATTGCTCCTTTGCCAATAGCAATGAGCAGTCAAAGAACTTTAGCAACCCACAGGATACCAAAGGTCCCTGAACACCCGGCTCATCATCGCTCATGACCTCCCTAAGGCATGCCCAATCCCTCTCCCTCTAGTGGACTAGCATCGTGAACTGATCATGTGCATTCACACAAATACCATTTGATCAGCCATCACAATTCATAGAACAAAAAAATTCCAAAAAGACAAGTTTTTTTCAAAACCCCCAGCTTTGCCTCATGTGCGTGTCTATCATCCCCCATAGGCATGCACATATTCATGCCTTTTATTTGCACAATGGTGCATCAATATGCATTTGACAAAGAAACAGTTGTGGATCAATGTGCATATGTCACACCCACAGGTGTGCATTCATGCGCACCTGTTCATTACACAATTGTGCACTAGTGCGTAGCTGTACTTTGAAAAGGCACGTATACATTGCACACTTGTTTCACTCACTCACATGCCCCCATGTGTGACTTTCCTCTCTACATGCCCACACCCTAACGGGGGTATCCTTCGATTTCTCATGCACTAGGGGGGCACACTCACAAAATCCTACAGTACGACTCTCCATACGACCATGCCCAAAAAAGAAACCCTAACTACTATGCAAGAGAATGAGACAACTAACCTGGCTCTCGCTAATCTTGGATCGACTGGATCAGACTCTTGGAATCTCTAAATCTTCTCTAAAAAACTCTCGTCAACTCACTATGGCAACAAGTACAAATGAGGTGGCAATGTGGGCCCTACAACTATATATAGTCCCTTTTTCCAAACTTCCATGCTCTATTACAGGATCTCAGAGAAATCGTTTTCCGATCTGTCTTCAGCCACGGGATTAGGATCCCACCACCCACACAGTCACATTCCCCGGGTCACCAACCATCCTCATCCCCGGGGGATCATTTTTCTCACATCATGGCTAGGTACGCATGCTCATGTTCAAAATTATCAAATAACTGTTATATGTTCTTTATCTTCAGATATTTTTTACGTCAGGTATTCAGTTTTCATGTCTGCAGGTACTTGGTAATCACACACCAACGAATCCCCTTTAGGTATATGATCAACACTGGCATGTAATCATTCCCTCTGAATCTCAATTGCATCTCCCAGTCACACCCTCCGACATTTTCCTATAGGATCCCCCCATCCAGATCTTCAATACTCTCACCACTGCTACATTTAATTATTGTCACCTGGTAGCACTCTCCCCTACATGAGCTATCCCATTCATAGTCCCCTTTTGGCACTTTGACACTCATGTTTATTTCACCCCCTAGGGATGGGAGTCTCTATAGTCTTACGCATGTTCGAGAATCAGACACATACTCCTTCTCCTAATTTTTCTAGATTTCCCAAATGGACTCCCAAGATATCTCCTCATGATTCTAATTTGACTGCACCTCCACAGTATTATTAACCCTCCATTTCATCCACAGTCAGTTTTCCCATTGGAAGATTTCCCTCCATTCATTTACCGCATATAGAAACCCACCTATGGGGACCCCACCCTCCACCAGTTATCCCTGCAACTTTCTCCCTCACAGGCCAAGCCATCTTATACTGGGGCACCCGTTTCTGTATCTGCACACTTATCCCAAATTATTCTTTATTCATTTGGTAATTGTACAAAGCCTTTCTTTCCATCATTTACATAGCTTTTTGTTATCACCTTTAGTGATCTTTTTTTCTATCAAATAAGCCCTTGTCACCCTTGGTTGGGGTATTTTTTACCTTCTACTCTTGTTGACATTGTCCATAAACTGTGAGTATCCCACAATCCATGTACCTTTGATGTCTCATCTTGTCCACTTTGTCATGCCCCTGGCACAATTTAAGCCATGTCTAGTTGTCCCCGTGACACTAGATTTAGTTTCACGATTGTTTCAACTCATACTTCACATATATCCTCAACCAAGGGAAGTATTGAGTCTCACCACCTCTTGACTTCATCCATGTTCCTCACCAAATCTCACCCGGTGGATTTCATGAATCCCTTTGCTTCTTGGAGTCGTGTCTCCCTTTCTTTTGACATCAACACAACTTCCATAAGGGCGACAATATCTTGACTCTCATTACCTTTACAGTGAGGAGTCTCGGAGGGCACAAAGATAACCATCATTGCTCCTTGTTGTTCTTGACCCCCATTGTTACACGTCAAAATTGCTCAGCTGGATGAGTGTCGCATTATCCCTCTCAATTGTCGTAAGTGTCGCATCAACTTTCGCAAGTGTCGCAAGTTGGTCACTAGTGTCACAAAGGATGTTTAGACATACTGTCATGATAACGACACTAAGGAGACACTTATAACATCTCACATGACTGATTTGAAGGAGGAGAACTGATCTGCTGAAGTCAAACAACCTTTTGCCACCTGAAAGCACCTCAAAAACTGAGTTTTGGAGAGGAGCGCTCCCCCTTACACTATCTCGGAGCGTCGGCGCTCCTCATACACTATCAGGGAGCGTTATAACGCTTCCAGGCCCTTTTGAAGGAGCGTTATAGATTTTGAGGGCGCCAGTGCCCCCTAAAGCCTACCAGGGAGCGCTACAACGCTCTGATATCCCTTTTCAGGGAGCGCTACCTATTTTGGGCGGTTGTTAAGCTGTTGAGATGAATGGGGGAAGCGTCTTTTTATTCTTGGAAAGCAGTTGAGCTCGAATCCCTAGCCCAGCCATGATCCTAGGACAGATCCTCAACTGAAGGAGAAAAATCCTCACCTTCCCCAAGGAT
>ML783797.1:287246-333480 GCA_009831015.1 Picea engelmannii
ATGGCCTAAAGCCGACATAAATAAAATAACATTACTAATCTAAATCACAACTAATGGCCTAAAGCTGACATAAATAAAATAACATTACTAATCTAATATGCCCCAATTAAGTGGTAATGAGCCAATATTAGGGCTTAACATTTGTTCAACTAATATTTTCTTAAAATTTTTATGAGAGCTGATTGGCTACAAAATCTGTTGATTATGTAGCTAGTCTTATTTTAAACAACATAAATCTAATTCAAATCATATTAATAAAAAAAAATCAATAAAATCAAAACTAAGATAAAACCAAATCTTTACCTTTCAACTGAATACTAAATTCAACTCATAAAACTTCAGAGTTGATCACTGCTTTGACACACTCAACATTTTTTATTATGACATTTCCATTTCTTTTCAAGTGTTTTCCTTGCCTTTGTGCACTGATATTGAGTTTGTGTTTTTCACTTGTTAATGAGTCAATTTTATTTGCGAGGGTTTTGATCTTCGCTTGAAAGAAGGGGACATTTGTGTAATATTTGCTTATCCAATGCAAGCACACTTCACACCGTGGATCTGGAACAATTGGTTGAGGAAAGACATGACTGTGTGTCAAAATTCTACCACTATCCACTGTGGGTTTTTTATTGATTTTGATCCTTGGAAAATCTTCGTTATGTTTCAAGCATGGTGGCATATTATCTACAAAATTGTACGTCTGACTGAGATTCGGTTTATGGTAATTTTGGTCTTCCCTTGCCAATAACTTTTCGATCTCAAAATCAGAGATCTCATGGACCTTTATCACTTTGATCAAGCTCACATGATATTTATTTTTATTGCATAAATTCCTCAAGATTAATCTCCGAACTCTTTTTTTATTAAACCCTATGTCTGAATTGTTCTTTGATAGTTTGCACGAGTGCCTATTTACGGTCTTTGCAATGTTCTTAGGACAAATATATTGCTCATGCTTAGAATATTTAATGGCTCTAGGGTCAACATCTTGTTGTTTGAACATAGGCTTAGCAAGCGTAGCCTTATCACAGGGTTCTTTGCATAAGAGAATTGGTCTGTCACTAGAAGGCATAGGGGGATTTTCCAACATAGGCTTATCAACCACAGGCATCTCTATAGGATTTGATGTAATGAAGCCATTGCGAGTTAGGAAAGTATCCCAATAATTGTCCTATAGTTTCAAATGATGAGCTAACAACAACCTAATTAACCCATGGTGGAATAAACTGGAATTCAAAATCTACCTTTTATATCTCTTAGCCATTTTATATAAATTCCTCAATAAATAAAATGGCATGTTTAACTAAAAACCGATGAAGTTCATTAACAATATTATGTGGTAAAGGAAAACAAGCCTGTAGCATCCTTCACAAGTAACAAATTGCCTTAACACAACCAGTAACCCATGCCATCTATCTTTCAACAAAGAAATTGGCATACCTTTGTCACAACACTGGATCTTCTGAGAGCTAATGAATAGACTCCATGGCACCTCCTCCAACTTGGAATTCTTAAACCATTTTTTCCCAGTAAGGGGAAGGCCAGTTGCCTCGCTCAAAAATTCCTCTGTGAATTCTAGTTGAACATCACCCACTTTGGCTCGGCATCCATCGAAAGAGAGGGTGAACTCCTGGGCTGCTTGCAAGTTGTAACTCTAGAATTTCTTGAGAAACTCAACCCAACCCTGACTCTTGAGGTCATCACTCACATCGTCATACAGAATCAAGGTTTGGGAGCCATTTGGTTCGACACAGACGACAGGGGCCATAAGGGTTCGAACAAGCAATCACGAATTTAGACAGAGTTCACTGTGAGTATGAAGGGTTTCAAAAATAGAGGAAACCAGAGAAAAAACCAAAGGAATAATACTCATTAATACCCTAGCGCGACGAAAACAAGAGAATAAGGGGTTTCAAAACATGAAAAATTGAGCTTTTTGTGCAATGAATGCCAAGAGTACATGAAGAAACCCAAGACTTTAACTTGGAATGATGAACCTGTCAATTCAAATTGCCACCTCAAACAGAGTACAAAACAGGACCTGGTGTGTTTGAATCCCATCATTGCGTAAAGGGTTGTGTTGATTTTCTAAGGTTAGGAGAAGAGGTGCTTTATGAACCAACACATAATGACCATTTGAAATAAAAATGATTTATCAACAATTATAAATGAAAGAAAACCATAGGCTATTTCCAATCAATTCTTGGTGTATCATTTAAGTAATCAAGAAATATCGCATAACCCATGAGAAACTTAAGACAACTGTTTTATTGATAGCATATAAGCTTCAAAGAAAAACAACGTTCCTTTAAAGATTTGTAAGAACATTTACCCTTCTAGATAAATAATCCTTAGACACAATTGCAATACAATTATAAGTTTCAATGCTTCATTCATGCTTTCAGTCATGAACGAAGCATGAAAATGAAAAATAGGAAAAATAGAAACACCCTTTTACAGTTGAAAATTCACCTTCAAATAGCAATATTTATATGACAAAGTGTAGGCAGCTACATAAACTATTATTTGTCGCTTTAAAAGGTGAAAATATTGTGGGGATGCCAACAATGGTGACTTACTGGGAGAATCAGTTATCTCTGTATCACCGACGGGCTCATGTTAGGACTGCATAAAATGATTACAGATTAAAAAATAGCTGAAGGATATCAAGAATCCCAACAATCATTACACAGTCCAACTTCAAATATCTTCCTATTTAAATGAAATCCGGTGGAAAATTTTAAAAATGAGAGCAACGATGTTCAAGTCAATGGATTTGATATTGTTGACAAGGCCACTGCTTCCAGAAGGCATCCATAGCCTCGGCAAGGATGTCAATTAACCCACTCTGACGCCTCTACCCTGTCCAAGAATTTTCAATTCAAAATGAAGGATGCTTATGACCAATATCAAAATTTATACTTGAGAATTTTCTTTAACCTGACATTGCTACGCTGCCAACGGGCCTGTTCATTACCCCGACGAAGTTGTCTCCACATCATGCATGCATTTACCCACTGCCAATAAACTTTTTTAGTATCTCAGCAGGTTTACAAACACTTCCCACAACTCTTGAGAAATTGTTTACAATTTGATATAATTTTTAAAAAATATTCGAAAGAGAAGGGTGATGTTGAAAATTCCAGTCTTTAGAACACTTGTTATTTTTAGCCATTCCCTTCATTATGATCTAAATTTAGTTTCTAGATGAAACCAATTTTTCAAGGATAGGAAGGCATACTTGAGTCACTTTCTTTAAAAGCTGGGACAACGTAAAAATATTTAAAGATGATTGTGCATGCTCATGATTATAAAGTGAGACTAGGAAATTTGTTACAGACAGAAAATTTCGTTAGCCAGTCTATGTTTCAGAAATTCACAACATCAATGCTCTTGATTTGAACTTAACAGTTGCTTCATAATGATGCATTCTAGCTCCATCCCACGAACTAGAAGGTGACACAGACATAAATTTAACCAAAAAGCAGCGAAAACAAACAAAATGAAAATAACCAAAAACTAAAAAATAAAGATAAATCAAAACATAAAAATATGTACAAAAGGTGGATTTGGGACTTGTCATGAAAAATACCTTTTGAGAGCTTTACCATTCATCGGGAAGGTGTCTGGTTGTCCCTCTAAATTCTGTAGGCAGAAAAAGTTGGGACCTAGTTTTTCAGCGATTAAGAAGGGTCCTAGCCACAGGTTCTGAAACTTGGTATGCTCCCCTTTTCCCTCATGAGGTTTATCCCATTTGAGAACCAGATCTCCTACCTCAAAGTTCATATCTGAGGAAGAATGTGAATCGAACCAGCTTTTAACAACATGTTGATGCTGATCTAGTCTTTCTTTTTCTTGTACTCTTAGTTCCTCTAATTTTAGCAAAGCATTAATTCGACTTTCAAGAGGAGGACAATCCTCTTCCTCAACTTTATGTGATAATTGGAGAGAGGGAAGAAGAACATGAGGAGGGAGAATTTATTTTCTTCCATAGATGAGAAATAAAGGAGAATTACCAATAACAATTTTCAGAGTGACCCTATCAGCCCAGAGTGCAATAGAAAGTGCCTTCTGCCAGTTTTTGAGGTTTTCAGAAACTGTCCCCTTGATGATTTTGATTAGGTTTTTGTTTGTTGATTCTGCTAAGCCATTTCCTTGGGGGTAATAGGTGGCAGAATATTTTAGTTTTATCCCTTTTTCTAAATAAAAAGAACTCATATCGAGGGACAAAAAATAAGAAGCATTATCGAAGACCAAACATTCAGGAATACCGAATCGAGTAATGATGATTGAATTAAGGAAAGATATTACCTGACTAGTGTTTACCACTTTTAATGGTGCATCCTCGGACCATCTAGTAAAATAATCCATTGTTGTAATGATGTATTTATGCTGTTGTTAAGAAGTGGGGTTAATCAGACCTATAATGTCAATACCCCACTACTGAAAAGGGGAATCTACCAAAACAGGTTGCAAAGGGAATGCTTCCTTCTGTACTTGTCCAGAAGCCTTTTGGCAGATTATGCATTTATGACATAATGAATGGGAATATTTGAATAATGTGGGCAAATAGTACCTAGATATTAATACTTTGTGAGCAATAATGTCTCCACCGAAGTTCCAACCAGCTTCTCCTACATGCAGTTCAGATAACACTTTATCTGCTTCATATTTTTCCAAAAAATGCATAAGGACGTTATCAAAAATTTTACGAAATAATATGCTATTTACTAGCTAGAAAGGTGTAGATTTTAGTCTTAATGCTATCCTATTTTTTGGATCGAGATGGCAAGGAGAAGAACTGTGTGTTAGATAAAACTTAATGTCATCAAACCAAGAATTAGAAACAACTTGTGTACAACATATTTGATTTTGACTATGTTGATTTACAGTTAAGACATTAATTTTACTCTGTTTTTCTTCAACATAATCAACCACTAGTTTTCATAGACCTTGACCTCAGACAATTTGCGTAGGGGTAATTTCGAGGTCATACTTGTAACGATGTCATCTAGTTTGCCCATTTTTCACCCAATTCCTTTTTTACTAACATGTTTCTGACAACAGGATAAGGCACAATGACTTTATTTCTGGATTTCAGTAGATACGATCGAAAATGTTTTACTTCTTTAAAAACTGTATAAGCCTATTGATCTACAGCTAGGTAATTAATATTTGCTCCCTTGAAAACTAAGCTCATAAAGGGAATGGGTATTTCATTTCTTTTAGTGTTCCTTTGGGTCAATACAGTGGCATAACATCGATTAGAGGTGAATGTATATAGATTAAAAGCTTGTGAAAAATCAGGACTCATTAAGGAAGGAGACTCTACTATGGATTTTTTGATGGAATCAAAAGATTGATTTTCCTGCAGTCCCCAATGATACTGAACATCATTTTTAATTAAGTTTTGCAATGGCCTTACCATTTCTGAAAAACTCAGTACAAACCTTCTGACAAAATTGATCTGGCCGGAAAAAAATTGCATAGCTTTTTTGGAGGAGGGGGGAGGGAGTTTGGCAATGGCTTGAGTTATTTCGGGATCGATGATCATCCCATCACTGGATACTATGAATCCGATAATTTTTCCTTGTTCCACTACAAATATAGACTTCTTAGGGTTGAGAGATATGTCGTACTTGTGGCATCGTTGTAGGATAGACCTAAGGTTATAGAAGTGATCTTTCTTATTTTTGGAGAAAACAATAACGTCATGAAGATAGACCACTACGGATTAATTGATGAGACCATGAAAAAAAATATCCATTTCTATTTGAAAAGTGGCCCCGACATTTATAAGCCCAAAAGGCATTTTCCTGTAGGCTTAAGTACCCCATGGGGTACGAAAAGTGGTTTTTAACTGGTCTAGGGGAGACATGAGGACCTGGTTGTATCCTGAAAAAAATGTCTAGTAGTGATAGTCTTTCAGAACCAGATACCTCTAAAGAATTTGTTCCATTGGAGGAACATGATAATTGTCTTTTTCAGATGCTCGGTTCAAGTTCCGAAAATTGACACAGAGTCGAATTTCACCACTTTTCTTCCTTACAAGAACAATATTAGACACCCATTGTGTGTGTCTTACTAGGAAGATTATATTTGCATTGAACATGTTGTTTAGTTCTTTCTTGACTGTCGGTTCAAGCTTAGGGTGCATCTTTCTCATATTCTACTGAAAAGGTTGAGTCTGGGGTTTCATAGGGATGATGTGTTGCATTATGTTAGGTTCAAAAGTTTTTAAATCATCGTATGTCCAAGAAAATACATCCTTGAATTCTCTAAACAATTTTATAAAAGTGGACCTCTCTTGCTCAGAACATCCCATTCCCATATTAATATATTGTGAATTATCTTTAGTCCCTAGATTTACCTTTTCATGAGTCAAGGAAGAACTCTTTGTTTTACAATTTACCGATTTTCTGAATTCATCATGCCAATCATAAAACTTTTGTAGTATTACCATGGATTTAGGGATAGAATTTACCAGATCTGATGTTGATTCGGGAGATCTCAGGTCTGATATTACTATAAAATTGCGGAGATATTCATCGTGGGTGCCTTCATTAATAACCGCACCTTGGAAGGTGTCCTCCATGTGCAAAAAATGATGATCTGTTGATCATCATCAAACACTGTCCAGTTAGTGACATTGTCTGGGACTGATGGTCTGAATAATAACTCAATTGAAAATGCATTTGGAGAAAGACCTTCTATGGGCAAAAGTTCGGAAGCAACGTTAGCTAATAAATCATCCTCATAATTGTTTTATCTCGGAATGGAATTGATGTTAAATGCGGAAAAATTGTCCATTAGATTCCATACGTTGGATTGATAAATTTTTAGGTGTGGTGATAGGTAATGTATGAAGTTTCTTACCTATCTGACCACAATTTTTGAATCACCGAATACCATTAAGTTCTGTACGTTCATATCTACTGCTTTCTTGAGTCCTTGCAAAAGTGCCTCTTATTCGACGGTGTTGTTTGTACATTTAAACTCTAATCGACAGGCGATCAAATTTTTATTACCTACCAGGTCGATGAGTACACATACTGCACCATCTCCTTCTTTAGATTTGGATCCATCGAAGTAGAGAGACCATATGTGAGCTTCGTCGGAAGTGTTTGACACATTTGGTAAAGCTCCTGACTGTGTGCATGTCATGAGATCTGACTATTGTTCTAGATCAGTGATGGAGGAGGTTTCAGCCATGAAGTTATTGACAAAGGTGTTCATTCCCTCCATTTCGAGGGAATTAGTGGAAGCATTAAATCGTTCATTATTGTCATTCAAATCTGTCATGGTGTGCTCGAGGTAACGCTCATGATTAATCCTAATTTTGTTTGGATTTCCATTCTCTGGTAGCCACAAATGAGATCAGTCTATAGAAAGGTATCCATGCAGTTGTTCAGACCAATCCCTTCTTAAGAATAAACTGTACACTTTAGGGATGTCAACAACAATGATATCAATAATTTGGTGAACCTTGGGATTAGAGGATAGCCTAACGAGTACATTCTTTAGCTCACCAATTACCTTAACATTCATTCGATCGAGATGAATGATTTTAAGACTAGAAGGTTGAACTTTAGCATTGATTTTTTGGAAAACAGACAAAGGCATCACATTTGATGATGTGCCAGAATATACCATGCAATTATGTACATTTCTATTGAAAATTCCAAAAGTTAATAAAAAAGGTGGGACATTCTTGCGAGTATTAACAACAAAATTCTATTGATTTTTAGTCACTGACCCTGAAATTACTTTATTTACATTTGATACAGTTTTTTTAGTGAGGTCTCTTTTATCTGAGGGTTCAGGTGTTGTTTTAGCAGGGACCTTTTGAGCCATTTTAGGACTGATTTCTGCAATTTTCTTGCTATTCAGATTGTTGTTTTTACTGTTTTTTGCAATGTTCTAAAGCATTTTCTGTAGAAGAAAGGGAAACTTCAAAAGTTCGTAAACAAAAATATTAGCTCTAAGTTTATTTAGGTCTTTGATCAAATCATATTCTAAATTTGAGGCTGCTAAATTCTGTTTTGTTTCATTTTTTTTACGTTGTTTCTGAGGCACATTAGTACTTATTTTGGAAGAGGTTTTACTCTGAGTTTTTCTTCTGGCGTTGTAAGGATGGATAGTTTCGAAATTGTCTTGAAAAATACTATCCGAAAAATGCTCGAAGACATTGGGAGACGATTCCTCTCCTTCGATTATTTCCTCTTCAACCACATCTTCATAATTCTCAGGGGGGACTAAGTTATCATGTGCTTCAAGGATAGCTTGTATAGAATATTGTAAGCTTTCAAAATTGAGACCCTTAGGGTTTGGGTTTGGTGGGTTTGAGGGAAAAGGTTTTCTAAAAGAAGGTTTGTAACTTCCTTTTCTTGAAGATCCTTCTTTAGCTGATCTCTTCAAGTATACGATTTGATTTGATAATTTTTGGACGACCTTTTGTAAACTTTCCAAATCTGAGGTTTCTGATTGAGTTTTGGTTTGGGGAGATCTAGGAAGAATTTCTATTTTCTTCTTAGAAGATGAGGTTATTTCTGCCTCATTACTAAGATTATCTTTCAATATGAAAATATCTTTTTCGATCTGGCTTGCCTCCTCGAAGGCTTCCAGTAACATTGACTTCTTAGACCTTTTAACCCAAATTTCTACATTATGGTGTAAATATTTGGTGTAATATGCCACAATGAGGTTTTCTGTAGGCATTGAATCAATGGGATTCGATTTTTTAACATGAGGAACCTTTGGTTAAAATATTTTAATTTCTCCTTAGGGTTCATCTTTAAGCTGGAGAATTCCATGACTAAGACTTCAGGAGATTTATCATCTTCGAACTTCTCTAGGAAACAGGACTTGAATTTGTCCCATGATAGAATGGTGTGAGGTTGTTGGGAAAAATACCATGTAGAGGCATTTCCCTCAAACATGTAAGGAAAATGTCTACATACCACATCTTCATGTTCTACACTTTGGATTCTAATGGATAGCATTATTTTTTTTATGTGATCTTCGGTGATTTGTTTAGAATCAAGATCGAACTTAGGTAACCATTTCTCCAGGTGTTTTGGTAAAGGGTGTTGGGGTCTAGGTATGGCCACAACATCTTGGTCGAGCCATGGTCTGGCAGGATTGTTTTGATTTTCCATGGGTGTAGGTGGTGTTGAAGGCTGAGATGGTTCAGATGATGCACTTCCTTCGTCAAAAGATTCTCCTTCTGAAGAGGAAGGAGATGAATGAGGTGGTGAAGGTGGAATACCATATCCATCGACTCCAAGAGTAGGGGTATGGTCAGGATCTATGGGATTTAAAATCATATCAGTCCCTTCAAGTTTCTCTCTGATATCAGAGAAATATAGAGGCTGATTAAGTGGTCGAACAAGTTGTCTGATACGGGCCAAATCATTGTGTGTCCATAAAAATGACTAATGAACAATTTCTTGTACGTCGGACCCTTGAGGGTTTGGTGTTACTGGCTCAATGAGAATCTAGGGATTTTCATTTGAGGTATTTGTTGTTTGAGAGGTAACATTGTTGTCAGAATGACTCCTTGTTACTATAGGGGAGTGTGTGGGGGATGAGTCTTGCAACTTCCACGTGCCATCAATTGTATTCAGGCCCTCCTTCTACCGACATTTGTTGACAGGTGAAAATGATCGTTCGTCAACTGGAAGAATGAGTCCGGTCTAGGGTTGTCTAAATAACCCAAGTTGTTTGGTATAACTCATCCTGACGAGTTTAATGACTCATTTAGCCAATCTAAAAGTCCTAAAGAAACAAATAAAAGAATGAAATAACTAACTAATTACTAATTACTATAAGTATACATACATAAGTATGACATAACTATTGTAGATCTATGAAATAACATATTTACTTATCTTTTTTATGTACATGATATACGCAATGCAAGTTTTAATCTAAACTTGCAAAACTCAATGAGAAAAATGATTTCTTTGAAAAAATCAAATAAAAGAAAGCACATAAGATATTTTTTTATTTTTTTCTTTATCAATCTAAACTAATAAGAAAAAATCCTATGAAACAAAAATATGTGGATAGTCAAAAGCCAAACCATATATTCAAGTTTCAGTGTTGATTAAACGACAGAAAAACATAAATAAGCTAACATGTTAGTGAGTTAACGATATGCATCCAAAAATCCACACAATTAGAGAACATCCAACCACCTTGTCCAAGAGGGAAACCTGTAATGAACCTTAAAATTGTTCTAAATAAATGCAGAACAATGTGTTGGCAGTTGAGTTTTAATAATAGAACGAATGATACAAATAGTTGTTGTGAACTTATAACTGCAAGAGATTACATTTGAGATAAATCTAATTGTAACAATGTGCATTTAATAATTCAACTAAAAATTAAAGAGAAAACCTATCGTTTGAGTTGAATAAATGATCACTTTGTTTAATATCTGAAGCGTCAAATACAGATGATATTTAAAAAAAAATTATCCCAAAAACATAACATATTGTGAAGTCTAAAGCTATCAAAAAACTATTAGTTTATCAGGATAAACATACCATAAATGAAAACACCATTTATAGGAAGTTAAAGTTGAAATGCAAATCTCTGTTCCATTCAAGTTTGTGAATTAATCGTCCACCTTCAGGCCTAGGCCAAGATGTCTTATATTACCAAATATTGTGTATTTAAAGATTTCAGGAAAACTTAGTATCCTATATTCTAAGATAGGATCAAATCCCAAGATGATTTACTAATTACAAAAATAGAGGGTGATAAACCCACTCAATATCAAATTGTATCTCCGAAAATTATAAAAGGTTTGTTTCTGTTTTACAAAATGAGCCAAAAGAAATAGCTAATTAAATAAGCCTATAAATACTCCATCTTTGGAGATCACCACAAGGGACATGATATCCTGAAAGAAAATGAAATGAAGAAATTAGGCATTTATTCAACTAATATTTTCCAATTTTTTTTATGAGAGTTGACTGGCTACATAATCTCTTGATTCTGTAGCTAGTCTTATTTTAAACAACATAAATCTAATTCAAATCATATTAATAAAAAAAAATCAATAAAAGCACAACTAAGATAAAAACAAATCTTTACCTTTCTTCTGAATACTAAATTTGACTCATAAAACTTCAGAGTTGATCATTGCTTTGACACACTCAACATTTTTTATTATGACATTTCTAGTTCTTTTCAAGCATTTTCCTTGCCTTTGTGCACTGATCTTGAGTTCGTGTTTTTTACATTTTAATGAGTCAATCTGATTTGTGAGGGTTTTGATCTTTGCTTGAAGGAAAGGGGCATCTATGTAATATTTTCCTATCCAATGAAAACACACTTCACAATGTGGATCTGGAACAGTTGGTTGAGGAAACACATGACTGTGTGTCAAAACACTACCACTATCCACTGTGGGTTTTTTACTGAGTTTGATCCCTAGAAAATCTTCGTTATGCTTCAGTCATGGTGGCAGATTATCTACAAAATTGTATGTCTGACTGAGATCCGGTTTATGGTAATTTGGGTCTTCCCTTGACAAGAAATTTTTGATCTCGGAATCAGAGCTCTCATAGACCTTGATCGATTTGATTTAGCTCACACGAGATTTATTTTTATTGCGTAAACTCCTCGGGATTAATCTCCCAGCTCTTTTGTTATTAAACCCTATGTTTGAATTATTCTTTGACAGTTTGTGTGAGTGCCTATTTACGGTCTTTGCAATGGTGTTAGGACAAACATACTGCTCATAATACATATATTTAATGACTCTAGGGTTAGCATATTGTTTTTTGAACATAGGCTCATCAAGCACATTCTTATCACAAGGTTCTTTGCATAAGAGAATTGGTCTGTCACTAGAAGGAGCAGGGGGATTTTCCAGCATAGGCTTATCAACCACAGGCATCTCTACAGGATTTGATGTAACAATTTTTTTGCGAGTTAGGAAAGTACCACAATCATCGCCCTATAGTTTCAAATGATGGTCTAACAACAACCTAATTAATCCATGGTGGAATAAACTAGAATTAAAACTATGCCTTTTATATCTCTTAGCCATTTTATATAAACTCCTCAATAAATAAAATGCCATGTTTAAATGAAAACCAATGAAGTGCATTAACATTCTTATGTGGTAAGGGAAAACAAGCCCGTAGCGTCCTTCACAAGTAAAAAATTTCCTTAACACATCCAGTAACCATGCCATCTATATTTCAATAGAGAAATTGGCATACCTTTGTCACAACACTAGATCTTCTGAGAGGTAATGAACAGACTCCATGGCACCTCATCCAACTTGGAATTCTTAAATATTTTTTTCCTGGTAATGGGAAGGCTCGTTGCCTCCCTCAAAAATTCCTCGGTGATTTCCAATTGAACATCACCCACTTTTGCTCGACATCCATCGAAAGAGAGGGCAAACTCCTGGGCTACTTGCAAGTTGTAACCCTGGATTTTTTTGAGAAACTCAACCCAACCCTGACTCTTGAGGTCATCACTCACATTGTCATACAAAAGAAAGGTTTGGGATCCATTTGGTTCGACACGGACGATAGGGGCCATAAGGTTTCAGACAAGCAATCATGAAGGTAGAGAGAGATCACTGTGTGTATGAAGGGTTTCAAAAACAGAGAAAACTAGAGAAAAAACCAAAGGAATAATTGTCATCAATACCTTAGTGCGACCAAAATGAGAGCATAGGGGGTTTCAAAACATGAAAAATCGGGCGTTTTGTGAAATGAATTCCAGTAGTACAGGAAGAAACCCAAGAATTTAACTTGGAATGATGAACCTGTCGATTTAAACCACCACCTAAAACAGAGTACATAACAGGACCAAGTGTGTTTTAATCCCATCATTGTGTAAAGGGTGGTGTTGATTTTCTAAGGTTAGGAGAAGAGGTTCTTTATGAACCAACACATAACGACCATTCTAAATAAAAATGATTTACCAAAAATTATAAATGAAACAAAACCATAGTCTATTGCCAATTGATTCTTGGTGCATCATTTAAGTACTCAAGAAATATCTCATAACCCATGAGCAACTTAAAACAACTTTTTTATTGATAGGAGATAAGCTTCAAAGAAAAACAACGTTGCTTTAAATATTTGTAAGAACATTTACCCTTCTAGAGAAATAATCCTTAGACACAACTGAAATAAAATTATAAGTTTCAATGCTTCATTCATGCTTTTAGTCATGAACAAAGCATGAAAAAAAAATAGGAAAAATAGAAACACCCTTTTACAGCTGAAAATTCACCTTCAAATAGAAATATTTATATGACGAAGCATAGGCAGCTACAAAAATTATTATTTGTTTCTTTAAAAGGTGAAAATATTGTGGGGATTCCAACAGACCCTTGAAACTGGACCAACAGATTTCTGGATTGGTGCTTCAAATTTTCTGGTGCTTCTGGTTTTCTGGTACTTCTAGTTTCCTGGTACTTATGGTTTTTTGGTACTGGTGAAAACTAGAGTTTCATTTTCTGGGAGTTCTATCCATTGAAATGGTGCGTTGAATGTGCCATTGAGTTCCTTAGGCTAGGGATCACTTTTATAGATGATCTTTGGGATGAAATTCCTCTTTAATAAAAAACCATAATTTTCTTGTACGACAACAGTGACATTTTTCTTTTTTTGTGAAAGATGCTCTCTTCATCTTAGCTCTGATAGCATGTTAAAGTTTCTTTCTTAATATTTTATTATTAATTCTTCATGATAAAAAAATCATAATATGGATCTTACTGAAAGAAACACAATCACAGACTACACAAGCATTTAACCTAGGAAAACCTTAAGGGGAAGAAAACCCAACAAAACTTCTTTAATATAGATTTAATAGGCAAGTGCAGTGTCTCTCACAAGAGATATCTCACCAAACAAAAAAATCCATGAGAAACCCTAACCATAATAGAGTAGTGCACCACTTATACCAATATAGTCCTTCACCACGATAACCTTCACCTTTATTGAGATACTCTTCCTTGTAGTTGCGTCACTCTCAGACTTGCACACTTGATAGAGAGAGCTTGATGAGTGTGTGTACAAATGAGGCGCTAGGCATCTTATAAATACAAGTTGTTCCCCCCCAATAATTAGGTCAGGCCCAACCTATACACTTTACCTTTCTAATTTACATTTGACTTTGTCTAGGCACAATAGGGTCGACTTGTCAATATAATATATATATATATATTATCTTTTACTTTATCCACAAAAAGGGATAATAATATTCTTTGTAGTTACACAATATTTTAAGATATAATCGATAATATTAAGAGGCTCTACTCACACAAGAGTTAATCACATGGTCGTGTGAGGTTGGTTGAAGGGATATCCCCCTGATACCTTCTTAGCATCAAAGATATTTCTTGGGATCTATTCGTATCTAGAGATATTGGTAGTGCCCTTACCTCTGTGAGAGGTGGTGATTTCAAGGTTTCAATATTTTCTACCCTACCCATATGGTGGAACTGACTTATGATTGTTCTCTTGTGCATCATTTATACAATGGTTTATTAGTTGCTTGACTTAGGTTCCACATAGGTGACCTATAGGGGTTATTCTATAGGTACCCTAGGTCAAATAAGGGTCGGACAACAAAAAATCTTTATGGAGGATTACCTCTTAGGGGTTTTTTGATCGAATGGTTGTTAAGCCCACGAGGGCCCTTATAGTGGATTATTTTACTTTCGATCATTAATAGGGAGTCTCAGGTCCCTCTTGGGAGAGACATACCTTCTTCAGGGAGGGAGGTCACTCTCGGCCACTTTACCTCGTTTGTATACATATTGGCCATTTGAATTTTGGTGTGCTCTTTGATTACTAGTTGGCCTTAGGATTGATTTTTCCGCTTTAGAGTGTTAAGTCATCGTGGAGTCGGACCAACATCCCTGCCTATCTCGTTGCTTGTTACAGTTACCACAAAATTTTGAGTCTTTTCCTTCTAAAAGTTGTAGAGTTATTAGGTGTGGTACACACACATCCACTGTTCATACTTGTGATTCTACAAGGATGATTATTGAACATAGTCTTCAAGACACTAGGATCCCTTAGACTCCGACACTGACTATAGTTAATGGCACCCCTTCGACCCCTACAACCACAATTGTTTTAGTGTCAGAGGCACCTATCATTACTATGTCTCAGCCTATAGTGAATGCTAAATCTCTTTCCTTGAACCCTTTTGTGTCTCTTGGTCACTAATCTGGCTATAATGTTCAGTCCATCCCTATGGCCTCTAGTCCTTTTTATTATGGTATGCAGAACTTTACTATGCATTTTTCGAACATTATCCTAGCTATTGGCCATAATGATAGCATTGGGATTGGGGGCACTACACCTACTTACACTCCATTTTCATTTGGTGGTTATCAAATCCCTCAAATGATTCCTAATATGGGAGGCATTCCTACTTTTAACCCCAGCCCTAATCCTCTTTATTCTGGGTGGAACAACCAACTTGGTGGACAAGCCTCTACTCAAGTTCCATCCTACAACCCTACCTACTCAGTGCCCATTTTGACCAATACATTTGGTATGAAAAATCCACCTCTATCCTCTGGATTCACACCTAGAGGAGGTCAGTTTCATGCTTTGGGAAACCCCCAACATGGATCCAATCTGGCTAGGAGAAATTTTTATAAGCCCCATCAGAAAATTCCTACTGGAATGATGCCCATCCAACCTTTTATGAATCATTTTGGAGGGTATTATAATCTCAAACAGGGCCATGGTGATTACTAGAACCCTGAATGGGTTGTAGTTCCTCAAGAAAAATCTTTCTTGAGATATTGGGGCCAGGTGTCGCAACCCCATCTCCCTTTTCTGGTCATGCTTAATCGGCCAGAATTCTCTAAGTTGATTAACGATCCTATGATTCATGATCCTACATGGCCCCTCGTCACCACCAAGATTCCTCAGACATTCTGAAATTAGAAGTTAAGAATGGAGAGGATCTTGGTGATCACGTTACTACCTTTCACCTATGTTTCTCCTTGAATTCCCTTAATGCCGATTCTATTTGATTAAGATTATTTCAACTCACCCCTATTGGAGTCAATGTGAAATGGTATATCGAGATACCTAGGGGGGCATATGCAACCTCTAGTCAAATGGTATTGGTCTTCCTTAACAACTTCCAATTGTCAGTTCATTATGATACTGACCTAGAACTTATGTTGACTTTACGCCAGGACATAACCACTCATATATTGGACCATATCCAGGAGTGGCATAGGCGAAAGAGGTTGATTAAGATTCCTATACCCCCGACCTTTCTTTTAGAATGGTTCCTTAAGTCTTTTTACCCTCCAATTTCAAAGGATGTTTCTACTGTCGGGGTTACCAGTAAGGAAGAAGTGATTTTTAAATCCCAACAGCTAGATCTGATATACGATCAGTATGGGATGTTATAACACATTATTTTGGATGCACTGCGACCAACTTACAACCCTAGACATAAGCTCGAACCTCATGATGATGGCATTGTGGGTACCGCCAATGTAAAATATGCAGACTTAGTGACAATGAATTTCAAAGAGTTATCTCTAAACTTGTTTGTAGGAGGACCAACTTCATCTATGTCTTCCAATCCCACTCAGTCGACAGATGTACACTCTGTGCAATTGTCGGCCAACCCAAATGGTAACCAACAACCAGGAGGGAATAAGAAGAAAGGACGTAATAATCGTAAGGGTGGGAAAAATAATAATAAACCCAAGGAAAATGGTAATAATGAGAAGACGAATAGTAATGCTAGAGAGGGAAAATGAGAAAGACATAAGGTGAAGTTTCCCTATAATCTTTGAATAGATGATCACCTTACCCATTTATGCCACAAACTTGCGGAAGCTTCGAGGCTATTATCTCTACCGCCTGTCGTGCTAATGAATCCATTCCCACATAATCAACACATGGCCTTGGGTTCCTCAAACACCAGAAATACGGTTGGTGGGAGTCAAAAACCACCATTGCAAGATGGAAACCATTTGTGTATCAATATGGTCGTTGTGAAATTTAATGTAGCCACTCGATCTCGAGATTATATCTCTTCACAAGATATTCATGGTGTAGAATCGCCTCTTCCTCCTCCATAAATGAATTTATAGATTGAAAAACCAAAGCCACCACCTCGTATTCTGAAAGGAGTAATCAAGCGCTCTACCCACAATCCAAATGAACGATCCACCCAGAACTACTCTATTGTTGAGGATCTGGGTCAAACCCCTTGTACGATGTCGACTTTGGAGGTACTCCAGACGTGTCCTTCATAGAGGAATGCCTTACTATCTATGTTAGGAGCTCTAGAACCCAATGAATCAAAATTTATCAAGTTTGACGTCACATATGTGAAGCCTCGCTTGCCTTACCATGTGGCTTTACAAATCCATGTGGGGTACTTAAAGTATACCATCAAACATGCGCTTATTGATGAAGGCATTGCTACATGTGTGATTTCCATGATATGTTGGAAAGCTCTTGGTTCTCTAACTCTTTCTAAGTCATTGAACATGTTGACTGCCTTTGAAGGTCATTCCTTCCATTCTCATGATATTCTCCCTACCTTTTCGGTCCATTTGGGTGGGAATATGGTAGAGGTGGAGGTAGAGGTAGTTGATGCACCTCTTGATTATAACTTGTTACTAGGATGCAATTGGACCTATGCTATGGTCATCATCGTATCATTCATCTTCCATACTCTTTGTTTTCTTCATGAAGGGGAGATCATGACGATCGACCAATTATCCTTTGCGTACTCTATTCCTAATGCATCTATTGGACCGTTGATCCTTGTGATTGGCAATTATCAGCCGACAACTGAGAATATTGGTGTCAGAATGTATTCTTCCCTTATGGGTACTTTCAACTTCAAGGCACCGAGTCATCATGTTTGTGCCATGTCTAGTAGTCCATTATCGACAGGGAGGTCCATTCCTTTCCATAATTCTTATTTTAGTGATCCATGGACCCTACCTTCCTTGACTTTGTCTTGTGAAGGTTAGTTGCATGCTAGAATTTCCATGCCACTATCGACAACAAAGATTGTGTATTTGTTCTTGACTCTTCCATTGATCTCGATCCTATTACCTCACCGACGGATGAGGAGGATCCCATTCTTAGGACAGTGTGGGACACTTTGGTGTCTTGTTCACATGATTTCTTCGATGAGACTTTGCCTTCAGAAAAATCTATCATTGAAGCCATGAATGGTTCCAACAAACCTTGGGATGATATTCATCATCGCTCTTATTTTCTCCCAGAGCTTGAAAGAATACAACAAGATGACTTTCAATCTACTTTGACTAAGATAGTCGGTCACGTAATAGTTCCACTTGATACAAACGACATTTATGCTGAAGGAAATATGGCGAGTATTTCTCCTACCATCATGATCGATATCTCTTCTACCCTTGGAAATATTGAAAACATAAATATCGGTGCAAATTGTTCGCCAGAAGAAATCCTGATCTACACCAAACTCTTCAAGGAATTCCAAGATGTGTTTGCTTGGTCATATGAAGAGGTGACAGGAATTGACCCTTGTATTGTCAAGAATGAAATTAGAACTTATCTGGATGCTAAAACTGTTTGGAAACGTCTTAGTGTTATTAATCCATGGAAGGCCCCTGCTATTAAGGTAGAGGTGGAGAAGCTTCTTAATGTTGGCTTCATCTACAGGGTTCACTTGAATGAATGGTATCCAATCCTATTCCCATAAATAAGAAGCAAGGAAATATCCATGTATGTATGGAATTTCATGACCTGAACAAGGCTTGTCCTAAAGACAACTTCTTGACACCTTTCATCGATCATATTATTGACAAGTGTGTGAGGAGTGAAGTATTTTATTTTATGGATGGATTTTCATGGTATAACCAAATTCAAATTAAACCTAAGGATCAACACAAGACGACATTTATTTTTCCTTGGGGTACTTTCGCATACCAAAAAATTACTTTAGGCCTTAAAAATGTTGGAGCAACCTTTCAACGTGCCATGAATTTCTCTTTTCATGATCTTTAACACATAGTTGAAGCTTACCTTGATGATCTTCCTGATCACTCTCTCAAGAGAGAGGATCATGTTACACACCTTCGGCTTGTTTTTGAAAGATGTCGTTACTATAGAATCTGGATTTCTAGTTTCTAAGACCGGGATCATGGTAGATCCGTTAAAGTTTGAGGAAATACTTTTAATGACTCCCTCGTGCACTATTAGACAACTTAAAGGTTTACAGGGGAAGGCTAACTTTATACATTGGTTTATAGTGAATTATGCCAATATCAGTAAGGGTTTCATGCATCTTTTGAAGAATGAAACCCATTTTATCTAGGATGAGAGATCCCAAGAGTCCTTTGATGCTTTGAAGAGATGATTGGTATGGTTTTGGTTTAGGACGATGATGAGCTCCGCAAGCACATTATATACTATCTTAGTCAAAAATTAGTCGGTCTGAACCTAATTATTCTCACCTTGAAAAGCTAGCTTTCGTTGTTGTGTAAACAGTCCAACGTTTGATTCATTTTATATTATTTTGCAAGACTACTGTGGTTGTCGATGTCAATACATTTCAATACGTCCTTACCAGGCATATCATAGGGGGAAAATATAATAAATGGATTTTCATTTTATAAGAGTTTGATCCTGATTTCGCTTCTACGAAATCCAATAAATCACTAGTCTTTGTGGAGTTAATATCTGAATTTCCATGATTAGATGAGGATGTTATCCATGTTGATTTGTTTGTGGATGAAATTTTTTTTCTTGTCTCTTCATCCGACCCCTGGTACGATGACATTTTTCTCTATCTTCAGACTTTGAAGTTCCCTCATCATCTCTCATGATATGATCAACGACATGTGAGGTACCGAGCTAGTAATTATACTATCATCGGTGGCACTTTCTAATTCCGAGGAATAAAAAATATGTTTATTCATTTTTGAACTCACGGAGAATTTGAGTCAGTCCTAAAAGATTTCAATAGTGGGGCTTGTGGTGGTCACCTATCCGGGCTTGTGACAACCCAAAAAATCTTGCGAGCCAATTATTTCTGGCCTACTATTTTTAAATATTGTATTGAAGTAGTTAAAAAGTGTCACCCCTCCCAGGTGTTCACTCAGAAAATGTTCTCGCATCCAGTCCCTCTTCACCCAGTCACTGCCATCGGTACCTTCACCAAGTGGGGGGTTGTTGGTAGCCAATTCAAATTTTTCTACTGTCCTTATAAGATGCCTACACCAGAGTTTTGCAAACTTTGATTTTAGTCACAACCTTCGAATAAAATGACACTATTGTTTTATATGCATTTGCTCACTTGCCCTTGTCCTTGTTTTCATGACTGCAAGCCTGAAAAATTTGATTTCAAAGTCATATAAAAAACGTCGCTGGATTTTTATGATCACTCTTGTCTCTATGTTCACGACGTTTCCAATTTATTTATCGTTATACAGTTGACAAGACTCCAAGATCCTTATTCATTTGGCATTCTTATTTGTTAATATGACTTCGTTTTACAAGACTGTGAGGATATTATTTTGATCGAGTTTGTGATGCTTTGGTGATTTGATTTATATGTTCTTTGATCAATTCCCTTGACACATTGGTTTCATGAAAACATATTTGTGTTGTGGTAAGACCTTCACTATAGATCGTTTCATACAACACATAGTTTATATAATCAAACCCTTGGTGTGATTTCGATTTATTGCTTTGGTTTTGAAACTATGACTATTGCTCACGCAAATGTGTGGTCCACTTACCATATATTCATTGGTTGATTGAATGGAATAGTTTTTAACACTTATGCATAGTGATTTGAATAGTTATACGCTCCGGTGGTTGTACTGTGGGTAATGATTGTTTTGCATGGGCTGAAATAGCTCCACCACCTTCGCATGTTATGTCATTAATGTGTTCCCCCTATCCCGGGTTACCCCTGGTGTTTTCGGGTAAGCCTATGAACATTCTTCCCCTGTGTATACTTTGTTCGAACCCTAGCCTCTGCACCCTGCTCACCGTGTGCTTCGGTCTATGGCACCGGTGGTCCGCATAGAGCCAAATGGTAGCCAAGCTCTGTTGCTATTTGATAATGCCCATAAGGATTTATAAAATAGTGGTTGGCTGGTGTTTATACAGAGGTTCGAGGGTTTCAACCATTCGGTTTCCCAACAATTCGCCCTCACCTTTGATGGGTGTAGGGATAAAATTGGTGACATTCATCTCGAGATGAATGAGAAATTCATAAGCTCATCTACGGGACTAGCAGCTACAGGCCAGTGATGGTTTAAAAATTCCAAAGTTGATGAGGTGTCGTGGCCATTACTATTCGTATCAAGGAAGGTTGTCTCTTGTGATAAAGGTATGCCTATTTCCACCCTCAAACCCAGGTGGCACGATCTTTTGGTAATCGTTAAATAGTTTGTGACCTGGGAAGGTCGGTATGGCTTGGTTTTTCTGTATCACCTCTAGTTGTTGATGAATTTCATGGTCTATCCTTTGAATATGTCACATTACTTATTTCATAGTCTTTACAAGATGTCTAAAAGGTTCAAACGCGAGAAGGCTGATAGCATCTTGTTTCATCACGACTTGATTAGACTCATCGTCATCCACCATTTAAACCTTCAAGGTGATAATTGGCAAGCCTTTCTATCTCGAAATGGCTTTTCTCATTCAGAGTCTGTTCAAATCGATAAGGTTGTGGTCAATGAGACTATGGTCGGGCCTACCATGCCATTTCATATCCTCCTACCCCCTGCCAAACCCTCGGTTTTCCCTGACATCGACCTACCCGACATCATAACAGACAAGATTGAGGCTTTCAGGAAGCCTGTGAGTAAGAATGTCAAGGGTAATCCTACTGTCGACAACAAGGGTAAGAAAAATGATCGAATGATATCGAGACTTTCCCGGAATAAACCTAAGCCAAACATTGATCAAAAGCCCATAGTACTGAGCGAGGACTCAGACTCCGATATCGAGCATTTCCTAGCCGAAGAGTACCCCTATTCCCATGGCTTATGCTCCAAGAAACCCTATGACTTTGTATCTAATTTTCCCCCATGCCTAAAAAAAAACCCTAATTACCCGAGAATCAAACTGCATAATGAAACCCCTGGTGGCTTAAACAAACCCTCGACTGTGTTATCAAAGCCTGAGAAAACATCATGCATCCAATGTAACACTTGGCTAGAGCGTTATTATGCCGACGTCCCCCTATTACAATCAAAGATCAAAGCATTAGAAGAACAGGTGACAGTGCTAGCAAAGGAGAACGATAGGCTACAGACTAATGAAAATAAACAAAAAACCACTGGCTCGATTGTTTTCAGGAATGTCGAAGCGGCAATAGCCTTTGTCAATTCCAAATTATCATGACCGAGTTGTTTTCTGATTGTCCAGGTATGAATTTCGATATGAATTTTTCTTTGTAAGTTTGATTGATTTAATATAACAAATTTGGTTTTGATTTTGGTTAGCTCTGTCCTTTTTAATACATTTGAAATGATTCTGTTATAGTTTGATCATCAAAACGGTTATGTTGTGGATCTTGTATAGTAGTTTCATTTTACTAAATTCAAATGTAGTTATGATTTGGTTATGCGATTTTTTCATGCCCAGCTTAGTAGAAGGGATTGATTGGTTTTGACTTGGTATGGTTCGCTTTAGAAAAATTCTGTTGGTTTGAATTAATGTAATCAATGGGGTTTGTTTTCGTTTAGATTTTGATTGCATCTGACCTGTATAGGATATTTTTGTGCTAAAATCAGAGCATGGCTATGTTTGATTTGGTACGATTTTGTTGTGGTTGGATTCTATCGGCTCTGATTTAGTTCTTATGGTTTGATTTTGGAACGATTTCATGGGCTTGAATTGGTATGATCCTTTATATGTGTTATGCGTCATTATTAGTGACTGGGTTGATAAATACGATGTGATCTAATAAACTCAAAACAACCATGTTGACTTCGATTTACCCGGAATGACTCTGTTTTATATTGAATCAATATTCTCATTTGGATTTTGATTACATTCGACCTATGCTAAATATATATTTGCTAAGATCGTGGAGCTGTGTTAATTCATAACGATTTTGTCAGCCTCAAACTATTTCGATTCATTCCTGTTTGATTGGATTTGCAAGTGATTGTTGTGTGCCACGATTAGCATGATCGTTTGTTTATGTTTAATATAGTTATATCAATTTGAAAAATGATCCTGTTAATTTCGTTTTGGATTCGAAAATGATTTTGTTAATGGAGAAGGCGACATAAACTATTGCATGGAAAATCTGTTTAGATGGTTACAGTTTGTGTCGATTTCAATTGGTTTATGAAAATGATTTCATTATTGTCGAGTTATCTAAGCGATTCGGTTTACCCAAAATGGTGATAACAAATTGAACATAGTGCATGTATCTCTGTTATCATTCGATTGATCACAATCTCATTTGCTCTCAAATTAGCATAACAGTTTTTGATTTGAATGATTCGTTTGGTTTCTAATTAGCAATCATATATTGGTTTAATAGTTTGAATATAATTCTGTTAGGATTTGAATTGGTTTTAAAATGATTATGTGTTAAATTTAGACCATCTACAAAATCGCAAGATTCTGTAGCTAGTCTTAGAAATTAGATTTTTGACAATTTTATCAATAAAATGTCCTCTAAACTTGTCTATTTTCGTCCTTTTTCAGGTGCATACGAATTAACAGGATTAATTGGGCATGTTGTGGTAGTTTAGGAAACACTTTTGGGATTTAGTTTTAATTTGTTAGCTTGAGTCAGAAACTTGGGATATTTTCCCAAATTTTTTGTAAATTGTTTTGATAATTCCCACAAGGATGTTTTACTCTGTGGGAGGTCTTTAAATACTTGTTATTTTTTGTAATAAACATGATCCTCATTGTGGGAGAACCAGACTATGTATTTATGATACAGAATGAGATGAAAGTTGATGTCTTGTAACAACTTTCTCTTTCAATATATCAAACTTTTGTTTCGAGTTTTATTCATATCAGTTTGCAGTTGAGTATAGACTACTTTAGCTATCGTAATTAATTGTAGGTTGATGTGACTTGGTTTATATGTTATCCATATCTGATCTCTTTCATTATTTTAAAATACAACAATCACTCTAGTTCAGTTTAATGAATACATATTTATCTTATCATTAATTGAATTGTTATGTACAAATTTTGCATAAGGATTTATCTGATTGCGATGATTTGTAAATTATAAGATTGCTGTAATTTTTTATGTCTTGTTTGTCCTGTTATTTATATTTGAAGAGCACTGTAGCTTTCTGTTTATGAGAAGCTCATGGAAAATCCGGTGTGGGTTTCCTCCCTCTAATCATCTAAGACAATCATTGCATACAGGACAAACCTGAAGCGTTTCTTCAGGTCAGCTTGTTATTTAGTATTTGATAGTTAATTGGTTAGTATAATTTAAGTAGTATAGTTAGATATATGTATAGTTTAGATTTGTAGTTAGAGTTATTATTTTAGTTTCTTAGTTTAGTTAGTTTTTATTTAGTTTCTTTTTCATAAAACTATAAAAAATCAAAAAGCAATGGTTTCGCTGTCTTGGGACAGATTATAAATGATTTTTGTAGGTTTTAATTTAAATCTGTATTTTGTAAACATTGTATATTTGTAATTGAATCTGATTCTATTGGTAATTGAACATTTAATTTTGTAGAATTATAGTTGTATGATTAAGGTAATAGATTGTATATATATATATATATATATATATATATATATATATATATATATATAGTTTAGATTGGTTTATTAGTTTGTTTTAGTTATTATTTTTCATTTAGATTAGTTTCTTAGGGTAGTTTTCATTTGTTTTTCTAGGACTTGGGTTATCCCAAACGGCTTGGGTTATTTAGACAACCCCAGACCAGATCCGCTCTTCCAGTTGACAGACAGTCAATTTTGTCCATCAAAAAATGGCGCTAGAAGGAGGGCCTGTAATTAATTAATGGCACGAGGCGGTCGTAAGACTCCTCCACCACCTAATCGCTCACCTATAGTGACAAGAAGTCATTCGAATGATAACATTTTCCCTCAAACAACAACCACATCAAATGACGATCCACAGATCACAGTTGAGCCAGTAACCCCAAATCCTACAGGTGGTGACTTACAAGAGATTGTCCGCCAATCTCTCATAAAAACACATAGTGCCTTAGCCCGTTTGAGGCAACCAAATCGACCGTTGAACCAACCTTTAGATTTCTTTGATATCGGAGAATAACTCGGAGGCACTAACCTCACTGTGAATCCTACAGATCCAATCCTCACTCCTGCTGCAGGAGGATCTGGAATACCTCCCTCACCACCGCCATCATCTCCTTCTTCTTCGGGAAAGGACTCTTTGGACGAAGGCAGTTCCCCTTCACAACCTTCCACACCAACTACACCAATGGTCAAATAGAACAATCCTGCTAGACCTTGGCTTGACCAGGATGTGGTAGCTGTACCTGGAGATCAACATCCCTTACCCAAACATCCAGAGAAGTGGCTTCCCAAGTTTGACCCTAACTCAAAACAGATCATCGAATATCACATTAAAAAGTTTATGTTAGCCATAAGACTCCACAATGTCGAGCATGAAGACATAGTCTGTAGGTTGTTCCCCAATACTTTCAAGGGAAATGCCTCTACATGGTACTTTTCCCAGCAACCCCATACCATCATGTCTTCGGAGAAATTTGAATCATGCTTTCTGGAAAAATTCGGAGACGGTAAGCCTCCGGAAGTCCTAGTCATGGACCTTTCTAGCTTAAGAATGAACCCAAAAGAGAAAGTTAAAGACTTTAATCAAAGATTCTTAACACTTAAAAACCAAATCCCTACATATTCCATGACTGTCGAGAGTCTTATCATAGCATACTATACTAAAGCCTTGCATCAAAGTATAACTATTTGGGTTAAACAATCTAAGAAAGCCACGTTGTTAGAGGCCTTCGAGGAGGCGAGCCAGATCGAAAAAGACATACTTAGTCTAAAAGACACTACTAGCAACGAAACATAAACTAGTTCATCTTCCAAAAAGAAGATCGAAATCCTCCCCAGACCTACTCAAAGTAAAACACAACCTGAAAGCTCTGATTTAGAAAACTTAACTAAAGTCATTCAAAAACTGTCGAATCAAGTTATAGATTTAAATAAGACGACCGAAGAATCTTCCTCGAGAAAAGGGCCTTATAAACCCCCATTCAGGAAACCTTTTCCCACCAACCGACCTAATCCAACTACCGAGGGTCTTAATCTAGAAAGTCTGCAATACGTGCTTCAAACAATTCTAGAAGCCCAGGATACCTTGATGCCTCCTGATATTCCTGAGGAGGTGGTTGAACAAGAGACAGTTCAAGAAGAAGAGTCTTCTCCAAACATTTTTGGACACTTCTCAGATAGCATATTTCAAGCTAAATTCAAGACAGTCCATCCCTATAATATTAGGAGTATGACAACAAACAAACCTTCTGACGAAAATACTACGACTTTGCCTCCAAAGCAATCTAAACCAGCTGAAACTAAATAGATTCATGTAAATCCCAACTTAGATTATGATTTAGTTGAAGATCTTAAAAAGTTAAGGGCTAACATTTTTGTTTATGAGTTATTAAAATTTCCATTTCTGTTACAAAAAATGTTACAGAATATCTCAGAGAATGGAAAAAATGGTAATTCAAGTGGTAACAAGGTTGTTCAAAACAAATTTCCTCAGAAGACTTCTACTAAGAACAATCCTGATCCTCAATATAAAGGAAGCCTTCCTGTAAGTAATGTAAATAATGTAAATAATGTAGATAAACTAGCTTTAGAAACTGTGAGTAAAAAGCCACAAACTACCACCCTTAGTACTCGCAAAAATGTACCTCCATTTTTGTTAACTTTCGAAATCTTTAATAGAAATGTGCACAATTGTATGGTAGACTCAGGAGCATCATCCAATGTGATGCCATGGTCTGTGTGTCAGAAGATTAACACTGAAGTTGAACCCTCCACTTTAAAAATCATACAACTTGATCGAACCAGTGTTAAAGTTATAGGAGAATTAAGAAATGTGCTTATAAGATTATCGTCTAACCCCAAGGTTCATCAAGTTATCGATATTATTGTTGTGGATATTCCAAAAGTGTATGGTATATTTTTAAGCATGGACTAGTCGGAGGAGCTACACGGCTATTTCGCGACAGATTGGTCTCACCTGTGGCTTCCAGAAAATGGCAAGCCTAACAGGATCAAGGTAAATCATGAACGCTACCTTAAGTTCACAGTCACGGATTTGAACGATCCCAACGAACCATTTACACCTTCTACTGATTCACCCAAAATACAAGGCATGGATACCTTTTTCAGCAATTTCATGGCCGAGGCTTCAACTGTCACCAACCCAGAACAACAGTCCGAGATTGTGGCATATGTGTAGCCAGCATCTTCTACGCAACAGTCTCATGCACCCGATAAAAATCAAGTTTGGTCTCTTTATTTTGACGGGTCAAAGTATAAGGAAGGAGCTGGTGTAGGTTGCGTTATTATCGATCTGGCAGGTAACAAAACATTGATTGCATGTAGACTAGAATTTGAATGTACTAATAACACAATAGAGTATGAGGCTTTACTGCAGGGTCTCGGAAAAGATTTAGACATGAACATTCGAAACTTGACCGTTTTCAGCGATTCTGAAATAGTGGTTAGACAAGTAAAAGATTATATCCACTGTTTGTCTCCGCATCTTAAAAGCTACCAATCTGAGGTATGGAATTTAATGAATAAGTTTGTTGCTTTCAATATAAATTCTATTCCTAGACTACATAATTCTGAAGCAGATCTATTAGCTAACATAGCTTCTAAACTCTTTCCTGCAGAAGGCCTGTCCCCAGATGCATTTTCCGTTGAGCTATTGTTCAGACCATCATTTCCCGACAACATCATGAACTGGAGAGTCTTCGACGACGATCAACAGATCATTATCTTTCTGCACATGGAAGAAACTTTTCAAGGCGTGGTGATAGACGAATGCACTCACAATGAAAATTTGTGCGATTTCAGGGTAATACCAGATCCGAGAACTCCTAAATCTTCATCGGGTGTGGTAAATTTGATCCCTAAATCTGTAGTTAGATTAGAGAAATTTTACGATCTTCACGATAAATTCAAAAAATTGGTCAACTGTAAAACCAATAGTTCCTCGTTATCATATGAAAAAGTAAAGTTAGGAACTAATGAAATTCCGCAGTGCATTAATTTAGGGTTGGGGTGTTCTCAACAAGAAAAAGCTGCATTTATTAAATTGTTTAAATAATTTAAAGATTTTTTTGCGTGGACGTATGATGACCTTAAAACTTTCGACCCTAACATCATACAACACGTCATTCCTATGAAACCCCAAACCTCACCCTTTCAACAAAAATTGAGAAAAATGCACCCTAAGCTCGAAACAACCATCAAAAAAGAATTGAATAAGCTCCTAAATGATAAGCTAATTTTTCCAGTTAGGCACACTCAATGGGTTTCTAACCTTGTCCCTGTCTGGAAGAAAAGTGGGAAAATCTGACTATGCGTCGATTTCGAAAACCTTAATAGAGCATCTGATAAAGACAACTACCCTATCCCACCCATGGAATAGATCCTTCAAAAGGTATCTAGTTCTGAGAGGCTATCTTTATTGGATGGCTTCTCAGGGTAAAACCACGTCCTGATGTCTCCTCCAGACCAACTTAAAACTACCTTCCACACTCCATGGGGCACCTACGCTTATCGAAAAATGCCCTTTGGATTGATTAATGCTGGTGCCACTTTCCAGAGAGCGATGGACATCTCTTTCCTAGGCTTAATCAATCACTCTGTTGTAGTTTACTTAGATGATGTTACTGTATTTTCTAAAAACAAAACCGATCATCTAGTTCATTTACGAGCCATTCTACAACGATGTCGTAAATATGACATTTCTTCAAATCCTAAAAAATCCATCTTTGCAGTAGAACAGGGTAAACTCTTAGGATTTATCGTGTCAAGCAAAGGGATGATTATCGACCCCGAAAGGACTCAAGTCATCTCGGAACTTCCCCCTCCTACATCCAAAAAGTCTATGCAGTCTTTCTTAGGCTAGATAAACTTCATGAGGAGATTTGTCCCCAGTTTCTCCGAAATGGTTAGACCTCTGCATAACCTAATTAAGAAAGACAGACAATATCACTGGGGACCCTTAGAAAATCAAGCTTTTAATGCAATAAAAAAGGCCATAATAGATGCTTCTTCTCTCATGAGCCCTGACTTTTCCCAAGACTTCAGGCTCTACACTTTTGCTTCTGATTGTTCCTACGCTGTCATCCTAACTCAAAAGAATGTCGAAAACAATGAAGTACCCATTGCCTTTATGAGATCTACTTTCAAAGGCACGAAACTTAATTACCCAACAATAGATCAGCAAGCCTACATTTTTTTCAAAGTAGTCAAGCATTTCCAGTCTTACCTTTTGAAATAGAGCACGGAAGTTATTGTCCCTTATCCAGCCGTCAGGAACCTGTTAGTGCAGAAAGAACTAGGAGAAAAGAGGGCTAACTGGGTTACTTCTTTACAAGAGTACGACATAGAAATTACCCCAGCACAAATAGTGAGAGGCCAAGGGTTATGCAAGTTAGTTGCTGATTTAGCAGCGGGACAACAAGAAGAAAACGATACGTCAAATCTAGGACAACACGATCAAAATGTAATCTACTGTGCAAAAAACTCTACTAGTCCTTGGTATGACGATATAAAATTCTGTCTTGAACACGGGTCAGCCCCTCGTCACCTGGATCCCACTAAAAGAAGAGCGTTGAGATTAAATTCTTCCTCCTTTCATTTGATTAATGGTATTCTGTTTCGTCAAATTTTTTATGGCATACTGATGCGTTGTCTTGAGAAAGACGAAGCAGAAAAAGTCTTACTAGAGTTGCATGCTGGAGAAGCTAGTGGTCATTTTGGTGGTGACACCACTGCCCATAAAGTTTTGAGAGTTGATTATTACTGGCCCACACTTTTTAGAGACGCCCATGCCTTGTGTTGTAAGTGTATTATTTTTCATAAAGCATCAGGGCGGTTACAGAAACCAGCCTTTCCTTTGCAGCCCGTTTCAGTAGACTCTCCTTTCCAGCAGTGGGGCCTTGATATCATAGGTCTGATCAACCTGTCATCCTCACAACAACATAAGTTTATCATAATAGCCACATATTACTTTACTCGATGGTCTGAAGCTGCCGCATTAAGAACTGTGAATACCAGTCAGGTAATTGTCTTTTTAAATTCGAATATTATTACTCGTTTTGGTATCCCTAACTGTTTAGTTTTTGATAATGCCTCTTATTTTTCCTCTCTTGAGATGAGCGAGTTTTCTTTGGAAAAATTAATCAAATTGAAATATTCTTGTAGCTATTACCCCCATGGAAACGGATTGGCAGAATCAACAAATAAGAATCTGATTAAAATCGTCAAGAGAACGGTGACTGAAAATCGCAAAAAATGGCACAATGCACTGTTAAATGTGATTTGGGCTGATAGGGTAACACTAAAAGATGTTGTAGGTAACTCTCCATTTTTTCTCGTTTATGGTAGGGAAGCAATTCTGTCACCAAACATTCTTCTCCCTTCACTTCAACTATCACAGAAAATACAAGAAGAAGATTGTCCTCCTTTGGAAAACCGAATTAACGCTTTGATGAAGCTAGAATAGGTAAGATCCCAAGATAAACATAAGTTAGATCAGCATCAACTAGTGGTCAAAAGCTGGTTCGATTCTAACTCTGCCTCTGATAGGAACTTTGAGGTAGGTGATCTCGTCCTAAAATGGGACAAACTGCATGAGGGAAAGGGAGAGCACACAAAATTTCAAAACTTATGGCTTGGACAATTTTTAATTGCTGAGAAGTTGGGTCCCAGCTCTTTCCGATTGCATAATCTAGAAGGGCAGCTTGATACCTATCCGGTGAATGGCCAAGCTCTAAAAAGATACTTTGCTTGATGACAACTCCTTGTATATTATGTACATATTTTCATTTTATTTTCTTTTCTTTTGTTGTTTTGGTTTTGATTTCTCTTTGGCACTTATCAGTTTTTGTTTTTGAAATACACATACCTGTATGTTGAAATATTCGGACAAAGAAAACAAAAATTTCCTTCACTAAAATGACTGCTAAAAAATTGTATAAACATCAATTATATGCTTCTGAAATTTACATCTGTGTTGGCAAAAATTGTTGTTTGAAATAAGTTAACTGATTTCAATCTCTGAGTGAAGCCTGTCATGATCATCTATTATCTTTTTACATTTTCCATTTTCCTTAAGAGAATGACTCAAGAGATGTCTCCCTGCCTTAGAAAGTTGGTTTTGTAAATAAACCATCGTTGGATCTTAATAAAGGACAGTTCTAAAAAATTCTGTTGAGGTCTGTAAAAAATATGTTAAAATATCATAATTTTCAGCGTCACCCTACTCGACTATATGTCTTTAAAAAAAAAAAATCAATAAAAGAGTTGTGGGAAGTGCTTGTAAACACGCCGGGATGATGAACAGGTCTGCTGGCAATGGGTAAATGCATGCATGACACCAAGACAACTTCTTCAGGGTACTGAACAGGCTTGCTGGCAACGAAGCAATGTTGGGTATATGAAAATTTGCAGATAAGAAACCTCTCAACCTTAACATGTCCTTTATTTTGATCTGGAACTTCTTGGCAGGATATGGATATCAGAGTGGGTTAAATGGAAACCCTGTCGAGGCTATGGATGCCTGCTGGCAGCAGTGGCTCTATCAATAGTATTGGAGATTTTATCTTTAATATCGTGGCTCACTTGTCTTAGAACTATTATCAGTTTTCATCCTTTAAACACTGCTGGAATATTTGGTTAATGATGATGTTTACATGATTTTCTGGTTGTTATTTTTGAGTTATAATTTTTCTCATTATCCTAATATGAATTTGTTCTTTTGGCAGAGATAACTGCTTCTACTAGTGTGTCTCCATTGTTGGAAGCCAATTTGCATTTTTCTACTGTCCTTATAAGCTGCCTACACCAGAGTTTTGCAAACTTTGATTTTAGTCGCAACCTTCGAATAAAATGACACTATTGTTTTATATGCATTTGCTCACTTGCCCTTGTCCTTGTTTTCATGACTGTAAGCGTGAAAACTTTGATTTTGAAGTCATATGAAAAACATCACTAGATTGTTATGATCACTCTTGTCTCTATGTTCATGGCATTTCCAATTTATTTATCGTTATACAGTTGACAAGACTCTAAGATCCTTATTCATTTGGCATTCTTATTTGTTAATATGACTTCGTTTTACAAGACTATGAGGATATTCTTTTGATCGAGTTTGTGATGCTTTGGTGATTTGATTTATATGTTCTTTGATTGATTCCCTTGACACATTGGTTTCATGAAAACATATTTGTTTTTTGGTAAGACCTTCAGTATAAATCGTTTCATACAACACATAGTTTATATAATCAAACCCTTGGTGTGATTTCGATTTATTGCTTTGGTTTTGAAACTATGACTATTGCTCGTGCAAATGTGTGGTCCACTTACCATATATTCATTGGTTGATTGAATGGCATAGTTTTTAACACTTATGCATAGTGATTTGAATAGTTATACTCATCGGAGGTTGTACTATGGGTAATGACTATTTTGCATGGGCCGAAATAGCTCCACCACATTCACACATTCTGTCATTAATGTGTTCCCCCTATCCTGGGTCACCCCTGGTGTTTTCGGGTAAGCCTGTGAACATTCTGCCCCTGTGTATACTCTGTTCGAACCCTAGCCTCTGCACCCTGCTCACCATTTTCTCTGGTCTATGGCACTAGTGGTCCGCATAGAGTCGAATGGTAGCCAAGCTCTGTTGCTATTCGATAATGCCCGTAAGGATTTAGAAAACAACTGTTGGCTGATGTTTATACAGAGGTTTGAGGGTTTCAACCATTCGGTTGCCCAACAATTTTCCCTCACCTTTGACGGGTGTAGGTTTAAAATCAGTGACATTCAGCTCTAGCTGAATGAGAAATTCATAAGCTCGGCTATGGGACTAGCAGCTACAGGCCAGCGATGGTTTAAAAACTCCAAAGTTGATGAGGTGTCATGGCCATTACTATTTGTATCCAGGAAGGTTGTCTCCTGTGATAAAGGTATGCCTATTTCCACCCTCAAACCCAGGTGGCACGACGTTTTGGTAATCGTTAAACAGTTTGTGACCTGGGAAGGTCGGTATGGCTTGGTTTTTCTGTATCACCTCTGATTGTTCATGAATTTCATGGGCTATCCTTTGAATATGCCGCATTACTTCTTGCGTATTCTTTACAAGATTTCTAAGAGGTTCAAACGCGAGAAGGCTGATAGCATCTTGTTTCATCACAGCTTGATTAGACTCATCGTCATCCACCATTTAAACCTTCACAATGATAATTGGCAAGCCTTTCTATCTCGAAATGGCTTTGCTGATTCAGATTCTGTTCAAATCAATAAGGCTGTGGTCAGTGAGACTATGGTCGGGCCTGCCATGCCATTTCATATCCTCCTACCCCCTTCCAAACCCTCGGTTTTCCCTAACATCGACCTACCCGACATCATAACAGACAAGATTGAGGCTGTTAGGAAACCTGTGAGTAAGAAAGTCAAGGGTAATCCTACTGTCGACAACCAGGGTAAGAAAAATGATCGAATGATATCGAGACTTTCTCGGAATAAACCTAAGACAAATGTTGATCAAAATCCCATAGTAATGAGCGAGGAATCAGACTCCGATATCGAGCATTTCCTAGCTGAAGAGTACCCCTATTCCCATGGCTTATGCTCCAAGCAACCCTATGACTTTGTATCTAATTTGCCCCCGTGCCTAAAAAACAACCCTAATTACCCAGGAATCAAACTGCACAATGAAACCCATGGTGGCTTAAACAAACCCTCAACTGTGTTATCAAAGCCTAAGAAAACATCATGCATCCAATGTAACGCTTGACTAGAGTGTTATTACACTGATGTCCCCCTGTTACAATCAAAGATAAAAGCATTAGAAGAACAGGTGACAGTGTTGGCAAAGGAGAATGATAGGCTATAGACTAATGACAAGAAACAAAAAACCACTGGCTCGATTTTTTTCAGGAATGTCGAAGCAGCAACAACCTTTGTCAATTCCAAATTATCATGACCGAGTTGTTTTCTTATTGTCCAGGTATGAATTTCGATATGAATTTTTCTTTGTAAGTTTGATTGAATTAATATAACAAATTTGGTTTTGATTTTGATTAGCTCTATTCTTTTTAATACATTTGAAATGATTATGTTATAGTTTGATCATCAAAACGGTTATGTTGTGGATCTTGTACAGTAGTTTCATTTTACTAAATTCAAATGTAGCTATGATTTGGTTATGCGATTTTGTCATGCCCAGCTTAGTAGAAGCGATTGATTGGTTTTGACTTGGTATGGTTCTCTTTAGAAAAATTTTGTTGGTTTGAATTAATGTAATCAATGGGGTTTGTTTTTGTTTATATTTTGATTGCATCTGACCTCTATAGGAGATTTTTGTGCTAAAATCAAAGCACGGCTATGTTTGATTTGGTACGATTTTGTTGTGGTTGGATTCTATCGGCTCTGATTTAGTTCTTATGGTTTGATTTTGGAACGATTTCGTGGGATTGAATTGGTATGATCCTTTATATGTGTTATGCATCATTATTAGTGACTGGGTTGATAAATACGATTTTATCTAATAAACTCAAAACATCCCTGTTGACTTTGATTTACTAGGAATGACTCTGTTTTGTATTGAATTAATATTCTCGTTTGGATTTTGATTACATTCGACCTGTGCTAAAGATCTATTTGTTAAGATCATGAAGCTATGTTAATTCATAACAATTTCGTCAGCCTCAAACCATTTTGATTCGTTCATGTTTGATTGGATTTGCAAGTGATTGTTGTGTGCCACGATTAGCATGATCGTTTGTTTATATTTAATATAGTTATATCAATTTGAAAAACGATCTTGTTGATTTCGTTTTGGATTCCAAAATGATTTTGTTAATGGAGAAGGTGACATAAACTATTGCATGGGAAATCTATTTAGCTGGTTACAGTTTGTGTCGATTTCAATTGGTTTATGAAAATGATTTCATTTCTGTCGAGTTATCTAAGTGATTCTGTTCACCCAAAATGGTGATAACAAATTGAACAAAGTGCATGTATCTCTGTTATCATTTGATTGATCGCAGTCTCGTTTGCTCTCAAATTAGCATAACAGTTTTTGATTTGAATGATTCATTTGGTTTCTAATTAGCAATCAAATATTGGTTTAATAGTTTGAATATAATTCTGTTAGGATTTGAATTGGTTTTAAAATGATTCTGTGTTAAATTTAGACCAGCTACAAAATCGTAAGATTCTGTAGCTAGTCTTAGAAATTAGATTTTTGACAATGTTATCAATAAAATATCCTCTAAACTTGTCTATTTTTGTCCTTTTTCAGGTGCATATGAATTACCAGGATTAATTGGGCATGTTGTGGAAGTTTAGGAAACACTTTTTGGATTTAGTTTTAAGTTGTTAGCTTGAGTCAAAAACTTGGGATATTTTCCTAGATTGTTTGTAAATTGTTTTGATAATTCCCACAAGGATGTTTTACCCTGTGGGATGTCTTTAAATACTTGTCATTTTTTGTAATAAACATGATCCTCACTGTGGGAGAACTAGACTATGGATTTATGATACAGACTGAGATGAAAGTTGATGTCTTGTAACAGCTTTCTCTTTCAATATATCAAACTTTTGTTTCGAGTTTTATTCATATCAGTTGGCAGTTGATTATAGACTACTTTAGCTATCGTAATTAATTGCAGCTTGATGTGACTTAATTTATATGTTATCCATATCTGATCTCTTTCATTATTTTAAAATACATCAATAACTCTAGTTCAGTTTAATGAATACAGGTTTATCTTATCATTAATTGAATTGTTATGTACAAATTTTGCATAAGGATTTATCTGATTGTGATGATTTGTAAATTATAAGATTGTTGTAATATTTTATGTCTTGTTTGTCTTGTTATTTATATTTGAAGAGCATTGCAGCTTTTTGTTTACAAGAAGCTTGTGGAAAATCCGGTGCGGGTTTCCTCCCTCTGATCAGCTAAGACAATCATTGCATACAGGACAAACCTGGAGCATTTCTTCAGGTCAACTTGTTATTTAGTATTTGATAGTTAATTGGTTAGTATAATTTAAGTAGTTTAGTTAGATATATGTATAGTTTAGATTTATAGTTAGAGTTATTATTTTATTTTCTTAGTTTAGTTAGTTTTTATTTAGTTTCTTTTTCATAAAACTATAAAAAATCAAAAAACAATGGTTTCGTTGTCTTAGGACAGATTATAAATGATTTTTGCAGGTTTTAATTTAAATCTGTAGTTTGTAAACATTGTATATTTGTAATTGAATTTGATTCTGTTGGTAATTGAACATTTAATTTTGTAGAATTATAGTTGTATGATTAAGGTAATAGATTGTATATATATATATAGTTTAGATTTGTTTATTAGTTTGTTTTAGTTATTATTTTTCATTTAGATTAGTTTCTTAGGGTAGTTTTCATTTGTTTTTCTAGGACTTAGATCGGCCAATGGAGCTGCTAAACCCATCAGGGTGAGTTATCCTAAACAACTTGGATTATTTAGACAACCCCAGACTGGATCCACTCTTTGAGTTGACGGACGTTCAATTTCCCCAGTCAACAGGGGTGGACTTTGTGGATTTCAACACAACTTTGGATAGGGGGAATCAACGCATTATCATGTCCATTGATGAATTTACTAATTGGGTTGAGGTCATGCCTATAGTTAAATCCAATGGGAATACTGCCACCTTATTCGTATTCAATCAAATTATCACCCAATTCGGTATCCTGAGTGAGATTGTTATTGATCATGGTAGTCACTTTTAGAACAAAATTATGGAAGAGGTAGAATATAATCTGGGGTTTAGACATGGTCATTATTCTCCTTATTACCCCCAAGAAAATGGACAAGCAGAGGCTGTCAACAAGTCTCTCAAGACAATTTTGCAAAAAAATGTCAGCCAAAGTAAGTCTGACTGGCACATTATGCTATATCTCGCACTTTGGGCGTATTGAACCCTGGCCAAGACTACCATCAATTTTTCCCCTTTACAGTTAGTACATGGTGTGAATTCTATATTAAATATTGAATGAGAAATAATTTCTCTTGAGTTGGCAGTCAAGCTCCTACCTGACACTTTTGATCTCGAGTGATGCGTTGTACACCTAGAGAGTCTTGACGAGCAGCGTTGAGATGCCTCTATAGCTATAGAGGAGAGAAAAAGACATGTCAAGGTCCAGTATGATAAGTTTCTCTATCCTCGATTGTACATTGAGGGAAACTTGGTCCTCTTGTATGATCAAGCCAAATAATCATTGGGGGCAGGCAAGTATAAAACCATGTGGCACGATCCTTATATCATGCAATGTGTCTTAGAAAATGGATCCTATGAGTTAGAAGATTATGAAGGGAATATGTTGGCCGAGCCCAGGAATGGGCTCTACTTGAAACGATATTACACTTGATCCCCAATCTCGGGTGGAAATCTTTGTATACTAATGTAATTTAGTGTATATATATTTTCCCTTTCTTTTCGTCTTCAGTTTTCTTATCGAGTTTTCCCTTGGTTGGCATATGTCAATGTAGTCTTTGGTCTACCTAGGATTCGTAGATGGATCCATTCGTCATACACATAACTTGGCTTCCACCGCTTGGGTGGTGTACTCCCCTGAGGGTCTAATGGTGTCTTCAGGAGGCATATGCCTAGGGCTATCCATGAATAATGTGGTCGAATATAGCATCATTATAAAACTTTTGCACGATGCTATATCACATAGTATTTTCTCATTAGAGGTTCAGCTAGATTCCTAGTTAGTAGTATTTCGGTTGAAGGATAGTTACCATGTACGTGATCCTACTTTAATATGACGATTCCTACGGGTATGTCTTTTAGAGCAACAATTTGATTTTATTACTTATTATAACATTCCTAGGAGTTCTAATCATTTATCCAATGCTTATGCTAATTTCATTTTAGATTGGCATTTTTCACATAACTAAAACAAAGAAAATAATCTCATCAATGTACACATTTTAAAATACAAGTAAAGCCAAAGATCCCTATTTTATATATATTTCAAAAAATATGGTGTTTATAGTACAAAATTGGGCTAATACCCTGAATAGACATATATAGCCGGTAATAGAATATCCATGACATCTATGCCTGTGGAACCGTATGTGTGTCATGGTAACAAACTACAATGTTTGCGAGACACCAAAAGCGTTGCACCCAAGATCTGGGCACACCAACCACCTATTGTTGCATGGTTTTAGGCAGATCCTATACCTGAACCATGGGGATCCTATGAGTCAAACAAGATAGGTTCCCCTGCATGTTTTGTAGGAGTCTCTCAGCTTCTCCTCATGCCACCTCATCTCCCCGGTTCCTCCGTTGATGTCGAGGAAACCCTTCTGGTGGTCACAGACCCACGTCTGTATTACATAAGTGTCTATTTAGTACTTAAGCATCATCCAAAAATATTTTTGTTCTATTATACAAAAATACAAAAAAATGACATATTTAAAAACATTCGACATACCTATGTCCCCGTAGGCGGCCCCTGGTGGGAGTGGCATGTCTGGATCCCCTCTGAAGTCAATCCCTGCATACGGATATTCATCTAGGGCGATGACCTGTCACTTCCATCAGTAGAAGAAATCCTCGTTGTAGGGTGTTGGCACCCTATCTCCCCCGTGTCGCCTCATTACCTCAGTCCATCATGCCATGGCTATATCGTGAGATCCTCTTAGAAGAATACTAACTCTCAGTCCCAAACCCAGAACCCACTCGAGGAAGAAGCTCCATAGGATAGAGGTAAACCCAAAATTCCTCTTACTTGCCTATTTGCACTTTGTCAGTTGGCTCTTCATATTCTCCAATAGGGAGGTACACTAGTCATATATTGTGGGTCTAACGCACTGTACTGAATAGAACATGAGGGGCCTCGATGACTAGTGCAACGAGGCTGAACCTATGATCCTGGTCAATACAAGGAAAACAATATTAAGGTTGAGATTGTTTATCACCCAAATTGGGAGTTAACTCCTGACCTTTGGAGTCCTTGCTACACAGTGGGAGTCGATGTAATCCTCTATTGTCATTCTTCTCACTGATCCCCATTATTTGAAGTTTACAATCTCTCGTCGACATGATAATCCAATCAAAAAGTAGATGAATCTACTTCACTCTTCAATGGTTTCGCATCAAGGTTGAAGCTTTCACTTTCAGGGTCCCAGTAACTCACAAGCATCTCGAGCAACCTCACCTGGGCTCTCATCCCTTTGAGTGCCCAAAATTTCTATAAGCCACATTGTTTGAAGGCCATTTGGTCCCTCGGATCTTGATCCAAAGCACCATCGACCTCCTCATGATCTCTTTCTCTCCATTCAAGAACCATCTTGCCAAAGACAAGTCAATATTTGAGTTATCATCCATAGAATTCATTGTTTGCGTTCCTGTACCCGAGTTTCTTCAATTACAGTCGTGTATAGGGCTCATTATATGATCCTTGTAGTTTTCATAGGTGCATATAACCCATCGTATATGTGACCTGATAGGAGACAACCCGCATACATCGAATTTCATAATTTACATCCTAAATTACTCAAAATTTGGAACCTAATTTAAAAATTTAATCCACTGGAAATGAAGAGGAAGGGAAGAAGAATTACCTATTCTAGACGATTTCCAATTTTATTGCATGGCGCTCCCACAATCACCATTTGAATCTCAGAGGTAGTTTGTTCCAATTTTCACTATTTGGCTAAAAAATCAAAATGGTATAGCAATTTTTGGTGTTGATACTATTTATAAACAATTTTTACTCACTTTCTATAGTTTTGAACCATTTTTTCACCTAATGGACTAATACAAAGGGGGATTGAGTTGGTTTTTGTAGTGTTTGTTAGCACTCTGTAAAGCTGTATGGTTGGATGAAAAATGACAAAGGTAACTATTTCAACCAACTTTAGTTTGGATTTTGACCTTTCCAACTAGAGAGGGCTCTCTCGAGAAAATAACTATTTAGGATATTAAAAATATTTGGCAATGTGTGTACAAAGGTGGAATTCCTCCATGGTGTAAAATTTAAAGGTGGTAGGACGAAATAGAAGAGCAGGGCCATTGGGAAATGGGGTCTGTTCCTGAAAAGTATGAAGAGTTATAAGCTATGTAATTCTAGAGGGAACAAAGACAAAATAGGTATGATGTTCATCCAAATAAGTAATATGTGATGGAAGAGGAGAGGAAAGGAAAGACTACTATCAACAAGAGGCGTCTAATAGAGGTAAAATCTCTTGATTTAGTATTGGAAGATGAAACATGAGGGCTGGCTACTGTATGCAGAGCACTAATCACGAGTGAAGTCTGAAATAGTAACCAAAAATACATAACAAGTATAATCTATGTGAGAAGGAGCACCAACAAAAAATGAATTCCTTCTACTACTTAAAGATTATTACTAGCAGCAAAAACACATTCATGAATATGAAGGATAAGAAAATACATTGAACATCAACACCATGATGAATCTCGACCATCTAAGAAAAACATTATCTTCTTATATAAAAATTTCATAAAAAGCTACAAAGTTCTCTTGCTACAAGGGCAGACCCCTCTCAGGTAAGTCCAACCATTCATTTATTTTTTTGATAGTATATATAGATAAGTTACATATGGAATTCAAAATAGATCGTCTTCCCCAAGATTCCAAAAATAACTATCAATTATAAAGGGATTAACGTACTAAAACCGAGCTCCTACTTTCTAAGGAGCATTATAAACCAAAACTGACATATTTGATATTTTTACTCTGAATGCCACTTGTCTGCATCATCACAAAATTCCATGAAATATACTTAATTTATCTTGAAATCTATTTCAGGTTTGCGATTTGTTCCTTTAAGGTGACAAGCCAATCAGGATGGTTCTCTCCAATACTTTCAACCACTTCAGCTTTAACCTCCTTCTTCCACCGCTTACTCCTTTTACCCTTTCAATCTTGTGTGTGATATATCTTTGTGTACCAATTGATAATCAAATCCTTTATGATAGGATTTAATATAATTTCTTCACCTGACCCTCGTTCATCTACTGACTTTGTGTGAAAGTTTGTTGCCAATATTTAGACAACAAGCTTCTCTTTCTTCTTCATTGATAATTTTGTCAAATTATTTTAATATCCTGGTTCACTAAAATTCATTGGGTCTGTCTTCTTCATTTCCTCTAGTTTTTCTGGAAGCACGAGCTTACCTCCTTTGTCTTGTACAAGAATTAGATGAACAATTTTATTCGTGGTCACCCGTTATGTAATAAAAATGTTAATCACCCAAAACATAGTAATGTCACCCATGTTTTGAATGAAAGTCATCATCGAGTGCCCATCATGGGCTACTGACGAAAGTCCTTGTAGGGATAACGAATTATCACGTTCGACTATTGATTTCAAATGATGAGCCTTCAAATAAATTTTTTTGCCGCTCTCACTCGACATCTCACGGACTAAAAGTACCCAAAAAAGTGTCTCGAGATGATTTGATTGGACGTCAACTTTCTCTTTCCACATGCGACCCCGAGATTTGACATATTCAATGATATTTTGACACATGCCATCGGGGTGTGATTGAGAGGTTTCAAGCTCACCCTCTTTCCCCCCTGATATGCATCTGGTGGCACCACGTGGGCTCTAAGAGAAACTATGGTACTCCTATCATCCCTCTTTCAAAAGATTAACCTCTGCGTTAGTTCACAACCCGATATGATCCAGGACCGTTGATCTATGGTGCTTGCGATATGTCACCGTATGGGTCCCATCAACTTCACCTTTCCACTATATTTATTCTTGTCCACTATATGTGGCCTCGTCTGCAAATATATCACTCCTATATACTAACTTAACCTCTTTCTAAGTCCTAAGACTTGGACTTCGTATGATGTTTTTTTTACAGTGATAACATGGGTTCCAACTCGGGAGGTTATCCTCCCTGCGAGGTAGCAAAGAACAATAGACCCTGTTCCTTATTGATTGGGGCTTCCCTTACAATAGGTGCATATAATACCTTGACTTTTCACTAATGTTCATTGAAAACCACAATCTGCACACTCCTCTTAGTTGGAGGCTGAATTCTTTATTTGGAGACCTAAACTTGAAAATTCTTGATCCACAAGAATATTTGTGCCTACCTACCCTAACTACTCAAATGTACTTCTAATCAAATGAAATCAAAATTCCAATGAATCCATGTCAACATTTTATCCACTGTTTGTTTACTTTGCACAAGATTTCTCCAAATCGTGTTCACTGATAACCCATTCGAGAAGTTATATATGAATTTGAATCTTAGAATTTCAAAAACATTGGGACTGTTTATTGTTTCTAGCAAAATTTCAAATGCATCTTCCAACACATGCATAATACCACATTCATGTTTCACTTATTCCACTGCATTCTTGATTTCATGCGATTTTCCCTATTGATTTCCATCAAGAGGATGGAAAATATGTTGACACTACTGAAAGTAACAACCTCCCGAATAGGAAGACAACACTGGCTGAAAAGAAATCACTGGTGTAAAACAACCCATGCCTAATAATGATGTTGATTGGCCATTATCTTCATCTCTGAGATTACAATCCATCCTAAGCCTTAAATTTTGATAGTCATAAATTTCCATATAACATTCCACAGGATCATGAAATACATGAAAAATCATTTCTTCTTGATGAACAAAAACATAAATACAAGCCTCTTTCATAAGTGTTTGTTGTTCTTTCTCTATTTCTTTTGTTTTGAAAACATTTTCAAATGAAATGGAAACAATAGGTTTGTCTACTCTTTCATGTATATCAACAAAAAAATTCATACATCCTTGAACATCTTCAAATATGACAACCATATTAAGTGTATCAAGACTATCCTCTTGTTTATCAAACAATTTTGGTTTGGTTTTACTAATCTTTTGGAAGTTTGCTTGAGGACTGTCATTTTGAATTTCAAATGAATGAAGGGGAATAAGTTCATGTTCATAATCTTCTTGAAAATGTGAAAATCTAACATCGTGAACTATTTCACAGTCTAGAGTTCCCATGGACCATCATTTTCAAATGAATTAATCACCTCTTCATTATCTTTCGATATTCCTGATCGAAACGTGGCATACATTGTTTTGTTTCTTTCCTGAAACTCCATGTCATTTGTTTTTTTACTTCTTGAAGTTTCCATAGATGTAGTTTCAAAATCCTTATCCATGTCTAGGCCAATTAGAATTTGAACAACCGCATCATTCATAGGAGAAGAAAACAACTTTGAAACATCTTGTCTTGCTGGAAATCTTGTTGAATATATTCATCAAGTTCAGGAGAAGGAGACTGGATTTTAAAAACAATTTCTTGATCAGCTTCATCTTCATTTCGAAGCTGGTAGTTGAGTACATGTTGAAAATCTAAACTGAAATAACTTTCCCTGTAATCAACCACGTGATCATTTAATGCATCAGAAGGTTGTCTATTTTCCTTAATGATAACAATTTTCTCATGTAAAATAGTGCCATTGTGAATCCAATGAGACTTTCTTGCTTCCTATGTTATCTCATGATTTTCTTTCAACAATTAAAATGAAGAAAAACATAATGGAAGATAGTTTTTGTTAGCAAGTCCACTGCTTTCTTCGTATTCAACATCATGCCTGAAGGATTTCTGATTTGAAATATTATAACCATTTTGCTTCAACAATTTGAAAGAAGAAAAACACAATGGCAAGGCTCTTTCACCTGATTCAAAACCTTCTTCGTTTTATTCACTGTTGTCATATGCACAATTTTCAATTTCTTTGGATGGATGAACACACTCATTTGTCAGATTCATCTTCGAACAATCGATGCAATTTTGAACTGACAAAACCTTCTACATAATAAGTAATAGGGTCATCAAACACATGAGAAGATTTTTGCAATTTCTTTTCAATTTGTTTCAGTGAATCAGTGTGATATAGAATCAACACACATTCATTTACTTCAATGATGATCTTAGAATTTTATTTCAACAATTTAAATGAAGAAAAGCATAAAGGTAAAGAATTCCCTTCACTTTATTCAATACTTTCTTCTTTGTAACTGTGATATGTAGGCTGATTCTCTCATTACATTGCTGAAAAGGAACATTTTATGATAGAGAACATGCAGTTGGTTGTTCTAGGAAGTTAGCATCATAATCATCATCATATTCATCATATATATGCAAATCAACAACATATGCAATATCATATTCTTGATTAACTACAAACGAATATATGAAACAATCAACTCCATGCTCATCATGGGATGGATCAAAAGCTAAATTAACAGCTCCTTTTTCAATAAGTGGAATATAATGTTTTTCAAAATCATCAACATTGAAAACTTCAAGAGGAGCTATGATATTATCAACTCTATGCTCAAAATTCCAATCAACTGTTTTCTATTCATATTCACTTTCATGTTATTTAGCATCCAAATCCTCTTTTTGAATCTGTTTACATGCTTGTATATTGTGTTAAATATCCTGAGCATCATTAAGAATTTGTTGTATGGAATTAGGTATTCTTTCCATCAGGAGGAAAGACAAATCTGGATGAAGAGTTGTTGTATAATGGATCATGGCAACAACTTCAGTGGGTTGAATTTCTTTGGGAAAATTGTAATATATAATGGAAAACCTTCTACTGAATGTGGAAATAGTCTCATTTCTTTGCCTTTTCAAGTCATATAATTTTGTAAGTTGTAGGTCTAGAGGTTTCTTATCACCCCAAAACTTTGAAAAAAAACTCTTGAATTCTCTCCATGAGCTAATTGTCTCTAGCTGTAAATGTTTGAACCATTCTTTGGTGTCCCCTGTCAAGGATTTAGAGAAGGCCCTCATACAAACATCATCATGGTCAATCTCAAACAAATATATAAAATGCTCAAACCCTTGAATGTGTTTTTCAGTTGTGAAGGCATCATGTTCCCCATCAAATACACGTAGGTACTTATAGTGATTTGGAGGAAAATCATAAAGGTTGTGAGGTAATTTTAAGGGTTTGTATGTATGTTGAGTCTTGGAGGGTGTTAGATCAATTATGGGAGGTGAAATATCAACCTCGGTTTCATGAGGCTGATCAACTTGGTCATGGTTATCACATGGATTAGATCGGATATTTTGATCAAAATCAATGATAAAATGAAAGGATATCTGTATAATTTTAAGAGGAGGATATTCAATTTCAAGATTATCACGATGATCATTGGCATGCATTAGGTGAAGAAAAATTTGTTTAGCATGTTCAGTTGACGGGCGAAAATGACCATCCGTCAACTGGGAGAGTGGAACCGGTCCGGGGTTGTCTAAATAACCCAAGCCATTTGGAATGGACCAACCTGACGAGTTTAACGGCTCCGTTGGCCGCTCTAAGGTCTCGTAAGGAAACCAAAGAGAAAGTTGATCTGAGCTAAGTGATCTAACTAAACTAAATAAGAAAAACTAACTATAATAAACAAAAGACTAATAACTCAAATCAACTATCTAATTACTAATTTAATTACAATTTATTCACAAATGTGCATTATCTACAATCTACATATTCGAATAAAACCTGTGAAACTGATGTGCTAGCTATCCTAAAACAACGAAGAATAACTCTTTTTAATTTTATGATTTATGAATAAGAAAGTAAGTTAACTCAAATTAGACTATCTAATATATTAATTAACTCAATTACTAGCTAATATACTAAGTAAATAATTGACAAACAAACCTAGAAACGCTCCAAATCTGCCCTGCGTATAATGACTCCTTAAGCTGGTTGGAGGAAGAAATTCACACCAATTAGCCCTTAAGCTTCTCGCAAAGAATCAGCTATGATGCTTCATGAAGTAGGTTGCAAGACAAACAAGACATAAAAGAAATCATAACAGTTTTCAGATTATGAATTCATGCAAGAGGGAAACCTACTGTGCAGCAAATTCATATATGATAATTCAATTCATAAAGAAGTCAAAGCTATCATTCATAAGCTGAATCCTTTAA
>ML783797.1:339710-358998 GCA_009831015.1 Picea engelmannii
TCGACCTCTAAAAGTGAAAGCAAACAATCTGCATAAAACTTCTAAATCTCTGATGTCATGTTTGATGCATTTGCACGAAAACTTGTTAAGGTGGTCTTTAGCAGAGAATTTTCCTTCACCATCAAAGGTGAGTTTGGACAAGCTAGAGACTGTCTCGTTGGGAACATCGGGTAATGAGAAGTTGAAAGCATGTTCCAACATAGTGATTTGGGGAGCCATGGGGGAAATTGAATAAAATTGAAATAAAGGCTCCTACAAGGCCATCTTGTCAGTTGGCCCTCCTTCTAGCGCCATTTGATGACGGGCGAAAATGACCGTCTGTCAACTGGGAGAGTGGAACCAGTCCGGGGTTGTCTAAATAACCCAAGCCGTTTGGAATGGACCACCCTGACGAGTTTAACGGCTCCGTTGGCCGCTCTAAGGTCTCGTAAGGAAACCAAAGAGAAAGTTGATCTGAGCTAAGTGATCTAACTAAACTAAATAAGAAAAACTAACTATAATAAACAAAAGACTAATAACTCAAATCAACTATCTAATTACTAATTTAATTACAATTTATTCACAAATGTGCATTATCTACAATCTACAGATTTGAATAAAACCTGTGAAACTGATGTGCTTGCTGTCCTAAAACAACGAAGAGTAACTCTTTTTAATTTTATGATTTATGAATAAGAAAGTAAGTTAACTGAAATTAGACGATCTAATATATTAATTAACTCAATTACTAGCTAATATACTAAGTAAATAATTGACAAACAAACCTAGAAATGCTCCAAATCTGCCCTGCGTATAATGACTCCTTAAGCTGGTTGGAGGAAGAAATTGACACCAATTAGCCCTTAAGCTTCTCGCAAAGGATCAACTATGATTCTTCATGAAGTAGGTTGCAGGACAAACAAGACATAAAAGAAATCATAACAGTTTTCAGATTATGAATTCATGCAAGAGGGAAACCTACTGTGCAGCAAATTCATATATGATAATTCAATTCATAAAGAAGTCAAAGCTATCATTCATAAGCTAAATCCTTTAACTGTTGTGTCTTTTATCAAATTGGAAGTAACAAGGTATGCATAATAATAAGAAATTATATCACTTGAATTCAATTTAGATAGCAAAGTAATACTAAACCAAAAACCAAAATGATATACAAAACTTAGAACAAAGTGTCAATGTATTGAGAAGCAAAAGCTATAACAACGCATCAATTCTACTCCAGTTTGAATAAGTATTACATATCCTTCTTCTCCCAAACTGAGGATTGTTTTCATTACAAAACCATAGGTTTATATAAGTCTTTTCACAAGGTAAAACTTCCTTGTGAATAATAGCAAATTGTTATACAAAATCTGGGAATAATCCCAAAAATCTCCTAAACTAAGAAATGAAATACAAGTAGAAATCCTTGAGATATCCTCTAACTGTTCCATCGTTCAATTGCAAATTCGAATTGACCTGTAATAGACAAAAGAAAATCAAGTTAGATGGATATTTTCTTGATAAAATGGCTAAAAAGCTGCTCCTGTAGACTAGCTACAGAATCAGTTGATTCTGTGGTTGTTCTAATTTGAGGACAGGACTGTTTTATATCAAACAAACTGACAGAAAAATATTCAAATCATAAAAGAAAATATTTAATTACTAATTAAAACAAAACAAATCACCTAGATCACAACAAACCAAACTGCTATGCTAATTTAGGACAAACTAAATCTTAATTGAATTTATTTTAATCAAAACAAAAATCAAACAAATCTTTGGTATGAATGCAACAAAATCTACCCATATAGAGGAAAAAATCCTACATTCCTCTGTTTTGCATATCAATAAACCAATCTAGAATTGAGTGTAAGGAAAAAAATGGAAAATCTTGCCAACAGACCAAGGCATACACCAGCAGCTTCAACATTGGCAATTAGATTGAACTCACACCACTCCTGAAAGAAACCACAGCACCAATTTCCCACCTAGAACATTTTCCTTTCTTGTCTTCAAAACTGCATTCATGGTTACAAGTTAATGTACCTTGCTTTTCTTTCACTGTCCATTGAATAGTTACTTCATAATACTCTAACTTCGTTGCCACCAATTCTGTACACAATCTGAATGACTGGTTCTCTAGGTCCAACATTCTATGATAGCTCTTCAAACATTTCTTTGAAATTTCTGCAGATCTCGTAGTTGCCTCCTGAAGACTCTGAAGAAGAAAAATTTTCTCTCTCTGAAGAGAAGCAATCTCTGCTTGCAATGACTCAATCATGTTTCCTTGTTTTTTATTCTCTTTCAACGATTCTAAGTGTTTTTCCTCAACCTATCTATATTTCTTGTCAACCTCTGCATGTAGTGATTCAAATTTCATCTTCTGATCTTCCTTTTCCTGCATTAATTTTACATGTATCTCCTTTTGTAACATTACAGTTTGTTGTTTAAGAGAATGTTCTGTTACCTTGTACTGTTGAATCACATCTGATTGTTATTTGACTTCTTCATTCACATGTTGAAGGCGGTTAATTTCATTTTCCTTTGTAACAGTTTTTGTAAGCAATGCTTCTACCCTCTTTTCATTGCTTGCAAACTTGTTTTTCAACACCTGGTTCTTCAAATACTCTACTTGAATGCTTGGCTCTGTATTATTTCTCTTAGCTTCAAGATCTTACAGCGTTCACCAAGAGGAGGTAAGCCATCAAGAACTGTTCGAGCCACATATTCATTTGAACGGGAATGCTTGAAGAAGTGATGTTTCAATAGCTTTGCTGATGTTGTTCTCTTTGTAAGATCTTTTACCAAGCACATAGCTACCATTTCCTTGAAAGACTTGGAAAATTTCTTGTCCCTTTCAAAGTCAAGACCTGAAATTGCAATGATCATGCCCACACACATACAGAGTGGACGATTTGGAAAATGGGAAGCTAATTCATTGATTCAACACAGTATACTGGCAATAAATTTGCTCCTTAATCAACTTGATTTAATTCCTGAGACAAAGATAGCTCTAGGGTATGTTTCCATGAATAAATCAATCAACCCACTAAAATATGAATAATCCTTTAGCACAGATCTGGAAAAGTGATAAGCATGCACACAGACCCAAGCCATTGTGGAGATCTGAAAAATGACCTTTAAAACACGAGCTATAAATCTATAATGGCTCACGTTCTGAAGAAACCGTCCGCAATGAGGGTAAAGAGGCTAAAAACGGTTTTGGGTTTTCAACCGTTCGAGCTAATTCAAAACCATTTGCCCAGAATCGCTCATGCAAAAACGTGACTCTGGGAGAAAATTTCGGGCAAACTTCTCTGGCAAAATGAAACCACAACTGACTCCGAACACCTTGGAGGTTTAATTCGCCCTTCGGTAGCCAGGAGATAACACACAATGATCCAGGCTAAGGGACAAGGGTTTGAATAGATTAGGCTAAGATATTCTCCCAAAAATCCACAGAGGTAACCCTGGCAAGGAGGCAAGCATCAATGCAAAGTGTGTGAGGGTGATAGAGTTTGCTTTTGCCATGCATAAGAGTTATTGCCAATAGTACCACCGGTCATTCAATGTAAAATCAAACCCAAAAATTAACCATGCACCATGGGATAATTCAAACCATTAAATCCAAAATACAAATGTTTCACCAATGCGCCATGGGTATAATCAAACCTCACCATTCAATATGACATCAAGCTCATAAGTGAACCATGCTCTTTTGCCTAAGCAAAGTTTATAAACATTGCAACAAGAAATTTCATAAAATTGATAATTCAAGAGTTTATAGTAATAAGGATCATACCATATAAAAACTTTAAATTCACCATGACCCCTATGTAATCAAGTATAATTCATCAATCAACATACTCAATGCCTTAGTAATTTAATAAGAAATCAAGTTGTGCAATCAGAGTGATAACAAGCAAGTGGACATAGTTCGAAAAACAAACCAAAGGTAAGTACCAATCAAAATATCAGTGAGTAAATCATGATAGTCTAAAGAATGATGGGGGAGTTTTCACGCTTTCAGTCGTAAAAATAAATCGAAACCAATTTGCAAATGTCGCATGAAATAAAAATGTCTTCTGTTTGCAAAATGCGACAGAAATTTGAAGTTCATAGACATAGGTGTAGGCAGCTTTAAGGGCAATTGAAAAAATATAATTGGCTGCCGACATGTTCATGAAAGGACCAAAGGTAATTCACAACAAAAAATAAAATTTCTTGAAAAAACCCCAATTTTAAATACTGGTTTTCTCCCATGATGCATTTTCATACCTCTGTCAAGGGATCTAATCTTTAGACAATGGAATCGCCAATGATGTTTTGGAAGATGGATTCTACATTGAGAGTTGAGTCACGAGTGAAAATTTCAATTTATGGATTCTTCTACCAGTGGAATCACCTTCAAACTAATTTTTCGATGTGTGGAGTCGCCAGAGAAAAAGTACAACCAATATGTACCTAAGTGTCTTCTTCTCTCGGACCTTAGATCTCAACCATCTCGTTCTTTCCCTAGGAAATTTTTTTAATTTCATCCCCAACAATGGTGCCATAATCTTAGCACTATGTTAATATGTCTAGTTGGATGACAGGCAATAGAGGTAACTATTTCAACCAACTTTAGGTTGGATTCTAATCCTTCCAACTAGAGAGGGCTCTCTCGAGCATATAACTGTTTAGGATATTAAAAATATTTGGCAGTGTGTGTACAGAGGTTAGATTTTTCCATGGTGTAAAATTTAAAGGTGGCAGGACAAAAAATAAGAGCAGGGCCATTGGGCAATGGGGTTCATTCCTGAAAAGTATGAAGAGTTATAAGCTACATATTTCGAGAGGGAACAGAGGAAAAATAGTTATGATGTTCAGCCAAATAAGTAATATGTGATGGCAAAGGATAGGAAAGGAAATACTACTATTAGTAAGAGGCGTCTAATAGAGGGCGAATCTCTTGGTGTAGTATTAGAAGAGGAAACATGAGGATTGGCTACTACAAGCAGAGCACCAATCATGACTGAATTCTGAAACAGTAACCAAAAATACATAACAAGTATAATCCATGTGAGAAGGAGCACCAACAAAAAATAAATTCCTTCTACTACTTAAAGATTATTACTAGAAGCAAAAACAAATTCATGAATATGAAGAACAAGAAAACACATTGAACATCAACATCATGATGAATATTGACTATCTAAGAAAAACCTTATATGATTATATTAAAATTTCATAAAAAACTACAAAGTTCTCCTGCTACAAAGGCATGCCCCTCTCCGGTAAGTCCAACCATTCATTTATCTTTTTGATAGTATATATATCTAAGTTACATATGGAATTCAAAACATATCTTCTTCCCCAAGATTCCAAAAATAGCTATCAGTTACAAAGGGAGTAACATACTAAAACTAAGATCCTACTTTCTAGGGAGAGTTATAAACCAATACTAACATATTTGAGATTTTTACTTCGAACACCACTTGTTTGCCTCATAAGAAAATTCCTTAAAATATAATTAATTTAGCTTGAAATCTATATCAGGTTTGTGACTTCTTCCTTTAAGGTGTCAAGCCAATGAGTTTGGTTCTCTCCAATACAAAATTCCTTGCAGGGATAACAACTTGTCACGTTCTACTATTGATTTCAAATGATGAGCCTTCAAATCATTTTTTTGGCACACTCACCTGACATCATACTGACGAAAAGTACCCAAACAAGTGTCTCGAGATGATTTCATTGGTTGTCAACTTTGACTTTCCACATGTGACCCTTGGAATTGACATATTCAATGATATTTTGACACGTGCTATTGGGGTGTGATTGAGCGGTTTCAAGCTCACCCACTTTTCCCCCCAATATGCATCTGGTGGCACCACATGGCCTCTAGGAGAAACCGTGTTATTCCTATCGATCCGCTTTCAAAATATTAAGCTCCATGTTAGTTCTTGTCTTGATATGCTCCATGACCATTGATCCATGGTGCCTGTGATTTATAACCCACTGGGTCCCATCAACTTCAAATTTCTACTATATTTAGCCTTGTCTACTAGATGTGGCCCCGTCTGCTAGTCTATCTCTCCTCTATAATGATTTATCCTTTTCCTAAGTCTCAAGACTTGGACTCCATTCAATTTTTTTTTTACAATGCTAACAGTGTTCATCGGGGATTCTTGCGGATTTCGATGTTATGTTGGTCGTTCGTGACCACAAGCAGGTATTTTCAATACCCAACATATAGGATAGGTATCCATTCCATCATGTATTTTTGCATCATCCTATAAATGTCACTTTTTTCCTTAGGTACGAACCCATTTGTTACGACACATAACCTTTCTTCTTCTATAAGTCGTGTTGTTATCAAGTGGTAGAGATTTACCGAACATGGGTGCCCTAGTTAGATCCCCTGCTTCATTTGGTTCCCATTCATGGATTTTTTCCATAGGAATGGGAGTCCCTCATAAGATAGTACATGAATTTATGTTGAGCCTCATTTCTCACTCATAAACATGATGCCTTATATCTAGAGGACTCCCAATCGAGTTTAATTTAAGATCTTTTCCAACTTGCCTTCAAAAAGTGGAAATATTGCTGAGTGATTTGTCCCTTTCAAAGTCGTTAAATTGGACTTGAAAGTTCATGACTCTTAGTTAATCTCTTTTTCGACTCGTTATCAAAAATTGAAAATATTTCCGAGTGAACTTGTCTCTTTCACACTTGTAAATTGGATTTGAAAAGATGTCTTTTTGACACAAGTTTATCCCCTTTTCACACCAAGTAGACTAAAAGTCATAAAAAAATACTTTTTTTAGCGTTAAGTTGTGATTGCATCTCATGCCCTTGGTTGCAGTATTGAGCCTATAGCCAGTTCTCACTTTGTGTTATAAACTGTTTGCCTCAATAGTTTTTGCATCCTCAACCAAGAAGAGCCTTGTTTATATCCTTCACAATTTGACACCCTATACCTAGGAGGGAACATTCCCCTGAGTTTCCATCTCCCAAATCCATCTCCTTTCATTGACCATAGGTACATTCCACTGTTGGAACTATTTTTTCTTACTTGCGACACTTGTTTCCTCCTCTATATCATAACATTTATTTGTCTATGAAAAAATAAAAAAAGATGGGCAGGAAGGGAGTATTATCTTGTATTGGCAGTAGTCGTTTCGCCTTTGAACAGAGCACAAAGTTATTGAGTCCATTTGTCATTATAATTTTTGGATTAGCATGGCCTTAGGAATTTGATCTCGTTACAGAGTCTTCTCTACTGACTAGTTACTCTTCCAGTCCCTATAGAGAATTTTATTGATGCATCCTTCATCTCATGGTTTCATCATTGGTTCTATGCTGCCAGAGTCCTCTATATGTCTCATGCTCTTGTTCAAAGGAAGTCTATCAACCTGTGTCATCCACTACTCAGAACTCTTGACTTTGCATGTCAGACATACCCTCCGTTTTTATCAGAGTCACATGATATTGTAGTCCTTTCATGCACTCTGGCCCTACTTTCATCATTGGTAGGCAATCTTGAACCCAGTAGTGGGCATTTCATCATTGATCATTGAATGGGTGGTTTCCCTTATGTTCGACGACATGACATCTATTCACAAATTGGGATTCATGGATTTTCTTGGATTCCATTATCCTTATTGATGGTTTCCTTGCCTTTGTCAGTAGTTTGCATCATTGGCTACTATTCAACGAGTCTTTTTCATGTATCGCTTCCACCTAGCACATGTGAAATACACACAAAGTCGTTGGTTTGTGAACATTTTCTTCACCCGATTTCCACCAAATCATGAAGCTCCTGATTTGTACCTCATGATGACTGATGAGAGATGCCTTAATTCTTTCCTTTCAGTAGGTCTCTTTTAATTGACTTCAAATCATTTACTCTGGAGACAAGACATAGATTTTTATGAGTACCTTGAGGCTTGTAGTCATTAGTGGCAGGTTCTCTTGCCATCAATAGTTGGGAATACATATATGTATCCTAATTGATGGATTCTTCAGGTGTTTGACATCGACTCCTTTATTCACACCTGTAACAATGTACTCAGTGCCTTGATACCTACTTTCATTATCGTTGGGTTGCCTCATATTTGGTAATGATATACATCAATGAACAATAGTCAAACAATGTCTAGTTGTGTTTGACCTCAAGTCCTTTATTCACATGACATATGCTTGCACCCTTGGAGGATTGTGTACAAGACTTGAGGACATCACTATGTGGCCGAAACTTTCCTAAGTTTTTCATTCCTTCTCATTGGACTAGTACCTATATGACTTCAGTGATCATAGGAGATTAGATTGTACTCCATTGTATACAGATATCTTCATATTGGTTTTGAGACTGGTTCTATTGGGCCTTGTTCATGACTATGATATCTGTTGGCATGTAACCACATTTATATTTTCCTATTCATGTCCACAGACATTTGTTTTGGTATATTTTCATATGGATCTGCAGTGTAATTCTATTGGCAGTCATGTATGCAAAGTTAGTGTAGAATGTAATGAGAAACTAGTTCTTCCAGCTGGTTCCCCATCACTCCACTTTTGGGTTGTTTATAATGTATTTCAGCCATTACATATACTCCTCTGACCTCACACATTAGGGGGAATCTATTATAGCAAGATTTGCCTCACCTTATGAAATCTTTCATAGAAGGCCTTTTTCCATTTCCCTATGGAGACATATCATCCCTGTTTGCAAAATCCAGAGCTAAAGAGACATATTTTTCCACATGTATGCATCTTTCCTACTATACAACATGTGTATACGTAGGCTACTCCACTACATCCTATGTACATCGGGAGTTGTGCCAGAAAATGAAAATTAATGTTCGATTTCCATCTCACGACAAAGGATCTATGATCCTTGGCCTTCGATGTACTGGAAACATTCTCACTCGGCCCTTCAGTTCCATTTTGAAGGCTATAAATGGGCCAATTCCAAGCTATGGAAAGAGAAGAAAGAATTCAACTTTGAGAGAAAAGTTACTATGGAGGAAGTATTTACTTCATATTGAGTATTTATCCCTTTGTCTTTTGATTATAAACACAGTTTTCATCCCTCAAGCTCTTCCCTTATTGATTGAGAATCTCAGTGTTTCTCTTTTATGAGCTTGCTTTGGTGGAGGAATGAAGTGGTGGAGGTCCAACTGGAATGAACTTGGTTTCTCAGTTTTGAACCGTGCTGACACAAAAGTCTGTAACATGTTCACTTCTACTAATCATATATTAATAGAAATACTCTTTTCCCATCGAATTGATATCTTGCAAATATTTGAATTATTATTCCATGGGAACATTTGTCATGTTTATTAATGGATTATGCTATTGAATGTGCCAACATCATTTATTATCACCATATTCTTTCTTTGTTGGGTTTTTGAGGACTAGTTGCAGGTATATTGCTTTGGGTCAAGTGCTCAATGGTGGACTTCATCGAATGTCTAGATGAGGTAGGCCCGTTATCTTGTCTTGCTAGCATATTTGTTTATATAGAATACTTGAGAATAGCATTGATTTCTGCATTCATTTCTATCTGTTGTGGTTTACCCTAGCCATGGAGAGATTTACCTTGTAACAATGTTGTATCACCCTCAAGCCAATGGGATAGTAGAAGCCTTCAATAAAAATTTAGATAATTCTCTGACAAAGATCTAACACATAGTGAGGGATGATTGGGACTTAGGGATCCCTACAATATTATGGGCGTATCAGAATACAATGAAAAATTTCATAGGACAAACACCTTTTAGGTTGGTGTATGGGAAAGAAGCAGTAATAACGATAAAATTTATTTTGTCAAGCCTGCGCGTTGCACCGATTACCGATCTTTTAGATTCTGGTGCAATAGAGGAAATACTATCAAAATCATTATATCTTGAGGAAGATCAATTTGTCATTGGATAACATCAACAATTTCAGAAGGAAAAAGAACACAAATGGAATGATAATCATATTAAGAAGAAGATATTCCAAGTGGGAGACTTAGCATTTTATATGAATTTCTTTTATGCAACATACAAGAAAGTTCTGAATGCATTGGTTAGGTCCATACGTGATTAAGTATGTGACAAAGGCAGGTGTTGTTTAGTTGGAAACTCGAAATGGAGAAGTCTTAGGAGGAATAGTGAATGAGAGTCATATGAAACTTTACAAGGATAGCTGACCTACCACACACTAGTCTGACCTGTGCAATAATATGTGTACCATAGTAGTCATACTATAGTAGAAAATTATAATAAAGAAAAAGAAATAAAAATGAAAAAAAAAGGTAATAAATTAAGTAAAGCAAAGATATCAAGATAAATTAACAAAGTTCATAGGAAGGAATAAACATGATAATTTCATAGATGAAAATAAATGCGTAGAGGCAACATCGTGCAGAGGAAGTGAAATTCACGTAGAAGAAGATATTGCACCATTGAAGAGAAAACAAGCTAGAAAATTGCTCAGATGAGTAATAAAGACTGCTAAGGGAATTAAAAGGTGGAAATTATGGTTACAAAGAAATAATGACATGGTAGTATGTGGATTCTTAGTCATAAATAAAAAAATCTGGTGGATATCATGACATACTAGCAAACTGAAGCAAAAAAATAGCTAAATATTTTGAAAAAAAAACATCTTTAAAGCATACATTAATTACACAACTAGTAGATTTGAAAGTTAATTCAGGTGAAAAGGGAGGTGGAAAACTGGAGAAGGGGTACAAATGTTATGAAGATTCGAAAAACATTGGTCATTTTCATTTAGAGTTGCATGTGAGTAACGTAGAGCCGAGGGAAGTGTTACAGATCCTCAAAAAAAAAATAGAGCCAAAGTAGTTTTCACTAGTAACATGATTAAAGAGATAGTACTGCCAAAGGAAGAAACATCCACATGAAATATATCCTTAACAAGAGAAAAAAAAACATCACCAAAGGTTGAGGAGTCTCCGAGAGCATCAACATTGAAGTGAATGTTTCCCAGGGACTACATTCTGCCGAGGAAGAATGATGCCAAACCAATGACATTAAAGAACAATGTTAAGTATCCATTGGTGATGAAAAAATCCCATATGGAGTCATGATTTATAAGGATATGCCAAGAAATTTGTCACAGCTAATATATGAGACCATGACATCATAGATACAATGAATTTTCTTGAACTTGCGCAAAGAAAATACTTGGACTTGAAAATAGATCCAGTGATGAACCAGACTATACGTGTGCCAAAGGCATGGGCCAGAGAATTGGAATGAGTTGGAATACTAAATTTGTTTTACATTCCACACTTCAGAAGGAGCCACGAGGTGAATGCATGTGTCAATATGTTGTTCACCTATGTGCATGGAAATTACTTATGGTTGAAGATGCCAATTTATATAGACACAAATCTCATTTCTCGAATCACTTTTTTACCATCATAGGGGGAAGATGCCACTTTGTTGTTTGAAGACAAAAGTAATGAGAAGACTCTATTAGATTCCATGAATGAGAAGTACCGCACAATTATAGGTGTGTGTGGGTTGGATGTGCCAAGTATATGTGACCCAACGGTATGAATTGTGATGCAAGCATTGGCATGCAAGTTGATGAGAAAGTGTAGGAAAGACCAATTTCCCACAACAGTGATAACTATGACTGAGAAGTGTGTAGAAGGGGCATTGATGATCTAGGAATTGTTTTTTATTAAATAGTTCCTCATCGATTTCATGGAAGCATAATATAGAGGCATGGAATTCCACTATTCCTAGTTGTTAATTTTTATTGTGTTCACAACATGGAAATAACTAGAGGATGTGTAGTTTATGTGTTTGAGTGGTAAGTTGTTCTTGGCTACCAAGTATCATAACTTCTGGAAAATGATGAGTAAGAGAATACAGATAGACACCAACATTGAGTTCATTCTATACAATGAAAGTATTAGGAATTCTATCCAAAATACACCATAGATTTCACCATAGCTTGTAGAGGCGTACACATTGATTGCATGATTCTGGGAAGACCATCATCACATACATATACAAGAAAAGAAATACCCCATAGAGTAATGGGTCCAAACAAATAAAAGAATCATAGAGGAGGACATACAATTGATTATGCAGGATTGGGAACTAGATTGGAAGGTTCCTTCAAACCAAAAATGAATGGAGCACCTTGAAAATAAATAACAAGGCCAAGGAAATGGACAAGGAAATGGCACATGGGACACACAGAAGAAATTACCAAAGGCATAGGATAAGGGGAAGGAAAAGGGTAAGGGGAAAACAACATAAGTTCAGAAGAAGATGAAATATCATAAAAAACCAGCAATCTACACTTTCATGGATGATGATATCGATGGGATTGACTACCAATTGAGGGATATCGTAGAGGAGGTAGCTCAAAAAATGTTGCAAAAATAAGAAGAACTACACCAGAAGGTGCAAGAAGAGTGAATGACATTGCAAAAACTATTGGAGGAAGTAAATATATTGTCAAGATAAATATCTAATGAAGGACCAACAACATGTGTGATTGCAAAAGCAAGGGACACCACCTCTTCACTATCAGAGATAAAACTAGGGTGCATAGTTTAGAATATCTCACTCAATGTAATTGAGTTCCCCACACCATAGATGAATGAGAATAAACAATTACTAAGTCACTTGGACTTAGTCATTTCATAGTTTCCCATAGGATCAGTACAAGGATTACATACATGTATTGCGTAGGAAATATAGTTTTGCGCATATTCAACATCAAAGGAGTTGGATAAGGTAATGACGAATAAAGAAGAACTACAAAAGGATTACAAAACAATTTTGGAGGAGAAGGAGAAGGTCGAGAAAAAGCTAGAGATTATATTAAAGGAGAAGGAAGAACCTGAGAAAAAAGTACAGAGGATACAAAGGGTTGTTCATAAACTATATAAGGAGATTCCAAAGGTGTTGATGGTGGTAGAAGCCACACTGGAGGAATATGTCTAAAATATCAGTGAGGTCAATCAAGGATTCCACACTAAATTGAGGAGTTGTAAGTGTGAACTACACCAGGGACACCACCTGAGGAGAAGGAACAAAGAAAAATAACAACCATAACCTCATTAATAAGCATTAAGAGTTTGGATGAGGAGTGCATGGATTTATGAAAATAAAGCACACAAATTTGGAAAAGGTTGACATAGGATCCAAAGATGAAATTCGCCGAGGAAAGATTAAAGAATGCACAAGGAAGGAATGGAAGGCCACAAAGAATATAAGCACACTACCAACATTTGAGTGTGTATCAACCATTGTAACGAAAGGAAGTCATACAAAGAGATAGATCAAATAAGGGCAGAGGAAAAGAATACAAAACAAAAATTAGTACCCTTAAAGTATGAAGCACTCAGGGTTATAGGGGAATTGGTATTTTTGCAAGCCATGGCTAGGAAAGTGGCAGAACACAGTGAGAAGAAGATCACGACCCTGACTGTGTAGGTATTAGGGGAGATTATGGAGAAAGAAGTCGAGGTCAAGAAGGAAGTCACTAAAACAAGAGAAACCCTCCAAAATTTCATGGAGGTATGGAAGGGTGTGACGCAACAAGATTAGTTTACTCGAGATGATCCATAGGTGAGTGTTGGGGGCATATTTGACAAGCATTTCAAATAACTAAGTTTTGAAGAGTGTGCACAAAAGTAGAAAAGGGAGCAATTTGTAGGGTTAAAAAGGAAGTTAGAGAAGGAAAAAATGTATGAAGAACTACAGTTAAGCATGTAGGTGCGAAGTAAGGAAAATCAACATGAAAGCATAAAGGAAGTAACAGTAGCATGCCAAAAAAAATGAAGGAAAACAACTAGGACATATTCAAGTTTTGCGATAAAATATTAGGGTACTCATCCCTAAATCTATGTATAAATATGTGATGGATTGGGGAATAATAGGCTACTGAGAGTAGGATATTAGGTTGTGTATGAGTGAGAATCTTTACTTGAGGTTTTGGAGAGATTTTGTAGAGAGAGAGAGGATTTCATTGCATAATATCTAGTTAGTTATCGATAGTATGATATGTTATATATATATATTAAGTGCAGTGTGCATGACTGGTATGGTGATTTCATGAAAACTAATATATAAGCCATTTGTTGCATATGTAGCCCAAGGATTGGGTGAACCACATTAAATCTCATGTCTGAATGTGTCCTTCGATGTGGTTGTTGATATATGTTATATTTATGCATGATTAATATATATTTGTTTACTATATAATTAATGAGTGATAATAATGAATGATGGAGTGGGTTAGTTATGTTTCAATCTATGTTATAATGGTTATGTACAATATATTTTGTTAACTAATCAAAGTATATGAAATAAATATACTATGCACATGGTGGATAAACCATAATGAATATGATGATATCCTCACACTCCCTCATCCCTGTAGAAACTTGGTTCTTATAGCCCCGCTAGATACCTCGGGTGACACTTCACTTGCATGTAGGTGATGCGGATAGGGTCAGTACTAAAGGGTTTTGTTGGTTGACTAAATTGAACCTAGGGTATTAAAACTACACACAAACAATGGCCATGGTGTCTATTTCCATATCGTAAATATCTCGTGTAGTTTGCTTTATCTACCTTCCTTTCACACTTTCTATGGTAAGATGTATTTTTGGAACCCAAATGTTTAGGTTAATATCATGCACATGTGCACAAATGAATTCATGAAAAACTATTTTAGTTTTTTTTTCATGCTCAAATAGTTGTGAAAAGGGTGACATGAGGCATGCACATGAGATATGTTTTGTTAATGCATGCTAGTTCCAGTTCTTTCAATGCACACCAGTCTGAGTTTTATGATATGCACCACAAACCAAGAAGAAACCACATGCACACTAGAATCCTGAAAAGAATATTTAGGAATTCTCTTTGAATGATTACTATAGGCAATACAAGGGATCATGGAGCAAAAAAAAAAGAGCTGCAAAGGTAGTTGAGAATGCCACGATTCAAAAGAGGTGATGTGGAATGCATTAGAGTGATATATGTGTGGGAATAGTAGTTAGAGGTTCTAGTGGGGAATGAATGAAAGAGCCAAAGCACTAGATCCAAGAAGAAAATAAAAGGGATCAACGACAATAGAAGGAAGGATAGTTAGCTAGTCAATCAATTGGTCACTAAGGGGGTATAGTTTATTGTATTTTTTTTGTTTATCATTTTCATTGAACTCACTTTGAGACTATGTTTTGCAATGTCTCTAATTGTAATATCAATTTTGTCGTAAGTGAAAAATCTACAGACAAGCATGTGGCGCTATGTAACGTACTACTAGGAAAATGTCTAAGGGAGAAAGGTTCTATTGTTGTCAATGAATGAGTTTCTTCATGTATGTTTCTAAATGATTGAAGGATAATAATAAAGATACATTGATTTTGTACCTACAATGTGTTAATTGGATGTGTTTTTTTATGTTATACATTGTCGACTATTAAGTAATATGCAATGGATTATATGAATTCAAACCTGAATGGATCCTTATGTAATTATCCCTTCATCATCGACACAAGACTAGATGGTCGTTTTGATCCTCATGGCATCTCAGGAGAGACCTTCCTTACTCTTGGCTAATGATTGATATGTCGATGCCTTGGTGTTTTTGTTGGTCACTTTATATGAACCCTAGGTATTAAACCACCTAGTGTTAAGGAGTATTTGCACAAGCATGAAACAACGCAAAGTCTGATTTGTACAAAGTCGGATGTGATCATGAAACAAAAAAATTCGTGAATTATTGAAGACGATGGGTTCACTTCCCTTTCAAGGTTCGTCTAATCATCTTTTCGGGTCAGATCTGTTTAGCCTAATGGGTTCACATCCTATGGAAAAAGGATATGTGAAATATTTCCTAGGTGTTGACCTTCACAAGGACCAGTTATTGGCACTTCAGTGACACGTAAACAACCACCCAATAGTTTCAACAAGTTTTTTCCACTCCTAGTTTCTGATTGTTCTTTTTCTTTGATTTCCAACACAGGATGTGATTTGGCTCATGTGATTGGCATGGATGAATTGAAGGATAGTCTGTTGGGCAGCCAACGGGAAAACCATTAATGAACAATATTTTATATTTGCCAATTCTATAGGAGTTTTATTTTTTAGTTGGAACCATGTGAGAGATGTTGACATCTTTTACAAATAAGTTCGAATCCAAATAGGTTGAAAGTTGATTGTGGTTATATTGAAAACACACAGCCACATTGTAATCCTCTCATGATATCTTTTACGAAGTTTTTACTTTATTCAATTACTTTTTTCTTCCTCACCTATGTGGAAAGTTATAAAAATGACAAGTATTAATATTTTTTTTACCTTATATGGAGGCCCTTGAGCCACATTGTCCCCATGCAATATCCACATGTTCCTTTTCCCCAATTTTTGCACTATATTTTCAAAATTTCTGAATTGTTTTCCCAATCCATCCAATTGATAATGCATATCAACACTGAAGAGGACATAATATTTGTAAACTAGGTGATAAACCATATATGGGTGTGCATCATATGTTTCCTTGTGTAGGTGGGAGAATAGGGTTTCCTATGGAACTTAAGAACATGCTTAGTACTTTTGATCCAAATTATTTTGAGAACGAAATGAAGGAAGAGATATAACAAGAAATATATAGAAATATTTCAATAAACATATCTCAATAAACACAGAGATACAATAATTCACAATTTTTATTAATGAGAGAATGTAGAGAAGGTTTTGAGTAGGAAGCCATCAGAATGCATTGTAGGTGACCTTGGAAATATCGATATCGGAGGATGGAGGATGAAAATCTATTTCATCTAAGGAAGAAATATAGAGTTTTGTAATGTTTCTCTAGGTGGTCAAGTTGATGCCAAAACCATTATAAATATTTCATTGGTGCCATGAAAGTCAGAGATGCCATCAATGTGATGGACATCATGTGATCACTTTGAATGGCTAGAATGGCCAACTGAGACCACATTAATTTATTTTTTGAAGTGATCTTTGAATCAATGGTTGATACTATATCTAGCACATGTCATGTCATAGGATTTCCATAATTCTTATAACTAGGAGAGAGATATTAGAGGTTGGGGTTGCCTTCATGGAGGTCGTTACAAAGAAATGCTCGATGAATATAGGCTAAGTCAATAGTAAGAAATTAATATGCCAACACAATGCCACAATGTTGCAAGTATAGTTGGTGCACCTCACAATCACCCATTGCAGATTACATTTATCTAGTTGGTTAAGTAGTTATGAGGTTTGTAACAAAAAGGGAAATTTCCTTAAATAATATTTTATAATGGATGACTACATGATATGTTTCATGTCTATTGTCTCAAAAATATTTGGGCTCCACCCGAAGCTACCATAAGGAGACTATATAATGTGTTTCAAGATGAAGGTGTTTACCATTCCCCAAGACCAATAAAGTTTATAAGATAAATAAAAGAAATCAAATAATTTTTTTTGTATCATTTCATTTCTAGATTTGAATGTGAGCCACTAAAGGTTAACTAGGTTCCTGAAAGTGGGGTATTGTTTTCCCCCAAGGTTCAAATCTCACAAATATGGTTTATTTGTCATGTGGTTGTAGTTTTTTCATGTAGTGACTTAATAAGTGGACAAACTCAATGTTCCCACCTAATTTGAAGGAGATGTTGACTAGATAAGGTTAGTGTTAGATAATGGTCAATTTAAAAAAAAAAAAAGCCAAATTAAAATAATAATAATAATGTCTCTTCAATTAAAAAGAACAATTATATACACTTTAAAGTCTAGCGAATTAAAAAAAATTAACAGTAACCCCTCAATAACAATAAGATGGAATGAAATAAGAAAAAAAAACATTACATCATAAGAAATTGAATACCTCTTGGTGTTATTTGAAATTTAACCATTATTTTATTAATTTTTTATAGAATCTAAAAAGATTTATTAATATTTTTTTGGTAGGATGGAAAAAATCTCCGTTTGTTATAAATAGGACATTATGTTATAAATAGGACCCTTAGTCTTTATAGTATTTATAAAGAACTTATCCATCGTATTGTTTCTTGCGACTGTTGTAGCATTAGGGTTTGTGAGGGTTGTAGCATCAGGGTTTTGCAACATTCATTTGACATATGGATTTGAGGTTTATTGGCATCCTCTTTATATTTGGATGTAGTCTGGTAGTTTCTTTTCTTCATTGCTTAGACCGATTCCTTTTAAGAAGAAACCTAAAGCTAGTGTGAAAGTCCCAGGAATTACCTGGCCCAGACAAGTTCTCTCCTCATAAGTGTGATCTCCTTTTGGACAACTACTTACCCCATATTCCTCCTCCTCCTTCATATGATCATGGGTACGCCTACTTACCCCAATCCTTAGGTCGCACAAATATTTGACCAAGTTTCCTCGACTGGGTTTCCTACCGTGCTCCTCCTCCCCATTCATCTGAGCATGAGTTACCCCAGTCCTCAGGTCCCACAAATACTCCAACAAATTTCCTTGACTGGGCTTCTGACCATGCTCCTTCAAATGAACATCAATACAACTGCTTAGCCTCATGCCCGATGGAGTCTGCAAAACCTCTTTCACAACATCGACCAACTTTCTTCGACTGGGCTTACGACCCTGATCCTTCAAATGAAAATCAATACAACTACTTATCCTAATTCCCAAGGGAGTCTTCAAAACCTAAGGATAGTCTGTTGGGAAGCCAACCGTAGAAGCATTAATGAATAATCTTTTATAGTTGGCAATTTTGTTTTTTAGTTGGAACTATGTGAGAAATGTTGACATCTTTTACAAATAGGTTGGATTCAAATCCAAATAAGTTGAAAGTTGATTGTGTTTTTACAAACAGGTTGGAATCCAAATTGGCTGAATGTTGATTGTGGTTATATTGAAACCACCCAACAACAACTTTTTTTTTTTTGAATTTCAAACAGTCAGTGACGATCATATTTTTTTATATAGTGTGAAGAAAAAATCATTTCAAAGTTTGCTATTCTGTAAGAGGTTTGTTTTTTTAGTTGGAATTATGTGAGAGAAGTTGATATATTTTACAAATGTGATGGAATCCAATACATGAACTTATATTATGTTGATTGTGGTTACAATATAAGGAAGTAGGTTATATAATGTTTTTAAATTATTTAGGTTTATTTTGCATGTTTAAGGAAGTAGGTTATATAATTTTTAAAAATTATTTAGGTTTATTTTACATGTTTGAGAATGTTTAACATAAATATAAGAAAATATATCATTATTTTTTTAAGTTGGGGTTAATGATCTCTTTGCAGTATTTGTTTTTTTTTAGTATTTATAAC
>ML783797.1:360875-399379 GCA_009831015.1 Picea engelmannii
TTTCTTATTGGTATAAGCATATTCAAGATGCTCCTATAAACATTTTAAAGATGTTGTCATGCAATGTTGTAATTCAAACTTATGCATGAATTCAAATATATCCTTGTTCTATAAGTTTTTATATTTCTTTTTATTCATTATAAAAATTAAATTAAGTAATTTTATTTATGGTTATCTTGATAATAAATTTAGTAATTTTTTATATAATGATATAAAATTGAAAATTTGAAGAAATATATCAATATAAATATTCTAATTTTAAATTTATTAAACATGCCAAAAGATTAAAATACTCTTATTTTAAATTTATTAAACATGTCAAAAGATTAAAATTTTCTAATTTTAAATTTATTAAACATGCAAAAGATGAAAATGATAAATAGTTAGAGTAATATTTAGTATTTATAAGAATTTTAAAACTTAAAAATTAAGATTGTGTTTTCCTTTGAACTCTCCCTTAAAAATTGATTTATATGCCATGTAAGTTTATCTTGATAGAAAATTTTGTAACGTATATATAATAATTGAGTTATATTCCATGAAATTTTATCTTGATAGCAAATTTTGTAACTTATATATAATAACTCAAAGATAATTGTGCAATTTCAAGAGAGGAAGGCTATTGGATTTAAGAGTTAACCTTATCCAACCATCTCTTAAGGTCAATGAATACAACCATAGAGTGTCCAAATAGTATATATTTTCCTACTCATTATAAAATATTTAGTTATTCATTTATTTCTACATTGCTTTTTTCATTATGTTTATGTATATGCATATATTGCAAAATGTTTTATTGATAATAATATTCATTTATATATTTAATTATTCAATTAATTTTATCTATTAAATTAAAATTATCAATATCCTTTCATTATATATGTTAAACACAATTATTATTTATCATATTCCTTATATAATATAAAAATTGTGTGAGAAACTATATTAACATTACTTAGAATCTCATTCTAAGAAACATCCTCATCTAATCATTAAAAGTTGTATCCATGTTTCTTCCTTTTATAAAGGGGGATTTTGATTCTTTTTTGAGGTATGGGGATACATGTGACATGATCTACTAAAGAGAGTTGCAATTTACATTTGCTTACTTGTGGTTGTTGGACAATCATTTTGAATAACTAGGTTTTGAAGAGCATGTGCAAAAGAAGAAAAGGGAGCAGTTTGGAGAGTTAAAGAAAAATGCAGAGTGCACACAAGAGTAGAAATAATAACATCTAATAATGTAGGTGAAAAGGATGGAAAAGTAACATACAGGCGCACATAAAGGAAAAGCATCATGCTCATGAAAAAGAAGCAAAATAGCTAGGATATATTAGGGTTTTGATCCCTAACTCTATATATAAATATGTAATGGGTAGGGGAAGAATAGGCTCATGAGAGTAAGAGATTAGGTTGCGTATGAGTGAGAATATTCACTTGAGGTTTTGGAGAGATTTTGTAGAGAGAGAGAGGCTTGCATTTTAGAATGGCTAGGAAGGTGTGGATAGTATGATATATTATATCTATTGTAAGTGCAGTGAGATGGTGATTCCATGAATACTAATATAGAAGCTAGTCGTTGTGGATGTAGCCCAAGGATTGGGTGAATCACATTAAATCATGTGTATGAATGTGTCCTTTGATGTGGTTATTCATGGATGTTCCATTTATGCATGATTATTATAGATCTATTTACTATATGATTGATGTGTGATAATAATGAATGATGTAGTGGGCTAATTATGTTGCAATGATGTTATAATAGTCCTCCACAACAGATTTTGTTAACTAATCAAAAGATATGAAATAAATATATTGCGCATAGGGTGGATAAATAGTAATGGATATGATGATAGCCTCAAATCCCCTCATCCCTGTAGAAACTTGGTTCCTATAGCCCCAGTACATACCTCAGGTGAAACTTCACTTATATGAAAGTGATGTTGATAGGGCTGGTATATGAATGATTTTGTTGGTTGAGAAACTCAAATCTAGAGTCTTATAACTGTGTACCAACAAATGGTTTTGTTGCCAAGACCCGAAATCTGTAACTCAGGGAATTTTTTGGAGGCCCACTAAGAAAGAGATCATCGAATGGATGGAAGGGAAGGAACGATAATTTTCCCAAAATAAGAATAGAAACCCTGATATGAGCGATGAACAATGGTTGTAAAGGTATGTTTTCGTAGAGATATATGAGATTTTCTTTGGTGAATTTTTATTATTTTTGCTAAATGGTTAGAAAGGCTAGTGGAGAATACTTGAAGATATCGAATTGCATCTCCGAGGAACTAGACTCCTAAGTTGGTAATACAATTAAATTATGTAAGTAATAATACTCCTTGCATAGTTGATTTCTAGGTGAATAACATAGTGGGGGGTTATGTTATATAATTTGAAATAGATTGTACCCAGTTGTACTTGGATTAATATTTTTTTGTTTGATAAACGTGTGATGGAAATGGAGTTAGATTGCTAGGGGGTTTTTTCACACATGAGGGAACTGGGGGCTAACTAAGGAATAGTTTTAAGCTTGAAAGGAAAAAGGATATAAATTAATAAGGAAGGGAGGGATTGAGAAGGCATACAAATGAAGGTGTACTAGAAGAATAAGATAAGTTTGGAGTACTACATAGTTAGAAAAATAGGATCACGAAGAAATAAAATAAAATAAATGTGGAAATAAAAAATGTAAGATACACAATACAATAGAGACACAAATATACATGGTTCACCCAGTGTGGGATACGTCCACCAAAGAAATTTACAAGTCCTTCCTTTTTATTCTCTAGAAAAATGAAGGGATATAACCTACAACACACCCATTGTAACTTCCTCTTCTCTCTCTCACAATCGTCTCTCTCAAAATACTATATTCGTAATAATACACATACACAATATAATTTATTGATAAAAGAGGGTTGTCTTCTAGGGGAAAAAAACTTAACATAATATCTAGCATCAAATCTATGACTTAATGATGAGTGGTCAATATTGAATATGAAATTACAATATACATTTACAGGGAAACTTTTTCCTTTGAGGGATGCTTCCCCCAGACCCCGCAAGGGGGAAATACCCCCCACGCGGAGGGCTGTACAATTTTCATGGGGTTTAAACACGTCTGGAAAAAAATACCTATGAATGAGGAAGATAATCAGGCTCCACAACCAACAATATCCCACTTGAATATTGATCACAACAACTCCATCGTGTTGTATCTTTTGGACTATGATCCTTCTTGGACCTGGAAAATTTCTCATCTTCACCTTCATGCTTCAATACCAATTGAAACTGATTAGGAACACAATTTCTGCTGGTTTTTCCATTTGTTAACATGGCTGCATGATTTTGGCTAGTATGTATCTTTTCCAATCTCAAATGTCCATCTTCCAAGATGAATAGTATGAAATTGTACCTAAGTTGTATATGCTTAGTATTCAAATGGAATGATGAGTTATTTGCAAGAAGAATGGCACTCTCATTGTCACTATACAACCTACTATTCTCCTTCTTCTTTCCCAATTCCTTGATAAAGCTATGTAACCAAATCATCTCTTTACTAGCCTCTATATGAGCAACATACTCTACTTTCAATGTGAAAAAAACTTTTGCAGTTTTGAAATAAAACTTATTGTTGTTCCACCTATAGTAAAAACATACCATGTGGTGCTCCTGCTACTATATTTATCACCTATCATATCTGAATCAACATATCCGTGTAGAAAAATGTCTGAATATCCAAAATATAATTCTTCAGTAGAAGTACCTTTCAAATACATAAGAATCCACTTTACTTCCTCCCAATGTTCTTTAATTGGATTTTACATATACCTTCTCACAGCTCCCACTGCATCTGCAATATCTGGTCTTTTGCAAACTATTGCATACATCAATCTTCCAAATTTTGATGAATAAGGGACCCTAGACATGTATTCTATCTCCTCATGTGTCTTGGGACACATTTCCTTGGTTAAGTTGAAATGCGTAGCCAAAGGTTTACTAACTAGTTTTGCATTATTCATTCTGAACCTCTCCATCACCTTCTCTATGTACTCACCCTGAGACAATGTCAATTTGTGATTTTTCCTATCTCTTGTTATTCTCATTCCAAGAATTTTCTTTGAAACACCCAAATTCTTCATTGAAAATGATTTAGCTAATTTCTTCTTGAGAACATTTATATCCTGCATATTAGACCCAGCAAAAATCATGTCATCTACATACAATAGCAAGATAACATAACTTCCATTTTGTATCCTTTTAAAATAAACACAGTGATCAAAATGACATCTACTTTAACCTTGTTCTGTCATAAAACTGCCAAACTTCAAAGAATTTTTACTTCCCACGCACTCCTTGTGTTCTCTAGATTTTGATAGCTTAGATCGAAGGATTTCTTGAAAATAAATTCTTCTCTCCCACCTGGCGTTCTTCTGTTCTGGTTGTTCGACGCTTGGTCACTTCTTGAAGCTGTGCACACCTTGCACCTGGTCTAATTTCCCTTTGTTCTCTCTTTGAACTCTTATGAGTCAATCTAAGACTCAATTGACACACTCCCTATGTTCGATATGCACACATTGCATACATGTTTCAGAAGAGAAACAATTGAAACTTATTCAGTTTCGTCACAAAATCATATGATCAACTCTTGAACAATCACAGATGAACGAAATGAACTAAATCACATACACACATAATATAACATTCGTTCAATCACACATTCAAATGAACACAGTCCAAGGATTTTGGACAATTCTATCTATTCTATTCATTGATGAAAACAAATTACATAACCTTGTAGTTCTCCACCGCGTCTTTCTTCTACTGCACTCTTCTCTATTTACTTATATCTCTATCTCATGGTCATCATCTGGTAACTTTCCAATACAACAACAAGTGTCTAAGGACTGGCTCCATGAGCTCTTGTCGTCCTGTCTGTAACCTATCCTATCAATCTCTTAGCATTTACCTACTATGTCCTATTACAATAACTAACATTTATTGTTAGATAAGAGTCAACACTCTATATATGCAACCCCTTACAGTCCTTAAGAATTTACAAACAAGTTACATATTTAAAATGTTGTTTACAAAATATCTCAACAATCGATTTATCTCTGAAATTAATGCTGATATGTCACATCCCTGCCTCCATGCTTGTCTTTGACTTTGAAGGAAATGCTCCTGCATCATACTCCTATGATTAAAATTTTCATGGAATCCTGTCCATGAGCTCCTGCACTGTCTTTCCATGCTTCAAAATATTAGGTTTTTTGACCCAAATTGCATCTTCCATTTGATGATCTTTACACTTCACTAAATACTCAAGAAATGTCTTCCTCCTGGTCTTCTTTCCATCTCTCTATTCAATGATTTTCTCCATATGATGTTTTTCTTTTGTTGGCAATTATTCTTCCCACTGAACTTCTTTCTAATCATATGATTCTCCTGCCTCATCTCTCATGTAAGGATACAATCCTGTAACATTGAATATTGGTGATATCCCAACATTATCCGGCAACTTAATTTCATAAGCATTGGCTGTGAATTTTCTGATAATCCTGCACGGTCCTATCTTCTTCATATTCAACTTGTTATATGTTCCCCTTGGAAACCTCTCTTTTCTTAAATGAGCTAAAAATTCATCTCCAACCTTGAATTGAAATTCTCTCCTCTTGTGATCAAATATGTTCTTGTATTTCTCGTTGTTGTCCTGTAGCTTCTCCCTGACTCTGTCATGGAGTTTCTACATTTCTGTTGCAAAATCCTTTTCTCCAACACTTCTGAATTCATATTGATTTAGATATCTCAACTCTATAATCCCTCTTGGTTGTATACCATACACAATTTCAAATGGACTTTTCATTGTTCTCATGTTAACTGAATTGTTGAATGCAAATTCTTCTTGTGCCAGAATCTGATCCCATTGATGACCTTGCTCAGTGACTAAACTTCTCAACATGATTCCTAGACTCTTGTTTACTAATTCATTCTGTCCATCTATTACACATTATTTTGGTCACTCTAGTGATGTCTCTACAGTTATGTGTTCAGGCTCTCATAAGGACCATTTGCTTGAGAAAATTGGTTGTTGTCTTTTTCCATAAAACATATTTTTAAGATGAGTTCGCAGGCTACATGTATTGTAGAGTGTGAGAAACCCTGATTCTCACAGGATAACCTATACTTGGAGTGCGATATGTTCGCAGACTTCTCTATAGGTAGGGTGCAAAATTGTTTCAAAGATTAAAGACAAGAGGAAGTTACAAAGGTTTTAGAAGAGGATCTTCTAGAAAATGAGTTGGCATTCGCATGGTTGGCATCCTACTGAATTCTCAGATTTAGTGGGATCATCCTCGTCCCTTTAACCATCTCTCCTTCTCCTATATAATGAAAATTTTATCAAGGAAGAGGTTAAGCAAGATTGAATAAAGAATTGATGAAATAATAGATTCAGGATTGTGTGAGGAATCTTGTTTGAATTGATGCTTGAGTTCTCCATTTTCTTATTAAGCCATAGAGAATCTTCTTCATGCAAGTGTGGAGCAAGTGTGTGTGTTGGAATCAAGAACCATCGAAAGGAATCTTGTGACATCAAGGCATTTTGGTTGTATCTTCTACTTTCATTTAATACAATATAGTGGCATATCCCTTTCCCATAAAATCACTATTATTTTATTACATGACTCCTTGATCACATGTTTAGGTCTTTATTGAATATATTATTGTTTCTTTCACCTTGGTTGATTTGTGTCATTATAGATCCGATGTCTCAAGGCTACCAAAATGAAGCAAGGACAACAGATACATAAGGAAGTGATATCTAAAGGTATGTCATTTATTCCTTTCTCGATGATAAATTCAATGATTGTGACCTAGGGGAAGTTTCATGCCCTATCATGTTTTGTTCTAGATCTAGGTGGATCTAGGGAGATCTGTTAATGTCTGCATATACTGATTTATTCGATAACAAAATTGGTGAATCAACTGGGGATACGACTCTTTTTGTGGTTTCTTGTTGGCCATTTTCTCCTAGACTTGTTTTTTCATTTCCAACCAATCTCTGAGTCTGTAGGAGACCCTTATAGGCTCTCTAGACCCAGAATTTCACTCAAAGTTTTTGTCCTTTTTCCAAATTTTTCTTGATTACAAACCTTCTCACATTGTACCTCTCTATGGCCTGCAAGATTCATTGATGTTTGCACCCCACTATTATGTTTAGTGTGACCTTCTCTCATCTTGCCTATATCTAGACTGTGAGAATCTCTAATTCTCGCACTGTACCCCACTACCAGGCTACAAAATCATTTGCAAAAGTTTTGGATTAGGTCTTCTTGTCTCTTTTGACGCCCAGATTTGTTTGTTAACCTGGGAAGGAATTCTTTTGCCAGTGTTTGATTGTTTCTGGACTTCAAATCTTGCGGTTGATTGGTTTTCAGAGATCGAAAACTCTTCTTACTCTTTTTCCCAAATTTTTGCTTCTTGAGCTTTTATCAACAAGGGTATAATCTCTGATTCTGAGATCTGGGTGCTTGTTTGGTCAAAATACTTTGATTGGATTAAAAGTTGGGATTAATTTTCCTTTTAGATTGCTTGCTGCTTGAAATTTTTTTGTCCATGTACATTTGAAGAGATTTTTTCTTGTCAAGTTTGTTATTTTTATATTCATTGAAAGAACAATTTGGGTGTTTGTTGAGTATTTTTTTTTCATTGGTTGCTTACTTTTTCTTAGTTCCATCCCTATTTCTCGGTTTCTAACAAAAAATTAAAGAAATTTTCTTTTAAGAAGTCATTTATTCAGAAAATATTGTCATTCAAGTACTGAAAGAGAAAGAATAGTGAATTTACATTGTCAATGATTGTTTGGTACTACATTTCAAAAGAGATCGTACATAGTAGTTTGCATTGTTACAGAAAAATCCTCTTTCCCTGGTGTATATAGAATTCATCAAAAGAGAGTTTGTATCATTCATTTCTATTTACGGATTGTTGGGTCAGAGTCTTACACAACATTGGTTTCATTTCCATCTCCCTTTTGCATAACAACAACCTTTAATAATATTGCACAACTTTAAAATCAACTAGTAACTTTTTCTAGGGCTCTTTTGCACCAACATTAGCTAGGATAGAGCTTTGGAATAGGTAGTGAGACACACTCTCCAAACAACAAAACACACAATAGTATATTGTGATAGGGAGTGTCAAATTCCATTTGCAACATTTTGTCCTAGGAATCCCTTCTCACACAAGGGTCAAACCTGAGGTCGCATTGAAATTGACAGAGTTACTCCCCCTACTTTGTTGATCTCGGTGTAGAGATTGCACGTATTATGGGGGTCGCTTGAAGGTATATCCACAATGATGAGTGGAATCCTCTCAAGTTGATTTTGGGCTAGATACCCTACCCTTGTGTGTGGATTGGACTGTTGACTATTCCCCAATGCATCATTGTTGTTTGTGGTAACTTTAGTAGCCTATCTTCTTAGAATCTTACACAAGGTGACTGTGGAGGGGTAAGTATTCATGGTACCTGGAATCGATGTTCGCCAGACTCACTCAAGAACCTTGGGGGGTATACCCATCATTATGTGTGGGAGCTTACACCAAGGTGTAAGTCCGTTAACTAGGTCATCAACGTAACTTTTCCACCCTAGCCCAGCCCCTTCTTGTCTCGATGTCACGACGTTGGATTTCATCACCAACTAGTGACTTCAAAATAAGAAGGTTTTGTTTGCTTTGTTTTGATTCCTAGATTTTACTAACGTGTGTTGCTTGTTTCTGTAAATTGGCCATAGAGTTTATTTCATGAATTTTTAGCTCGATCATCATTGACCATCCACATTGATCACGTAGAATGAAAGGACTACCCCCAGAAGATCAGGAAGTTTCTGAACCCTTGCCTGTCAACTCACCTGAGGGATCTCCTCAACAAAGTGACGTCCAAGATGTTTCCACTCCACGAGTGGAAGGAACTGACCCTTCAGACTAATTTTGAATTACAGATTCCCTAGAGGGCTTGCGACTTCCTCCTGAGTCTATGAGACATATTGTTTGAGTGAATTCATTCGGAGATATCATTGTTGAGTCTTTCGGATTGCCAACTGTACCTTTCATAGGCCCTGAAGGTCAATTTCCTTTTTGGACTACTAGCATTTTTAGATGGGATCTCTTTGGCTCAGGAGTAGGCATTGATATCACTGTCACACCTGACCCACCTGAAACATCCGATCCAGACGTGATACCTTTTATTGCCACCTATTATTTCCCTGGCTCGGATGCTCAACAAGCTGACCATATCTTGACTGTCCCCCTTGAAATGGCCCATTATACAATGGTCCCAGATACTACAAATCTTCATACTGGGAATACAGTGGCTAGACAAACCACCATTGGCACACCGTTGTCGCCTAGACTTACCCCGATGCTTCCCCCTAGATATCATGCATTGAATTCTTCTATTCCCATTCCTACACAAATCCCATCTAGGACTCCTGACATTTCCACTCCTTCTAGGAACCATCTTGTTCCTATTTTTATTCTGACACTTCCTCGAACCCCTTCGATAGGGCCTCTTCCATCCCTTATCAGAGGAACCGAACCTAGTGGCACCATTCAATCTTTCACACCTAATTACTAGATTCATGTTGGCAGACAATTTCACCTTGGAGGCCAAACACAATCCCCTTTTAGAAGTCAAATCCCAATTGGGATGCAACCTCCGATTAGAGGGAAACTCCCACCTACCCCACCCTCTAGATAGAACATACCTATAGCCTTGGCCCAGTATTAGAACTATATTATCCAAAATAATCCTCAGTCGACTGGGGGGCAACAACCTCAAGATAGCTCTTTCATACCCCCTAGTACGGGCCAACCATATCTAGGTCCATCCAATTCGATTTGGGGCTTGAACACTAGATCCAACGTCCCCGTTCAAGGGAACTGCCCCAACCAATAAAACCCTATCAATTACATGCCTCCACACCAACAACTGAATCTTCCTAGATCTTTGCATTATATGAAAACTTCCTATGGTCCTACTGGTATACCTACAGGACTTCCTCCCCAAAGTCACCAGTACCCCCACATGAATAGACAGTTACCCTTCTTAGCCACCCTGGACCTCCCTGAGATGTCTAGAATTTTAAACATCCCTATCCATCACTCTCCTCAATGGCCCGCCATACTGGCAAAACTACCTTCCGACATTCCTAAGTTCAATGGTAAACTAGGAGAGGACCCAAACAATAATGTAATGACTTTCCACCTTTGGTGTTCATCCAACTCTTTGATGGATGACTCTATTTGATTACGTCTTTTTCAACGAACTCTCATGGGTTTAGTTGTGAAGTGGTATATAGAATTGTCATGAGGATTCTTCACTGAATTTAACACCCTTTCCATGGATTTCCTCACCCACTACTAGTTACCAATCCAATAATAAATGGGAACTGGAATTTTTAGTTCTTTCAAAGAAACCAAAGCCACTCATATCTCTGATCACATTCATGAGTGGTGACGATGACAACGTCTCATCAAACTTGATCTTCCCAATAAATTACTGGCAGAGTGGTTAACGAAATCATTTGTGAATGATATCTCTCATGACATCTCCATGGGTGGAGTTGTCACAGAATAATAGGTGATCAGTCGTGCTCAATACATTGACCTCGTTTACTCACAAATGGTTACTCTTTACGATTTTCTCCCCGACGCACCTTGTCCTTCTACTATTGCTACTTCAACTACTCCTTTCGCTTCTCATGTGACTGATGGTGTGATTGGAACTTTCCACACCCAACCCCACTCCATGTAAGCCTCTACCACCAACCCCAAGTCTGTTGCTTCTAGTGTTCAACATGCTCTATCTCCTACTCCTCCCGCTAGCAAGACTTTTGAAGTGAACTCTATTCAATCTACCCCTGCCAGAAAGAATAAATCCAAAAAAGGGAAGGGTAAGAATAAGGAGGATAAAAATAATCTGCAATCTAAGAAGGAAAAAACACAACCTAATGATGATAAGGATAAGTGCAAACCCCGATACCCTTGTCTTATCTTTGGTGATGATCACTACACTAAGGATTGTCTAAGACAATTCGAGGTTACTAAGTTCCTTCAAGGGACCCCAAAACCACCTACCCCGATCATGTTGTCACAACCCTTTCCTTCTCAACAACAGACCCAATTGGTCATTCATGACCAACCCTCCCCCTCCACTACATCATATGTCTTAATGTGTACCGGTGATTTAAATAAGAATGACATCACACTTACCACTTCAGCCAAAGATTATTATTCCTCCAAAGACAAGGTTGAGGAAATAACTCCTTCTTTGGTCCAACCATCTCCATCAGCTCCACCTACCAATGGTCCTCTTCATCTCGAATGACCAAGCCTAGACATAGTTCTTAGCCCTCCCCCAAAGGGTGTTGTTCAAAAGTCTGTTTTCAATCCTCATGCGCATGATACCCAGAACCATAGTATTGTAGAAGATCTAGCCCAAGCACCATCTACAATGTCAACCCTCAAAGTCCTTCAGAGTTTTCCCACACAACGAAAGGCACTATTGAAATCTATTGGTGGAATCAACCCTATGGATACGAATTTAATAATTTTTGACTTGGGAGATCACATTCCAAGGTTAACTCCTCAAATCACATTTCAAATGCAAGTTATTGTCTACGACAAGAACATTTGTAGAACAGTTATTGATGAGGGTGCCTCGATGTGTGTCATGTCTATTGTCTGCTGGAAAGCCATCGACTCTCCTCCATTAAATTAATCACACAACACGCTCAAAGCCTTCAATGGCTCTAGGTTTAAGCCTTACGATGTCCTCCCTTCGTTACCTATTACATTAGAAGGCAAAAGGGTCAACGTTGAAGTTGAGGTCTTTGACATTCCTCTCGATTACAACCTTTTACTTGGCCATAGCTAGATTGATTCCATGCACGCAGTTGTGTCCATTGTTTTTCATGTCATACATTTCCCACATCAAGGAAAAGTAATTACTGTGGACCAATTGGCCTTCTTTAACTCTAGTACATATACCATCAATGTACCTTTCATTGCGAAAACCCCCCCTGGATATGAGAATGTCGGTGTAGGTCTTCTTAAGGATTCCTCTTTGATGGGTACTTTCCCCATTCCACCACCCAATGTTCCACATCCGTTAGTCTCCTCAATCAACATGATTTCCACCTCTGTTCATGAAATCCCTGCTTCTTATGACCCGTGGATAGTACCGAACCCCGATGATCATCTTCTCTATGGTGACCAAATGTCTTTGAGTCTGGTCAAATCCTCTTATCAAGACATTCAATCGACAAACCCTTCTACCCCCTCTCTTGGTGATCTATCTCCGGATCCATTCTGTGTCATTTTTCCTACAGACAAGATGATTATGTTTGTTATGTCCATGGAAGATACTCCTTGAGAAAATGGAAATCATCATTCCATTCTCTTCCAGGAACAACACACCATTGAGAGTTACCAATGGATCTCGACTCCATTAACTGTTGTAGTCATTTCCACCATTCTCGAATCTACACATGATTTGCTCTACGAAGGGAACTTAAGCAATATCTCACCCACCATCCCCCTCGACATATCCATTAAACCTGGAGTTGTCAAAAATGTTCATATTGGAGCTTCGTGTTCCCATGACGAAGTTGTCACCTACAAGTCCCTTTTTCAAGAATTTTGTAATGTCTTCGCATGGAGCTATGAATAAATTCTAGGTATTGACCCCGACATTGTTGTACATGAGATTAAGACATACCTAGACGCTCAACCTGTCTGGCAATGAATTTTTCTGGTCCACCCATGTAAAGCAGATGCTATCAAGCTTGAAGTTGAGAAACTTCTTAAAGCTGGATTTATTTACCCTGTGGCTCTAACTGACTGGGTTTCCAATATTTTTCCGGTTAACAAGAAACAAATCTTGATTATAGGGATATTAACAAAGATTGTCATAAAGATAAGTTTCCCACCCCCTTCATTGACCATATCATCGACGATTGTGCCAGAAGTGAAATATTCTCTTTGATGGATGGTTTCTCTAGATATAATAAAATCAATATCCTACCCACCAACCAACACAAGACTACTTTTATTTGACCTTGGGGCACTTTTGCCTACCGGAAACTACCCTTTGGTTTAAAAAATGTCGGCGTGACTTTTCAATTTGCTATGTCTTATGCCTTTCATGATATAAATCACATTGCCTAGCCATATCTCGATGACCTACCATCTCATTCCATGTACCATGTTGATCATCCAACACACCTCTGAGCCATTTTCCTCTGATGTCAATTTTACTATATACGCTTAAACCTGCACAAATTTGTTTTTTGTGTAGAATCCGGCCAACTTCCGGGATTTATTGTTTCACGTCAAGGGATCTAGGTAGATCCTTTGAAGGTTGAGGAAATTCTCAATCTCCCTCCTCATTCCTCACTTTGCCAGCTACAAATTTTGCAAGGGAAGGAAAGCTTTCTACGTCGTTTCATCCCAAACTATGTTGAGTTAACTCTTGGATTTACTCGACTGCTCAATAAAGGTTCTGAGTTCGTATGGGATACCACTGCCAAAAAATATTTCGATGCTTTAAAACTGACTTTAAACCGTACCCCACTACTTTTCCCACCTAATTATAGTCGCGATTATTTCTTGTATCTCGCAACCTTAGACTATACCATTGTTATGGTTCTAGTATAGGAGGATGATTCTCATGATGAACATGTCATTTATTATTTGAGTTGGAGTCTCATGACTACCGAAACCAAATATTTACATGTTGAAGAACTAGCCTTGGCTGTCGTCCAAGATGTTCAACGTTTCCGACACTATATCCTTCTACACAAGACTACTATGATTTCCAACTGCAACCCTATGCAACACATTCTTACATGCCAGTTTCCAGGGGGAAAATATTCCAAATCGATCATAATACTCCAGGAGTTTGACTTAAAATTCGAACATGCTAAGTCCAATAAATCTTTTGTGTTTTCCGAATTGATATACGACCTTCCCTATTCTGAGATGAAAAATGTAGTAGAGGATTCATTACCCGATGAATCCCTTTTTCTGATAATTTCCGATGACCTTTGGTATGGGGATATCATTATATATCTCCAAACTCAGACTTTCCAGCCCAATTTGTCTAGCACTGACCGTCGTCGAATCCGCTACCTAGCCTGTCAGTATATTATCCTCAGTGATGCTCTTTATCATCGTGGGATTGACTCCATTTTTTTACGATGCCTCACATTTGACGAAGATGAGAAATCCCTGAATGACTACCAATCTGGAGCATGTGGTGGTCACATGTTTGGGTATGATAATGCCCAGAAGATCTTATGCACTGGGTATTTTTGGCCTTCTTTATTCAACGATTGTATTATTGTTTTCCAAAAATTCCACGCTTGCCAAACCTACAACAACAAAATAGGATCACACCCTGCTCCTCTACACCCTGTAGTCTTCATTGGACCCTTTGCGAAATGGGGTATCGATTTCATGACATCTCACCCTCACTCAACCAAGGGGCATGGATACATTATTGTAGCTGTAGATTATTTTACGAAATGGGCTGACGCGATGCCTACATTTGACAATACTGGAAAGACCAGAGCACTATTCATATTCAATCACATCATTGCTCGGTTTGGTGTTCCTCAAGCTATCATTACTGATCACAATTGTAACTTTAGAAACTTCATGATGTCATAACTCACCTAAAAGTTGGGTCTTTGCCATGAAAACTCAACACCCTATTACCCACAGGATAATGGTCAGGTTGAAGCAATAAACAAATAACTCATTACCATGCTTCGAAGACTGATAGAGATTCACAAAATGAGTTGGCACACGATGTTGTTTTCAACATTGTGGACCTACCGAACATCCATTAAGTATGCTACCGAGTTTACACATTTCCAGTTAGTTTATGGTCTAGAATCCATCTTACCGATTGGATGTGAGATACTGTCTCTAACACTAGTCGTTGAACTTCTCCCAAACAATTCTGTTGAAGAGGAACGTTTGTTGTATATAATGCAACTAGATGAAACCCATCGTGATGCCACCCTAGTTATAGAAACCTAGAAGAAACACGTCAAATCCCAATACGACAAGCATGTCAAGCCACACATTTTTTCTGAAGGTGATCTAGTTCTCTTTTATGAACAAGATCAAGATGTGATAAGAGATGAAAAATTTGAGGCTATGTAGCGAGGTCCTTATATCGTCAGACAAGTGTTGGAAAAAGGAGCTTACGAGTTAGTAGACTACGATGGTATCCCTTTGAGTGAACCTAGAAATGGGCTTTAATTAAATAAGTACTATGCTTAGATCATTTGTGCATGAGTTCTTGTATTTTATTGTATCATATTTTTTGTGTGCTTTTTCATTATTTGGTTTATGCCATCGACCGCTTATCTTGTGTTGTGCTTGGTTTATAGATGTCGAAGTCTTCTCTAGCCCACATTGGTTTCATCGATGGCGCTAGTCGTAGTACTCAGAACCTTGCTTCTACTGCATAGGCAATTTATGCACCTACAAATGAACTTATCAGTCTACAAAGTGTTTTCCTCAGTCGTGCGACCAATAATATCACAGAATATAGTGTCGTCATCGAGTTGTTGACTAATTCTACTTCACTTGGTATCCACCACCTGGTTATACGACTCGAGTCATAGCTAGTAGTGCTACAATTAAGTAATTTCTATGCTATCCGAAGTCCTACTTTATTGAGGATATATCTACGAATTTTCCTCTTGGAATGTCATTTTGATTACCTCAAATATCAACACATTCCTAGATGTCTAAATACATTGACTGATTCTTTAGCTAATTATGTCTTAGACAAATATCTGAGACTTTTATAAAAACCAATCACACATCACATGTATTATACAAAACAAGAAAAGGCAGTAGAAGTTGCATATGTATATATAATGATCAAAAGTTTTACAAACAGTTTTTGTCCAAGGACCAAAATATCAAAATATGTGAATCCCATGGCTTCTACAAATTAGCCTCATGGATGACGCTCACGGTAACATACAACTTCTCGGGCTACCCTATGGAGAAGTCGACTAAGAGACTTATACATGCCCACATTATGACATTGATAGCACCTTGGGATATCCCCAATAACGATGTCTGGAACATCTGTAATTAGCCCCTCTAAGTTTTGTTCAACTGCCATGTAGTCCTCAGCATCCCATCTTGCCACCGGAGACACTTCTCCTTGTCTCTAAATGGGAGATGTTCCTGGAGGTCAATACAACCCCACATCTGTGTCATTAAAAGAAATTTTTTATTAGTCCTTGGATCAAAGACATAAGAACATTTTATATAATAAAATTTGCAAAAAACATTAAAAAATAACAAAATATGTACTTCTTACCTAAGTCACCCCACTGAGCATCCTCAGGCAGAACCAAATCTAGATCTCCTCAGAAATCCAAGCCATCATATGCATAGTCATCGATCATCAACATCTAGAGCCTCAACCAATCAAAAAACAAATCGTTATATTTGATTATAGTCCATGCTATGTGTCGAGCCATGAGGTTACACCACCTCAACATTCTTGGATCCTATGGGGCCGGTAAACCCTAATCTACCTATAGATGGAGTAGTGGGACCCTCTCAAGGAAGAATGACACCAAAAGTGACCCATACCCAAACAGTTTCAGGTTAACCCTTCTGCACTTTGTCATTTTCCTCTTCATACTGCAGAGAACCGCGTCCAACCAGTTGAAAACCTGAGGCTCTATGCACTCTATTGCATATTGGAAATAGATATGCAGAGCCATGTGTGGAGAAGCGCTCCAGGCCATGTTTGAAATGGTGAACAAGATAGTCTGTAAGGTCAAATTTTGGACACCCCAGATGGCGACCTTACCCTTTCTTCTCTTTGCCTCAAGAAAACAATATTGGTGAACATACTCTCTCATAGGAAGTTCACCACCTCTACCTCCGATCAGATTAGCATGGTACCTACGTCATGACAACCATGTCAGAAAGTAGATATCCTCGGTATCTAATGTGATCATGTGGACCCCTACATGAAATACCTACTGATCCACATCCCAGATGTGGACCAAGTACTCTAACAATATGAGTTGGGCTTTCATCCCCGGAATCCTGAAAATTTTTAAGAGCCCACATTCCCGGAGGGTAGCAACTATACCCAGATCATTTTTGGCAATGGAATCATCCTCCTCATGTTCTCTTTCTCTCCATTCCAACATCATGATGAACAAGACCTGCAATGGAGCCATGAGAAGGAAGTTAGCAACTTGATTTAACCTCTTCCATAAATTTTTATTGAGCAAAAACTTGCATGAAAATCTATTTTCTGGTCGTCGCAGGTGAAGCTTGCACATAGTGAAAAATTCTCATAGGTGCACTGAAGATCACCTGCAAGAATATTAGGTTCTTCCAGGTCTCGAATGGCTCACCTACGAGAATTCCTGAGCGCACTCACCGGCCCTAAAATGGACTCAAACACTCAAAATTGCCCAAAAAAAATCAATTTTAATCCATGAAAAGGTTGAAGGATCATGAGATTACCTCGTTGGCTGAAAAAAATTGTCGAATGGTCACTTGTACCTCCAGAAATTGATAAAATAAATTTGTGGAAAAAAGAGGTGTGTTGGACAAGTTTTTGGCAAAGTAACAATGAAATGGTAAAAAGGGCTTTTCACCCATATTTATTCAATTTTTTACTATTTCTCATTGATTTTTTATACTTTTTTATATTATTTTTCTTAAAAACCTAATACCCTAATGGCCTTGTGAGTATGGTTTTTCATAGGTAGGTGACATAGAATCCCAAACGACGGTGTACGAGTATTTTTCTTTTTTCGTCACATGTACGAATACCTTTTTAGGGTTTGTTAAGAAAAACCTTGAGCTCAGTCTTCGTTCATTCTCGCACTCGAAAATACATGAGAACGCAATCGAGTATACTTTTGTCATCTTTTCATACTTGTCATGGTAACACAACAACAACAAAAATAAGGGAGTATCCTTTAAGCTCTTTTCATGCTCCATAAAAACGAAAAGATTACTGAGCAATCTTGTTCTTTTCACGCTTGTAAAAGTATTTGAAGAAAACATTGGATGAGCGATAGTTCATCACTTTTTTCGGTCTCGTCGAACTAATTTACAAAAAAAGGAACTGAGAGAGTTATCTTTAAGTGTTTTTCAGACTCTCAAAACATGAAAACCCCTCAAGTTTTCTATCTTTGGACTCGTTAAACAACCATTGAAAGGCCCTTATGGGACCAAACCACTTCTTCCTAGGGTTCGTTAAATGTACTCCGAGGGACTCATCTGAAGGATGAGCTTATATCAACAAGAATATGTTATCCTCCTCAAGCTTGTGTAAAAATGATGAATATGTACCCTCTGCCTCAGCAAAGGCCTCTACGCTGACCTCCTGGTCTTAAGGATCATTCTAAACTTTCCCTCGAGCTGGATTGGCTCTTTCGATCCCTACTGGAATCGCTGCTCTCTATGATCCACAAGTCCTTATCTTTCCTCACGGTCTTCTGCACTCAACCGTGAACTTTTCTCGATCTTAATTTTGGGTTTCGGGATTTCCTGATCCCTGATGTTAAGATTTCTCTGTCCTCTTGATTTCCCGATCTCCGACTTGACGATTTCCCAAAATGACCTTTCTCGTCTTAGCCCCTCCTGGCTATGCCCTAGTCCATGTGGCCAGTCCTCATAAGACTGCAACCTTGTCTTTTTTCAGGGTTTCGGGCTTTCAAATGCCGAAATGCATGGACCTCTTGTCCACGGGACCCCTGATTCTCTGAATCCTGATATCCTGATTCTTTGACGTGACATCAGCTGGCCCCACAATGGATCCTTCCACCTTGTCTGGGTTTTTCCCGAAAACCTCGATTTTTTCCACACGTCCTCCTATGATGGATGGTTCTTGTCGCTTCTCAATTTCGGGGTTTTCAATGCCAAAATGCTTCGACTTCTCGTCCTCAGAACTCCCGAAGTGTTGAATTCTGAAATTTCGATAGAATCCTCCTTTTCAGGACTTTCACCATGGAGATTCCCAATCTCCTGTCATCGTGATTCCCGATTTTATGAACGCCAAAATCCCGATGGCCACGTCTCTTGTCGGAACTTTTCTCCTTTGCTTATGAGGGTTTAAACCTCGATAAACTTCTGTTCGATCCAAAAACTGATGGGGTTTCGACACTTCTTGATGAAGTGTCTCCAATGTCCATTCCACCAATCTTCTATGCACACCTGAGAGATTAAACTCTGTGCATCTTCACTCGATCCAATAGTTGACGGGTATCTGAATGAAATCCAATGGCTCATGATCTCCTCTTCTGTGCGCTCCTCCTACTCTCTCCTGGAAATGAAATCTTCAATGGTCCAGATCTCCTTCCCAGTATGATCGGATGGCTACTATGCCTTCCCTTGAGCTTCAGTGCTTTCTTCCAGAACTTGGAAGAATCTCCAATTTCTCAAAGGCCTCAACCTTTTCCTTTTCTCTCCTCTGTGAACTCCTTTACTTTGAGTTCTCTCGCGCGTATATGAAAACATTGTCCCTCCATAGATTTGGGAACTCTGAACTCTCCAAAGAGTTCTTCAACCTCTATGTTCCTTGCAGCTATATCTCCGTGTGCTGAAAGTACTACTCCTCCTGAGCTTATCCTTGAATCCCCAAGGGATTCTTCGACTTCTATGCCTTTGCAGAGTCTTCTCACACACAAAGTGTTATTTCTCCTAAGCTTCTCAAACACTCAGATCTCTAAGGAAATAAATCCTTCTTTCTTTTTGGTTGTAGATGGAGAATTTGGATGCCTTCTTGGCTATCCTTCCCTCAAGCAACCTCTTGTTGAGCCCTTCAGGGTGGTCAGAAACCCTGCTAAGATCCTTCTCCTTGGATTCTTTTTCCAAAATACAGAACTCAATAGAGTTCTCTTCTTGTGCCCGTCTGCACACTATCTCAATGCCCTCCTGGTAGAGTGTCTTCTCACAGAACACCCAACAGTTATGTACTCTTCTATACACCTATGCACCTGCTCAATTCCCACTTGGAAGAGCCCTCATAATCCATCAGTTATTTTGGTTCTCCTTTAACTCACAACAGAGTTCTTCTAAATGCATCCCTATGCATATGCTTAATGCCACTTGGCAGAGCTCTACATAAATCCTTAGATATTCTGTCTGCAACTATATTTTCTCACATATACAGCCTTGCCTCCAAGGTATTCAACAACCTTGAGGTCTTCCTCTGAGTTGATGATTCCAGTTCCCATGCCCACCTGGCACGTCTTTGTCTGAATCCGTATAGTTCAGAAGTGCTTGTTTGCACTGGTATTCAGAGACCGTAGTACTCTGTCACACCCTCCTGGCATGAAACCACAAAGAACTTCAAGCCCAAAATCAAAACATCCTGCAAATGCCTAGCATACATATACATCATGAATTCACAGCATAAACTAGAACACACCAAGCCATCCACATAACACAGAAATACATGCAGGAAAAACTGCTTCTATTTGTATTAAAATGGCAAATGCCTATTTACAAAGGTGTTCCTAAGCATGGCCTGTAACAAGGTCTTGGCTCCTTCTCCTCTGCTCTCTCTCTTTCTTCCTCTCTTTTTTTTTTTTCTCTAAATGAGATCCCCATAGATCTTTTACATGAGGGGGCTCTTAGAGCTCTTCCCTCCAACCTACCTACCCTATTCAATTACATTGAATGAGTTGTCTAGTCCACCATCTGGATCTAGAACTCATCCTTACAAACATTAAAGGCCTACCTACTATAATTCCTGCACAAAGGCACGTCTCCATGGCTCAACAACCTACAACATTAATTACATTCAAATTCAAAATTGAAGATGAGGGTTGCGCCTCTCTTTAGCCTTGAATGCATGCACTAACGCGATTTGATGGTTGGTTGGATGACATGGAGAGATGCTCCTACATCAAAAAATAAAGTGGTACTCACCAAAAATGGTGGGGGAAATTTTGTGAAAGGGATGTGTTTTAGTATTTGTATTAATGGCAGTAAGTGTCGCTCTTGAACATGACACCCCCTGTTCGTCATTTGAATACGGGTTGGGAAATCCATTTGTCTCTCATCTGACTTGCTACAAGGTCATATCTTGGGTCATATTTGAATCAATGCTTCTAAGACCATTGTCGTGTCGTTCATATGTTCAAGAGAAGTATAAACAAGTGCTCCATTGAGTCGGCCATCTGTAGTTGTCAATTCTTACCATGTCGACCTTCCCTATGTCTATTTCAAATCATATTCATACTTTTACTTACCCTCAAAATATGTTACTTGTTTTGTGTCATTGATGGGGGATACATCAAGGCCCTCCTATGATGAGTATTTTTCCATTGACTCCACTCATTATCCAGGAATAAGACTTAGAAATTATTTAGTACCTTAGAACTTGCATGCCTTAATGGTAGGTCTCTTCACTTTTGACAATGGATTCACATCATTGATCCCTGATCGAGAGATTCTTCCGAGTGTTCGACTTCATCACATTTATTCACATTCATTCAGATTGTACTTAGGTACCTTGGGAGTCATTGACATCAATGGTGATTTCCCTCACACTTGTTAACATTTTTCATCAATGAATGATAATCAAGTGGTTTCTACCATGTTTTACTTTGACACATGTAATCACATGGCTAGATTCGTATTTTTCAGACGACGGGATTGAAGACCCTGGGTCTCATCTTTTTGATCCAGGTTGCGATGGAGTATTCATGATTTGTATCGACACATAGATCCACTTTGTATGTCATGTGGCTATGTCCTAATCTGAGTCTTCTAACATAGATCCACAGTGTATTTCCTGGTGGTTATTTATCATTTTTTATGACATGGATCCACGGTGTATGATTGGTGGCCATGGCCTATATTTATGATTTCGTTCATTTATGGTCTAAGCATCGGAATTCCTACTTCAAAACTGATATTATATTCTATAGATGCTTGATTGTTTGCATATTTCCAATCAGGTGCGTTCCTTGTTTCTGACACACACATGCATTTTACAAAGTATTTTGGTTGTCACGAGCTCCAGCCTCATACTTTAGGGGGCATTATATTACACATTATTTTCTTCACTCTGGTGATATCTCTGCAGTTATATGTTCAGGCTCTCATAAGGACCTTTTTCCTGAGAAAAGTGATTGTTGTATTCTTCCATAAAACATACTTTTAGGATGATTTTGCAGGCTACATGTATTGTAGAGTGTGAGAAACCTTGATTCTCACAGGAAACCCTATACTTGGAGTGAGAGATGTTTGTAGTATTCTCTATAGGTAGGGTGTGAACTTGTTTCAAATATTAAAGAGAAGAGGAATTTACGAAGGTTATAGAAGAGGATCTTCAAGAAAATGAGTTGGAATTCGCATGGTTGGCATCCTACTGACTTCTCAGATTTAGTGGGATAATACTCATCCCTTTAACCATCTCTCCTTATCCTATATAATGAAAGGTTTCTCAAGGAAGAGGTTAAGAAATATTGAATAAAGAATTGATGAAAGAATAGATTCAGGATTGTGTGAGGAATCCTATTTGAATTGATGCTTGAGGCCTCCATTTTCTTATCAAGACATAATGGATCTTCTTCATGAAAGTGTGTGTGTTAGAACGAAGGACCATCGAAAGGAATCTTGCAACATCAATACATTCTGGTTGTATGTTCTACTTTCATTTAATACAATACAATGGCATATCCCTTTCCCATAAAATCACTCTTATTTTATTACATGACTCCTTAATCACATGTTTAGGTCTTTATTGAATATATTATTGCTTCTTTCACCTTGGTCGATTTGTGTCCTTGTAGATCTGATATCTCAAGGCTACCAAAATAAAGCAGGGACAACAGAGACATAAGGAAGCAATATCTAAAGGTATGTCATTTATTCCTTTCTCAATGATAAATTCAATGATTGTGACCTAGGGGAAGTGTCATGTCATGTCCTGTTTTGTTCTAGATCTAGGTGGATCTAGGGAGATCTGTTAATGTATGCATATACCAATTCATCCAATAACACCATCTATCTTAGGGTGATATGTTGAACTAATGGACAACTTTTTCCCCAACCTCTTCCATAGAGTCCTCCAAAAGTGTCCTACAAATTTGGTGTCCCTGTCTGAGACTATGCTCCTAAGCAATCCATGTAGTCTCACTACTTCGCTAAAAAACAAATTGGCTATGTCTGTAGCATCGTTTGTCTTATGGAATGGTATGAAATGTTACATTTCTGAAAATCTATCCACCACAACAAATATGGAATCGCTCCCTTTCTGATTTCTAGGCAATCCCAAAATAAAATCCATATTGATTGCATCCCATGACCTTTCTGGAATTGGTAATGGATGATAAAAACCAGTGTTTTGTTGTCTTCCTTTTGTATACTCACAAATTCTGCATTTTTTCACAAACATTTTCACCTCTTCCCTCATGCTCGACTAATAATATGAATTACCCAGCTGTGCAAATGTCTTATCATGACCAAAACCTCCAGCTAAACCTCCACTTTGTTTCTCTTTTAGCAGGTTATCTCTCATTGAGCATTTTGGTATTCATAATTGGCTTCCTTTGAAAAATAATCCATCTTGGATCAAACATTTAGTCCATGGTATTCTGTCTCCCAACAAAATATTCTTACATGCCTCATAAGCTTCCTTAAAATATGAATCGTATCGATACATTTCCTTGAGGTGTTCAAACCCTAAGGTCTCCACTTGGAATTCGTGTATAATCAAACTCCTCCTGCTCAAAGCATCTGCAACTTTGTTAGCAGTTCCAGCAATATGTTTAATAACAAAAGTAAAATTCTTCATAAATTCTACCCATTTAGCATGTCTCTGATTCAAATTTTCTTGCCTAGTAATAAATTGCAAAGCTTGATTATAACTGTACAAGACAAATTCTTTAGGAATTAGATAGTGTCTCCACTTATTCAAATCTTGAATCACTGCATAAAATTATTTGTCATATGTGGAATACTTCTTCTTGGTACCATTCAACTTCTCACTGAAATAAGAAACTCGCCTATTATCCTGACTCAAGACTGCCCCAATAGCTAATCCGCTTGCATCACATCTCACTTGAAATGTTTTTCAAAAATATGGTAGACCAAAATTGGATGTTCTGTGATCTTCTCCTTCAACACTTTAAAATTTTTTTGAGCTTCCTTTGTCCAAATAAAATACTTGTGTTTCTTCTTCATAGTGTCCAACATGGGTGCACATATACCACTGAAATTTATGATAAACATTCTATTAAAACTTGCTAACCCATGAAAACTTCTTACCTCAAATATGTTGTTTGGTGATGGAAATTATTTGATTTCTCTCACCTTTTCTGGATCCATCTTCAATTCATTTAAAGGGATCACAAAAGCCAAGTATGTGAATTCATTCTTCATAAAAGAGTTTTTCTTCAGTTTTATTAGTAATTTCTTTTGTTGCAATGTTTCCTGACTAAACCTTTATCCAACAACTCTTGGACTTGATTTTTGACTTCGTCATTTTCCCTAGGTGTCAACCTATAAGATGATTTGTTTGGTAAACTATCGCCTCAAATAAATTCAATATGATGTCTTATACTCCTAATGGGTGGCAATGAGTGAGGTAACTCATCCACTACTATGTCAACAAAGTTTTCTAACAGTTCCTGGATTTCTTCAGGAAAATCTTCCACATAAGTATTTGTAAGGATAACTCTAGTATTCCTCACTACAACAAACTGTATTTCTTTCTCCTTCTTGACTTCATTCAAGACTTCCTTCACACTCATGAGAAGTATGCTTGAAATAGCTTCACTCTTTTGTTCTTTTTCTTCTATGAGTAACAACATATGTGTCCTACCATTTTTTTCTAGGGTATAAGTATTCTTTCTTCCATCATGAATAAATTTTCTGTCAAACTACCATGGTCTCCCCAATAAAATATGATAGACATCCATAGGAATGAAATTACATAATATTTCATCCCTATAACCTCCTATTTTAAATTCAACTTGGAATTGCTGACTTACCATTACGTGATGTCCTTTCTGTAACCATGATAGCTTGTATGTGTTTGGATGTGCAGTTGTATTTAACTCCAGTTTCTCCACCATCTCTATGGATACTAGATTGTCAGTGCTCCCACTATCTATGATCACCTTGAAAACTTTGTCTTTCATATTGTGAGCAGTTCTGAATAGAATTGATCATTGAACTGGTTCCTCTACCTCCTTCTCTAGTTTAAGAAGAATCTTCCTCATCATGAGGTTCTTTCCTCATTCTACTGCTTCTGCTTCCACATGCTTATGTGCTTCAACAACATGTGCTTCACCTCCTCCTTATTTCTTTCTCTTGGGACATTCCCAATACTTGTGCCATGATTTCCCATAGGTATAACATTTAAATTCACCTCCTCTGGTTGTTCCTCTTCCTCTTCCTCTAGAAAAAGAACTTCCTCCATGTTGTTCTTCCTTATAACTTCCACCTTTCTCATGGTGACTATGTTGTGTTAGAATGTGCTTGTTTTACCATAGACAATATCACTATTGTCACCCAACCATAGGCCGAAGCCACCCTCCGAGCACCTTGACCTTAACAGGAAGAAGAAACTTAGTAGCAAACCAATAGCCAATCAAGGCTAATGCACCAAGAATAAAGTAACCAAAACTGATCAGAGAGTACAACCCAGAAAGATAGAAACAATAGACTTCAGAACTGGTGGCAAGACCTTCTCCAGGACTTGCGCACAAGACTACCAGACTGCAGTGCACACAAGTGTCTCTCTATGATTCTGAGAAATGTGTGTAAAGTGAGGAATGGCACCCTATATTTATAATTTCTCTGGTAGACTTTCCTAGGTCAACTTCTTATTATGGATACCAAATAATTCATATTAATTATCTCTCTTAGAAGACATCTCTCTTAGGGTTACATTCACTTCTTTTATTGCTTCTGAAATATTCTAATCTTGTCAAAGGTCATAATGGAGGTTGATAACTCCCAAAGCTACCATAATATCAACACTCCCTCCTAGCTAGGGAGGTATAACTGATAATGGTCTTGAGCACAAACAGACCATTCAACTGGTAGAATCACGAGGACCGTCATTATTATCCAACTGGATAATATCCATGACAACTGGTACAATGTCAATTGATAGAACACAATTTTTTTTATCCATAGTAGTACACAACTACTCAATCTTTGACACATAGTCACAAACAATGGAATATATCCACCATAGTAGCATACTTCTACTGTCTGGAGACGTACAATCTCCATAGTAATCATATCAACTCATATCAACCTACACAGAAAAAATGTTATGATATAAACTAAGTCATCTAGTCCATTCTTCCACTCACATTTGTGAGATTTGGAAGAGCATCTTCCCTCGGAGTATAACATCAATGATGGGATATATGGACTATTATTCCCAAGCAAGGATGAATAACTATCCTGATTTCTAAGCCTAGACCATTCCCTATCCTGGGTCATTCCTCCAACACTAAACATAGTGAAACTTGGAGAGAATGAGTCTTCCCTAGGGAAAGCCTATCCTTGATTGTTGAACCTAGACCATTCACCTATCTCGGCCATTTCTCCAGCACTAAACAAAGTGCAACCTGAAGAGAATGAATCTTCCCTATGAAGTGACTATCCATACCATGTCCTAAGGAAATGATTGTCCTGCACCAACCTCCAAAATGGACCATTCTTTGAAACTACTCACAACTATGAGCTTCGAAAGAATGACTGTCTGACGAGGTGGACCAGTATTCTTGACAATTAATAAAAGTGATCGTCAAGAAGATAGACTATCCTAGACCATTACCCATTTTAACCACAATGGGAAATTGTTGTCTATGGTACATCAACAATCCATCGAACCATTTTCATTACGAAAATGACTGTTCGATCTGGACCATTTTTCAAACTGGAAAATTCCTGCACGTCAGAAATCTCAAACCACTTTCCAAACTGGAAAGAAACTGCCCAAGCTGGACCATTTTTCAAACTTGAAAATGACTGTCCTCAATTCAATGATATGTCAGTGCTCCCTCCCAACTTGGAGAGTCATTTCTTCCCTTTCAACTAAGGGAGTTATTTCCATGATCCCCAATTTGTCTCGGAAATATGCAAACTTTATTCTGGAGAAAGGCTTTGTCAGGATATCCGTTGTCTGCTCATCTGTGGGGATATACTGGAGCTTTAATTCTCCTTCTTGGAATTTACCTCGAATAAAGTAGTATTTGATTTCAATTTGTTTTGACTGTTCTTTTAACACTGGGTGTTCTGATAGCCTTATACAACTCTGATTGTCACAGTGTATTATGGTCGAATCTGGAACTTGATCAAATAATTTGGATATTATCTTTCTCAGCCATATTGCTTCTGTACATGCCTCACATGCTGCGATATATTCTACTTCTATTGTGCTGAGTGTGATAGACTTTTGTTTCCTGCTACCCTAAGATATCATAGTGGAGCCCAAGCTGAAACATATCCCTAAAGTACTCTTTATGTCTTCTGCACTTCCTACCCAATCTGAATCTATGAATCCATGAAGCTATATGTCACTAGATGCGGTATATATTAAACCATAATTTAGTGTCCCACGAATATATCTTAGAACATGATTTGCAGTTGTCCAATGCTCATGTGTAGGTTCCACCTGGAACTGGCTTAATGTGTTCACGACAAAGAAAATGTTTGGCCGAGTATTTACCAAATGTATTAATGACCCAATACCCAATAAATTGTGGATATAGTGATGGATCTACTGGAGAAGAATCTAAGTCTCTTACTTTTCTTATATCTTTGGTCATAGGAGTGTCCATGGTGCAATCCATCATTCTGAACTTCTGAAGAATATTTATTGCATACTTTCCTTTTCCAAGGAATACTTCACCACGCTTCTCTCATAGTTCTAGTCCCAAGTAGTAATGAATGAGGCCAAGATATTTCAAGTCAAACTCATAAGGTAGTTCCTTTTTTCACTGGATGATGAGAGACTCTTCACCTATTAGGAATAGATCGTCTACATATAGTAGTAGAATCAAAGGTGCATTGTTCACAACTTTGTAGTAAATATTTTGATCTGCATGACTTTTGGAGAAACCATGTCTCATTAGGTAGCTATCTATTCTAGCATACCAAGTTCTTGGAGCTTGCTTGAGTCCATATAAACATTTCTTTAGTATGAAAACATGAGTATCTCTAGAATGTACTTCAAACCCTTGAGTTTGTCTAATTTATTCTTCTTCTTCGATTGCTCCATTGAGGAAGGCAATCTTTACATCCATCTGATGTAAACTCCATCACATTGAAGTGAAAAGAGACATGATAGCTCTAATGGAGGTATATCTGGAAACATGAGAGAATGTTTTGTCATAGTCTTCTCCCTCCTTCTGGGAGAACCCTCTAGCTATGAACCTTGCTTTATATTTATCCACACTTCCATCTGCTGCATGTTTTATCTTATATACCCATTTTGAAGTTACTACTGATTTTTCTTTAGGTATAAGCACAATTTCCCATACATCATTTTTCATGATGGACTGGTGTTCTTCTGTCATGGCTTCTTTCCATTGGTTCTTCTGAATTTCCTCTTCAAACATGGTAGGTTCTTCATCTAAAACCTTTGTCATGTATGTTGCATAGCTAGAGAATCTTTTGGGCTTCTTACCTTTTTTTAAGGTCCCACTTGGGGCCTTGAGTCTTTCTGCTTCTTGTAGGGTAGCTTCAAGCCAATATAGTCATTTCTTGGTCTTAGGAACATTATCTGAATCAATAGTCTCACATGGTTTCATTAGATGATCAAGTTGTTCATTTTCTTCATTCTAGTTTTCTAGAAGACATGTGCCTTCTTCAATAGGCTCTTCATACTCTTCTTATTGTATAGTTTCTTCTATGGATTTCTTGAAATCCATCTTTTCATTGAAGTTCACATCTCCGTTGACTTCAATATTATGTTTTTCTGGGATATAGATTCTATAAGCCTTGGATGATTCACTATATCCCATGAATATGTCATTTTTTCCTGAGGGTTCTAATTTATTCCTTTTATCCTTGGGAATGTGAGAGTAAAAAGGGAATCCAAAGATTATTGAGTTTTCCACATTAGGTTTCTTTCCTAAGAAGGCTTCTTCTGGAGTCATATCCTTCAATATGTGATGAGGACTTTTTCTTTGAACATATATTGTTGTCATGGCTGCTTCTCCCCTTAGAAACATAGATAAACCTTGATTGTTTAATAATGCCTTCACGATTTCTTCAATAGATCCGTTCTTCCTTTTTTCTACACCATTTTGTTGAGGATTATGAGGAACATTCATCTCCCTCCTAATCCCTGCTAATTTGCAAAAGGCAACAAACTCCTTGGATGTGTATTCTCCTCCATTATCTGTTCTCAAGGTATTGATTTTCTTATTTGTGAGGTTTTCTATCTCTGCTTTGAATTCTTGAAAATTGCTAAATACTTCATCCTTTGTCTTCAAGAGATATAAACAAGTCTTTGTTGAGTAATCATCTATGAATATTACGTACTAAAGAGAACCTCCTAGAGATTTGACTGGCATCGGACTGCGAACATATGAATGTATTAGATCTAGAATCTCCTTAGATCTATTGTTGTTTCTTGGGAATGGTTTCTTGATATTCTTTCCAAGAGCACATTGTTTGTGAATTCCTTCATGTGTAAACTGTAATTCTGGTATTCCTTAAACCATCTTTTTGAGAAAAGGTAATTCTTGATAGTTAATATGAGCGTACCTTTTATGGAAAATTTCATTGGGATTGACTTCATCATATACAAGAGCTTCTTCATTTTTTTCTAGTAGTCTATGTAGATTTCCTTTATGGGTTCCAATAACCCTAGCATTCTCTATGCTGAAGTCTTTGTGCCAAGATAACACCTTTCCATCTAAGAAAGATATTATGTTTCCTTTGTCTTCTAGGAAAGATATGGATACAATATTCTTTTCTAAACTAGGTACATACAAGAAGACATTGCTTAAATGAATATTGTTACCTATTTTCAACTTGACAGAGGCTTGTCCAAATCCTTCGACTGGTTAAGTTCTTTTGTCTCCATGCTCTACCTTGTACGATGTCATATTTTAATTTATATTTGAGATTCTGGCTTTATCTCTCATCATATGCCTAGAAGATCCACTGTCAGTTATCCACATGTCATACTCAATCGTTCTTGTGAGTGTTGAGTAGTGTAGATGACTAGTCTTTTCATTCATGACTTCGGTTGACTGGTGATTGGTCACACTTTGATACAAAACTTTAACTTTGAAATTTCTGCCTTCTGAGAGTGCCAAGAGGTGCGATGGACTAAGGTGCACTTGAATACCTTCTTCTTGAGCAATATGTTCCATCATAAGATGCTAGATAATGGTTTTAGGGTTTCTGCGACTGCACGTGCTAGTAACCCTAGCGACATTGGCTTGGTAACTCATCCTGCTAGTAAACCCTAGCAACAGTTCTTCAACAAGCTTAGTATCCTAATGGATATCATACCTTCTAGTAGTTAGATTGAATGAAGGAGGTGTGGGCCCGTAACCTGTTAGAATGTGCTAGTTTTACCATAGACAATATCACTATTATCACCCAACCATAGCCCGAAGACACCCTCCGATCACCTTGACCTTGACTAAAAAAATAATCCTGGTAGCAAACCAATAGCCAAGAAAGACTAATGCACCAAGAAATAAGTAACCAAAGCTGATCAGAGAGTCGAACCTAGAAAGATATAAACAATAGGATTCAGAACTGACGACAACACATTCTCCAGGACTTGTGCACAAGATTCCCAGACTGCAGTGCACACAAATGTCCCTCTGCGATTCTGAGAAGTGCATGTAAAGTGAGGAATAACACCCTGTATTTATACTGTCTCTGGTAGACTTGCCTGGGCCGACTTCTTATTCTGGGTACTAATTAATTAATATTGATTATCTCTCTTAGTCGACATCTCTCTTAGGGTTACATTCACTTATTTTATTTCTTCTGGAGTATTCTAATATTTTCAAAGGTCACAATGGAGGTTGATACCTCCCGAAGCTACCAGAATATCAACATGTTGTTTCTCATATTCATGCTTTGGTTTCTGGAACTTCTCTCTGGTGGTTCCCTTACATCTTCTTGAATTTCCTCCTTCGCTTCGTTGGATTTATTTCCTAGGCAATTTTTCTTCATCTTTCAAGGCTACTTTATAAGCATTCTCAACTTTACTAACAAACATCATGCTTATTTCCTCTTGTATTTCATATCTCATCCCATTAGTATATATGGATTCCTTTTCATCCTCATTTTCTTTCTATCCATCCCTGATGTTTAGTGTATAAAATTACTCAGTGTACTCCTTCACTGATAAGCTCTTCTGTCTCAGGTTTTTCAATCTTTGGAACAGATTGATTTGGTAATCCTTTGGTATAAATTTTTCTTTCAACTTAGCTACCATCCTATCCCAACTTTTAATTTTCTTCTTACCATTGCTCCTGCATTCATCTTGCAGTTCATCCCACCATAGACCTACATGACCTTTCAGTCTTTTCATTACATGCTTCACCATCTTGTCTTCTTTGATATCTTCATAATTGAATTACTTGTACATAGCATGTACCCAATCTAACAATTCTTCAACTTCCAAATTGCCTTCATACATTGGTACCTCCATCTTCTCTCTGGCTCCTATCTTTGAAACAACTTTTATTAAGCAATCTTGTGCAACATCCTCTACTACATTTTCTTCGACCTCTATCTCTTTTCTCTCAGCTTCACTGATAACTCCAATGTATGGTGCTCTCGTCTGTGATGTTTCCATGGCATCCAGTCTCATTCGGATTCGCCTAATTTCTTCTTCCATTTGTGCATTCTCTCTACTCCTTTTGGGTGGCATGATTCCACTATGTCACCTACAAACATAAATCAATTTCTTGATACCACAAATGATATCAATTTACCTCCTTTCTCCTTTGCTTGTTGTCTACAAACAATCTCAATATCAACTCTGATACCACCTGATGCAGCCCACCTACTTCCCCGTAGGGCTACATGACCTCTCAGTCAAGGATCTTTGATTCTTGAGTCGAATGAATTCCATGGAACCTTAATGGTCCCCTTCAGTATTTAAGAACGGGCCCTTTTGGCTCCTTGTTGCAGGTCTGATAACACCTGCACCCTTTCCTTTCACTCTTCTGCAAACTCTTAGAGTACTGGGCATTATATCCTTTTCTAATAAGCCTTCTCTTGATATGAATTTGGGCAATGCCTTCTTGTGACCACGCAATTGTGGGTGTGACCAATAGAGGTTTGGGATCAAACTTCTTTTTAGCCCACAATTCTCCTCAAACCTCCATGTGTCCTCTTGGAAAAACCATGGTATGGATTGTGGCCCACCCTCAATGTTTTAAAGTCCACACAACTCATGTCCCTGCAATGCTAAGGGATCGTCAATCTCGCGATCTTGAAGATATTGTTTGAACTGATGGTTCAGATCTGTGCTTTCCAAATCCATAGACCAGATCTACCCCTTCTAAATTAACAGATGTGATCTCTTCGCGATTCCATAATTGGGGGTTTTGAAATCTGAAACCCTACTTTCTTTTGTACTTCAATCTTCTGGAGTTGATGATCTACAGACACCTGTCCTACTCAATCAACAGTCCTACTTCCACTTCAGGTGTTTGAAATTTCAACTCAGATCAACGGTCCTATGACCCCCTTCTCTCTCTAAACTCTTCTGAGTCAATCTGAGACTCAATTGACGCACTTCGTCCATTTAAGACACACACCTTGGATACGAGTTTCAGAAGAGAAACAATTGAAACTTATCCAGTTTCGTCACAAACTCATATTTTCAACTCTTGAACAATCACACATGAACAAAATGAACTAAATCACATACACACAGAATATAACATTCATTCAATCACACATTCAAATGAAAATAGTTCAAGGATTTTAGACAATTCTATATGTTCTATTAATTCATGAAAACAAATTACATAATATTTCAGTTCTCCACTACGTATTTCTTCTACTGTAATGTGCTCTACTAATTTCTATCTCTATCTCATGGTCATCATCTAGTAACTTTACAATACAACAACAACTATCTAAGGACCGGATCCATGAGCTCTCATCCTCCTGTCTGTAAACTATCCTATCAAACTCTTAATGGTTACCTACTCTATCCTATTACAATAACTAATAGTTATTTCTAGATAAAAGTCAACAGTCTATATTTGCAACCCCTTACAGTTCTTAAGACTTTACAAACAAGTTACATATTTAAAATGTTGTTTACAAAATATCTCAACAACTGATTTATATCTTAAATTAATGTTGAGATGTCACGTCCCTACCTTGATGCTTGCATATTTGACTTTGAAGGAAATTCTCCTGCATCAATCTCCATACAAAATTTTCCTTCCCTTTGACCTCATACCCCTATGGTTGCTGCATATAAATCTCTTCCTCCAAATCCCCATGGAGAATTTTTTTTTTTACATCTAATTGTTCACGATGAAAATCTTCTAATGCCATAATACTTAAAATGTTCCTAATTGAATTCATTTGACCAATAGGAGAAAATATTTCATCGAAACCTATACCTTTCTTTTGTGCAAAACCCTTTACAATAAGTCTATCCTTGTATCCTTTTTTTTCTCCATATTCTTCCTTCAACCTGTAACCCATTTATTTTGCAATGCTATTTTCTCTACAGGCAACTAAATCAAGTCCCAAGTCTAGTTATTTACCAAGGAATCTATTTCCTCTTTCATGCCTTGCTCCCACTTCCTTTTAGTGTCTACCTGCATTGCCTCTCCATAACTTTCTGGTTCAACAATAAATAATACAATGAAGGAGAGTATCATTCAGGGGGTCTACTCAACCTGGTATATATTCTAACAACACTTGTAGGACTTTGAGTTACTTGTTTCCCTTGTTGTTGTACATTTTGATTTTATGGTACCTTTGGAATTTATGTTTCGGTGATCTCATCAAGCACTATGTATTTTGGTTTTTCTTTTTTATGTTTGCTTCACTGCAACTGATTTGTATACATGACCTTCTCATTGAATATGACATATCTACTCATAATGATTTTTTTTCTTTCATAATCCTATAAGAGATAACCAAAATCATTATCACCATATCCAATAAAGTGTAATGACCTCCTCATTATGACAACAACTTTGATAACAGGTGCAATTTTGTTTTTTTGGTTTTAAAAGTGTGTGCGTGCGTGTAGAAAGGAAACAAACATACCTGACTCTACGTCACCACCCGACGACTACGATACGCAAGCAAGGCAAACACAACAAGATGAAATAAGACTCACCACCAAGCCACTATGTGCATTTAATGACGCTGAACCATCGTCATCTCTAGGCTAGACAACCACACACATCAACAAGGTTTACTAGTGCATTAGTAGGCTAGTTACTTGTTCGACAAGTATCAACATCCTTCGTGGCACATAAACACCAAATACTTAAATAAGCATACATCATCAATTGAATGGCGCAAGAGATAAACTTTAACATAAAAAACGTCATAAAGTGAAGGGTGCGAGAATAATCTCAGCTTACTCATGACGTAAGGGAGTTAACCTACTTAGCTAGTCGTGCATCAACATTAAAGTCAAGGCGCAAGAAATATAACCACATTGATTTCAAGGGGTAAGAGAATCCTTAGGTTATTCCAAGTCACCCTAGGAACCAAGTCGAGGCCCATCATACCATCGCCTGAATAGCATGATTAATGACACACAAGTAATCTAAGTACTTAACTGATCACCCACCTTGGTTTAACATCCCTTCATTTGAGGCGCATGAGTAACATCAATTAATTTATTGTGCAAAGATATCTAAGGTCTAACAACCATATCTCTCTCTTCCATAACCTAACTTGTTATTACATTACCTCTCATTCAATAGATTAAATAAACATCTAGATCATCGGGAAGGAAACCATAACTATTTCATTAAAACAATATAAAATAAGCAGCTGTACCTAAGCTAATTTAATTCACCTTCTTGCCATATCATTACTTTAACAATCATTACCATACATTAGCATTAACTTAAATCAATCCATTACATTAATTCTACCATGATCAACAAGAGTAATTGAAAACTAGCCTTACCCTAATTATTGGTATCAACACCACATTCATTACATAATTGTTAAGTACACCATAATAACACTAAAAACCCTAAAATTACATTAACATTGCACTAAACATCCATGACATTGTTCTATATTGTATTTAACACTAACATTTATACTTCATGGCTCAGTGCAACACTACTCTCACATAAATCAACAATGTATTACCTTGATGTTACCTTTACATGCTTTAGCAGGTTTAACTCTATTTAGCAGATTTAATAATTCTAGATCATAATTATCCAACAGTTAGTGAATAAATCCTTAATAAAATTTTCACTTTAAAACACCCTTCGTTGATGTTATACAATTCCAAATATAGCCTTCTCATATCGATGTCTCAACTACACATGTCATATGTAAATGGAGTAAAGCATATTAATTTAATGGAAACGCCCGAGACCAGAATGAAAGAAACAAGCACACGCATCTTATGTGACTGCCGATAAGGACGTTTTAGTTCTGTCTAGAATATTCTTATTCATGTATTTTTTTTTTTGTAAAACTATGCTAAAATAGAAAAGAAATGTGCATAGGGTATTACCAGGAATGAAATAAACATGGCTAACTGTGTTCTCGTAATTAACTGCGCGACGAGCCTACGCATAGGGTTTTATCGTTGCATAAATTTAAGTCTTTGAGGCGAACTGACGAAGTTTTACCAAAGTCAAGGAAACTTACGTGGCAGAGAAGGTGAGTTAATTCAATTCTAAACTCGGCAAAAATAGATGCTGGAAATGCAGGCCAAGTCATCAGGTTGTCAGCGAGGATGAGGGGGAACAACTCCGAAAAGTTCACAAGAACAGATAGAAGTAAATCCTGTCAGTGATCCTTCGTGAAACTTTTCACAGCCACTGCCGATTTCCAAATAACCATGAAATCTCAGGCCCAGTAAGGACGTTGATCATCGACCAACATTCACTGCATTTATAACAGGACAACCTACAGGAAGGAGGGGATCCTCCATGCGCGTGAGGTGTCCACAGAAGAGAAAATTCACCTACACTCTGTTGGTGTGAACTGATTATCCCCTCGACCTACGCGTGGTGAAGCTCAGATTTCTAAAGCCAAAGGATTCGATCAACGCTACAATAAATACATAGATGAATTTTTTGCTTTTTATTTATTTATTCTTTTTTTTTAATTCTTTTAAAAACTGTTGATGATTAAAACCCAACTTTCGACCACTGAATCTTAACAACTTTTTTAGGTATTCATACTGGTAAATGTAATTCAAGAAATTACTGTCCAGGAATGATGTTAAAGTTGTCAGAAGGTAACTAACAGTGCATGTCAGAGACCGAGCATCCCCCTGCTGCGCGCATGCCCGAATCCAGTCAGGGTTTAAAGGCTGGTAGAATCGTGATGGTTGCCAGGACAAGATCTCAGGTACAGTTTTTTTTTCTTTTTCTTTTATTTATTTTTCAACGAAGTGCCCAACATATAAAGCCAGGGAGAAATCACATTCAGTTATTTCCATAAAAATAAACCAATGGTACATACTGTAAACATTGACAGCAGGAATGTCAACCGGACGAGTTCGCGATTTTAGGGAAAAATTTGGCAGAAAAAAAAAAAAAAAAAATTGCAAGACAACCAGTCGATGCTGAGCTGTTTGCACAACGTTTACAGGGTTCAACGTGGAAAGGGAAGTATGGTGAATGAAGGGAGGATTTAATTCCAGTTAGCAAGACTTCTTATTTCAATTATTCTAGGTGTCACTTCATCGCTGCTTGGCTCCCTTCAGTGCGAAACAAACCGGATAACAACATGTAATTTAAAATTAGGAAGGCGGTGGCTAATTGTATTTGTTTTACTGAAGAAAATAGCTCAGACACGCCTGCAGATGTCATATATATCATATTGTGTTTCCAATCTAAAATATTTAGAATGTTTTGTACTTTTTATACGTTTTCCACAACTGGGACAACAAAACTCTACAATAAAATAAATTAAATCCGCTTATTTTAAAGCATATGTTTACTCTTATTATTATTCCTAGGGAACAGGCGCGCAGACGAGCATTGACTTTTTTTCATAAACTATTGGCCTTCCTCATGTAAAAATCTTCGTCGTGCAGCTTAGCATAATATGTCGTATGCATTTTACGTCCATTACAAATATAAATTTTATATGGTTTATTGTGAGTTCTTTGTGTACTATCTGATTTGTTTTGTTTTTAAAACAATCACTGTCATAGTTCGTGTGCATAAAGACCGATTATTTTTTTTTATAAGAATCTGGTAAACTTCGTCAAGAGGAAGGTGCCGAGTTTAACCACTACCCAACGCAGGCAGAAACGAAATTTCCAAATTAAAAAAAACGCAGTAACAACTACCAACCCAAAATTCCAGTAGCAATCTCATTACCCCTTTACCACGAAAGGCTAGACGAGAGTTCTACAGTAAACCGCCTACAAGGCTGAAGGCCGTATGAGGTATACCATGAAAATGCCAGTACAAATGGATAGAAAAACCAATTACTTTTTCTTTTTTCGTGTTGAAGACAGAAGGAAAAGCTCCATTACAGAGGGCATTACCAGTAGTAACAATTTCCATTATCCGAGGTTTTTCAATAGCTAGATAGATGTATTTTATCACCCAAGAATCCCATAGAATTCAATCTGTACATGAATACAACCCTAATACATATCACATGAGAAATTTAGGTAGAGAACATCGGATACGATTATAAACACTGCGTAAATAACTAAAAACAGTCATTAAGTCCATTCACAACTGATAATCCAATCCCAGCAAGAGTCATAATGCATTCGATTCTACCAAATTTAAAGTCCATACTATTGCCTCAGCGCCATCCTCGAGTGTCGTCCCCGCACTTCTTCCCGCTCCCACTCGCCGACCGTAGAGAACTCACCAGTACCTCCCAGCCAAACGCTAGGGGTACTCTGCTTCCCCCTCAGCCCCTCGAGCCACAAAGGGGCCACACATAGTCCAGACAGTAACCTAGCTTCCCAGCCTGCCTCCAAGGCTGAGCTACCACTCTATTACAGCTGAGAAATTCCCCAACTCCTCACAAGAAATCATTCCAACCCTCCATTCTCCAGCCTCACAATCCTCTCCCCCATTTTCCCCTTTCCCCCTTTCCTTTCCTCCTCAAAACCATAAATCATAATTTTTTAAGTTTTTTTTTTTTCAAACCCTAAAAATTCCCCTCTTTTTCAAGTGTCACGCATCCCTCCCGTTTCCATAAATTATTTTCTTTTTCTTAAAGCTCATTCCCCCCCCCTTTTTTTAACCTAA
>ML783797.1:409474-419875 GCA_009831015.1 Picea engelmannii
TTACCTTTGTATTTTATAATCACAAAAATAAATCTTCATTTAAGTGGTGGTCATATTTTTATATTTAATCATTTAAGTGGTGGACATGTTTTTGTATTTTAAATTAAATATGGTAAAAAAAATGTTTTGAATTTTATTACCTAGAAAAAGAAAAGTTAAAGACAAATTTTTTTTTTTTTTAAGTACAGACAAAGATGTATAATGTCTCATAAAGAAAGAATACAAGAGTAATTAATCCTTATTTTTATTAATCCCCCCCCTTTTTATTTATTTAATGTCTTGTGTTCTTTCACACATTAGGAATCAATTTCTTCCTGGAATTTTTTTTTTTTTAAATCCCTTAGTTTATTTAGATCCTTACTCTCTCCATTTACCCCAAGAGTTTTATGAAGACCCAACTAGTACTTAAGTGGGTTGTTGTGTGAATTTTTATTTTATGCTAGGGCCCCCCCCCTTTTTTTTTAAGGTCACACTAAAATTTTTACCCTAGAAAAGTCTTAGGCTTAGGGCTTAGATTTTGAGCTAGGCGACGATTGGTTAGGGGAGTTGTTTAAGGATTTCTTAAGGTGTTATTGTCTTAGGGCTATTTAGGTTATTTTCCTTCATCCACATCAATGCGACGTGCCCTTAAGGACGCACCACGTGCTCCAAGGGTGCCACTCGCCTCGTTCATTTCCTTTACGTGACATGCCCTTCAGGATGCACCACGTGCTCCAAGGGTGCCACTCACCAACTAGACTGATTGGTAGACATCTATAACCCCTGGAGTCAACACTCCGCCAGGTGAACTTGTCGGAGACTAAGGGCTCTAAGGAATAAGGCCCCCACCTTATTGCGCGCCCCTTATAATCATCGTGAGCGACTATCGCAGTCTTCCCTCATGGCATCATGGATCCTCTCAAACTAGGTAATCGTTAACCTACAGTTCAAGCCACGGCGGGAGTGCTAGTAGGCGGTGTAAGGGCTGTTGTCCACCCCTCTCCCTCAACCTCTCCGGAACTCATGTGTGGCCCCTTTACTCCATATGTGAGTCTAGTCGGCAAGCTATTGTCAGCTTGCATCATCAGCAATCATGTCAAAAATGTCACATCAAATAATCAGATCAAAGAAATATCACAGTAAATAAATCAACCCAAATAGCACACTCCTTGACTCAGTCAGGAGTCCAAGGGGGGTTCTACCGATGCCTTTGCATCCTCAAGGTCAAAAACCCTGCACACTCAATAAAACTGAGTCAATAGCACCTGTCTACATCAAATAGTAACACATCATGTCGTCTGTCAATCACATCATAATCAAGTATAAATGGTCTAACATCATAAAAGTCCAGATCACTTGCGAGCAAGTGTCCTCAAATAATAAGTTTTCTCAGAGCGTCAGAGCGGAATGTTACATAAAGGTACACTTCTTGGATTTTGCTTCAATCTTTGTTCTATTTTCTTTATCAATATGGACAAATGATTCTCAACCGAAAGTCTTCAAAAATTAATAGTTTACCATTTTACCTGCCCATGCCTCCTCTAGAATGTCACTGTACAAAGAAATTGAAGGTCCTTTGTTTATCAAGTAAACAACATTATCTACAACATCTTCCCAAAAATGTAAGAGAAACCCTGCATGCAATCTCATACTCCATGCACACTCCATGATTGTCTTGTTCATCCTTTCTGAGACACCATTTTCTTGTGGTGTTCATGGAACTGTATTCTTTCTACAAATCCCATGGTATGAAAACTAATCATCAAACACCTTGCTGCAGTATTCACCTCCATTTTATGATCTGAGACAGTTCAACCCTTTTCCTATCTCATTCTCAACCATTGCTTTCCATTTCTTAAAAGTATCAAAAACATCATATTTTTGTTGTATGCAATAAACCTAAGTTTTTCTAGTTTCATCATCAATAAAAGTAACATAATAAAAAGATCCACCAAGAGATGATACTAGAGTTGGTCCCCATACATTTTTCTATGTAATCTATAACTTTTCATTCTTCTTTACCTTTCCAACTCTGAGAAATTTGACTCTCTTATGTTTTCCATAAACACAGTGCTCACAAAAATCCAAATCAATTTGTTTAATATATGGAAACAAATTTATTTTTTGAAGTATCTTCATCCCCTTCTCACTCATGTGGCCAAGATTTTGATTCCACAGTGTTGTATCCACCCATGTAGAAGTTAAAGATATAGAAGAGTTGGTATTAACAATACATAAATACAATGTTCCTACCTTCTCTCCTTTTTCTATCACTAGTGATCCTTTGGTGACCTTCCATGCCTTATCATACATGTATTACCTCTTTCAATAACCATTGGTTTCCAATATTTTTCTTTATTTGTACCTTACCCATTCCAAAACTTTTGCATGGTGCATCATCACCCAAATGAACCTCTCTAAAATCACATTGAACATAATCTATAAACAATTTCCTATGGGGTGTGGCATGAAATGAAGCCCCTTAATCTACTACCCAAGACTTAGAATTATTTTCTACATAAAGAATCAAAGCATATTGTAACACATCACCTATTTCATTTTATTCTTGATTTTATTCTTGTTATCCATCTCTTTGGTTCTTTGGAGAATTGTAGTCTTTCTTCATATGTCCTTTCTTCCCACAATTCCAACACTCTATCTTTCCATGTCTGGATTTGGATCTTCCCTTCCTAGAATTCCCACGTTCCATATTCCCTTTCCTCTATCCTTTTGTGTTCCCCTATTCTCCACAGTCAATGCATTACCTGATGTCTCACCTATGTTTTTCCATCACATTTCTTCGTTAACAATAACACCAACAACATCATCAAATTTTAGAGTGTTTGAACCAGAGACATACTTACTTACAACCATGACCATTCCATTCCAGATTTATGGAAATGAGCAGAATATTAGAAGAGCCATGACCTCATCATCAAAGTCCACTTTTATAGAAATTAGCTGATTAGTAACCATATTAGATTCATTTAAATGATATGAAACACACCCACGTTCTCAAATATTTATATTAAATAATATCTTCATTAGAAATACCTTATTGGTCATCGAGGCTATTTCATAAAGTTTATATAATGCACCCACCAACTCCTTCATTGTATTTTCTTTTGAAATATTGAAATCCATCGACACTGCTAGGCTCATCCATATAGTTCCTAGTGCCTTTCTATCAAGAACCTCCCATTATTTGTCCTTCATGGTTGTCAGTTTGTTTTTTATTCTGCCCAATGGTAGGAATATATCCTTCTGATATAAATAATATTCCATATGAATCTACCATAACTCGTAGTTTTCCGCATTAAATTTGTTGACCCTAAAATTTCCATCTTTCTCCATTGCTCACACTCGAACCATTTCTTTCTTTCTATGATACCAATTGTTAGTAAAACAAGATCATAGAGAAATAAAATAAAATAAATGAAAAAATAAAACAAAGAATATTCACAATATAATAGAGACACATATATACGTGGTTCACCCAGTGTGGGATACGTCCACCAGATAAATTGCTAGGTCCTTCCTTTTTGTTATCCAAAAAAATGAAGGGATACAACCTACAACACACCTGATGTAACTTCATCTTCTCTCTATCATAATATCCTCTCTTAGAATACAATATTTGCAATAATACACAGTCGCAATATAAATCCCTCATAAAATAGGGTTTCCTTCTAGGGAAAAAAACATTAACATAGTCTCTACCATCAGATCTTTGACTTAATGATGAATGGTCAATGTTGACCTAATTTTCCAATTTTGCATAAATACCAAAGTATGACAAGGAATTTATTTTGTAACTGTCGCAAGTCAATAGGGAATGAAGAGAAGGACTTTCACACATTCAATTTGATGAGAGAGTGCAATTCTTATATGTAGAGAATTCAAGAGGAAAATGTCACGAAAGAAGGATGTGATCCACAGTATAATAATCATAGAGTATTTAATCCAATAAGTCGAGGAAGATTTGGCATAGGTCGAGGAAGAGGAAGTTTTGGTGGAGGAAGTAGAGAACTATTAATTTTCTATAATTGTAATCAACCAGAACACTTATCTCATCACCACCAAAATCCTTGTACAACTTGCACATATTCTAGAGCATTAGAGCAAGTGACAAAATATTTTCTACAATTTCTTGCAAAAATGGAATGAAAGAGGCAATCAGAACGTACCAAATATATCAACCGAGAAGCAAGATGAAGGACCTAGAGTATAATTTGTCATGCATGGAGGAGCTAGGACAAGGGATGATGCGGAGAATAAAGAGAAACATATTGATCAATGTGTGAGGAAATTAGCAAGACTTGTGATGACATTTGATACACAACAAGAAAAAGAGACATATCAAGAAACAAGGAAGGAGATACTAGGAACCTATTGGATATATTCAACATCATCTATGCCTCTTGTGATTGATATGCCTTCATCCTATGATACTACTATCCTGGGTATTCCTCTTGAAAAGGTAATTACTTTGAATAAATTTCTAAAAAAAATTCTAGAGTTGATGAAAGATAAAATTTCTTTCAATTCAGTATGTGGAATCATTGATAATCACACACAAGCAAGGGAAATCCAGACCACACAGAGGGTGGTGAATCAGATATTTCAAAAAAAGAGGACCAAATGGGAATTTAGATTAAGTGCACCAATTGGGGAACATGATGTGAATAATGTCATTTTAGACTTTGGTTCTGATTTAATTGTTTTACCAAAGCATACCTAGGAAATGATGGGGAAACCCAAGTTAATGCGGTATCCTATTCAATTAATATTGGAAAACCAACAAAATATAGTACCAATTTTCTGGTTGAGAGGGATACCTGTGAATATAGATGAGGTGCACAATATATCATATTTTGAAGTCATCGAGATCGAGGATGATAGTAATCCATATCCAACACTAATGGGGATTGAATGGGCCTTTGAAAATCATGAGAGTATCAATTTGAAGAAGAAGGAAATGATCTTTGAAGTATGGGACTTGAAGGTTACCACACCATTAGATCTAATAACCTAGAAAAATGGAATGAAATTGATAACCTATATAATATAATTGTGCGAATGGATGACTATGTTAACCTGAATACAGATGGTTCCCTAAGATGGAGAAGCATTATCTCATGTGCATCGAACTTAGAGGAAGTTATAGAACACTATAAGCAAAGGATGCATGAAGTATCCACCGGACAGTGTGCCCACATGACTCGATCATTGCGATGGATCAGAATGAACTCATGTGTCCCACCCAAGTATGATGGTTTGACTAACATAAACTCTTTTGTAAAGGATTTTGAGTTGTAGATACCTAAACATCATATATGTTTACTGTTAGATGTTGTCTTGAAGGACACTCCAACCAGATGGTGGGTTGCACATAAAGAAGGGATAGAAGACTGACAATAGTGTATAATATTGATGCAAGTTAAATTTGGTACCGGGGTTGAATATATTGCACATAAATATGTAGGAGTAAGTGACCCGAGATATCATATTGCACAGTGTAGAAACATATGGAGTTTGATACCAAATAAGGAATGAAATCATAGTTCCATACATTCATTGTAAACGATCCCCAAGAACTGGGTACCTAGAACTATAAATGTGGAGAGAAACAATGAACCGGGATGAGCTAAATCAAAGGTTTAAGGTAACATTTACTTTTGAACATGAATATCCATTAATAGATGCATTTTTACAGGCCATTAGAAACAACATTTTTTCATAAGAAAGGCCGATGGATGTAGTACATGAGTGTAGTGAGCATAGATATTCTATGATTGTTCATGAATTACTGGAATGCTATAATTTTTCTAAAGAAGATCAGGATGAGGAAGATCCAAGAAATATATAAGTACCTCAAACTAAGGGGAATGTGCAGTAGAAGGACCAAATCTTGGATCTTCTACGTATACACATCCATTAAGGATGCAAAAGGTCAATATTGGGACAGAACATAATCCAAAGTTTGTGCAAATATGAAACAAATTGAATTATGAAAATGTGGAGAAGATTGCATACATACTACATGAGTATCATGATCTATTCCCAACCATGTGTTTAGAAATGAGAAGGATAATTGGTGATTTAGGAGAAATGAAGATCCCTTTGAAACTAGATGCTAAGCTAGTAAGACAGAGACCCTACAGGGAAATAAAGAGAAGGTAAAGGTAGAAATCAACCAAATGTTAGAAGAAGGAATCATTGAACCAATAGTATAATTTGAATGGATAAGTACAATGATAGTGAAAGATAATAAAATAGGTGGAATCCGAATTTGTGTAGACCTACAAAATCTAAATGATGCATGTCTATATGATTCATTTCCAACACTGTTTACAGATGAAATACTAGAGAATGTAGGGGCATAGGAGGCCTACTCTTTCATTTATGGATTCTTATGATATCATATGATAAATATTGAACATGAAGATAGACATAAGAATACCTTTGTGATAGAATCAAGAAGCTACCAATACATAGTGATGCCTTTTGGTTTTAAGAATGCACCTATAATCTTCTCGAGGGTAGTTTTCACATCCTTTAAGGAATTTATTCATAAGTTCCTTGAAGTGTATTTAGATGATTGGAATTTTTTTAGTCTATTGCAAGATAATATAGGAGTATTGAGATTTATGTTGGATAGTTGTAGATAATGTCAGATTGAATTGAATTTGAAGAAATGTATTTTATGTGCGCCTTTTGTAATTTTGTTGGGACATGTGGTATATATACTTACCACCACCTACATCAGTTATAAAGTTGAGAGAAACATTGGGCCATACAAGATATTATAGGAATTTCATTAATCGATATGCTAAGATTACATCAACCATGGAGAAGTTTTTGAAAAAATAAGCCAAGTTCTAGTGGAATGAAGACTTACAGAAAAGTTTGGACACATTAAAGCACACGTTAGTGACCGAGCCGATTTTGATATTCATATATTCAAATAAATAATTTCATGTTCAAGTGGATGCGTCGTCCATAGATTTAGGAGTAGTATTATGTTAGCTAGGTGAGGGACCATTAGAACATCCAATTTCAATTGCAAGCAGGAGGTTTTAAACAACAAAAAAGAACTACACTATGAAAGAACACGAAGGGTTGGAAATGGTGTAGGTGTTGCAGAAGTTTAGACACTATTTGTTGGGTTGTCATTTCATGATGTATATAGACCATTCTGCATTAAGATACTTAGTGAAAAATCCAGTGTTGGGGGGGAGAATTTTTGGATTGTTACTTTTGTTCGAAGAATATGACTTTGAAGTCATTGCTAAGCCAAGAAAATTGAATGTAGGACCTGATCACTTATCATGTATTCTATTAGGAGAATATGTAGGAAATATAGATGATAATTTACTAGACATCTACTTTGGACAAATTATGCAATTTTTAAGTACAAGAATGGCTACATCAGACATGACAACTGCACAAAAGAAACAACTACTAGTTAAGGAATCCAACTATCAACTAATTGCAAGAAATGTATACAAGTTAGGTGCACATGGGATATTAAGACAATGTGTGTTAGAGCATGAATGGGCAATGATACTCTTAGAAGCACATGAAGGAATTACATGAGGAAATTGCATAGATAAAGCGACATCACACAAGTTTTTTATTCACAAGGATCTAGTGGCCCACACTTTATAAGGATGCTAAGGTATATTTCCAGACATGTGATGTTTCTCAAAGGGATTGAAAGCCTTCCAAAAGGGATGTGATTACCTTGAATCCACAGGTTAAACTGCATGATTTTGATAAATGGGTGATAGACTTTGTTGGACCAATCAATCCACCATCTAGGATATAAACAACTAGGTATATAATAACTCCGAGAGAGTATTTGACCAGATGGGAAGAAGCAATACCAATCATAAAGAGAAGCATGGATATTGTTCCATGGTTTCTATTTGAGAATGTAGTCACAAGATTTGTATTACTGTGCATTTTACTTAGTGATCAAGGGAAACACTTCATGAATAAGCCAATTGCAACATTGACTGAGGAGTTTCAAATTCACCATCAACAGAGTATGTTTGTTATAACAAGCTTTTCCTCACCCTATGAAATCTTTCACACAAGGCCTTTTTCCATATCCCTATGTAGACTTATCATCTCTGTTTGCAAAATCCAGAGATAAAAATACATATTTTTCCACATGTACGCATATTTACTACTATACAATAGGCGTATATGCATGCTGCTCCACTACAAACCATGTACATCACGATTTGTGCCAAACAATGAAAATTAATGTCAGGTTTCCATGTCATGACAAGATATCTATGATCCTCAACCTTCCATATACTGGAAACATTCTGAATTGATCCTTCAGTTCCATTTTTAAGGCTATAAATGGGCAAATTCTGAGATATGGAAAGAGGATAAAGAATTCAACTTTGAGAGAAAAGTTACTCTGGACAAATTATTTACTTCAGAATGAGTCAACATCCCTTTGTCCTTTGAGTCTGAACACGGTGTTCAGCCTCCAAGATCTTCCCTTATTGATTGATAATCTCATTGTTTATCTTTTATGAGCTTGCCTTTGGTGGAGGATTGAAGTGGTGGAGGCACAGCAGGAAGGAACTTAGTTTCTCGGTTCCGAACCCTGACAACATGGAAGTCTGTAACATTTTCACTTCTGTTGATCATATATTAATAGAAATATACTTTTCCCATCCAATTGATATCTTGAAAATATTTAAATTATTATTCCATGGCCGTATTTGTCATGTTTATTAATGGATTATGCTATTAAATGTGATAACATCATTTATTATCACCATATGATTTATTTGCTTGGTTGTTGAGGACTAGTTGTAGGTATATTGCTTTAGTTCAAGTGCTCAACGGTGGACTTCATCGAAAGTATGAACGAGGTAGGCACGATATCTTGTCTTGTTAGGATATTTGTTTATATAACATACTTGAGGAGTTTTTTTTTGCAGTCATTTTCGTCTATTGTAGCTTACCCTAGCCATAGAGATATTTTCCTCCTAATAGAATTGGTGACCATATTGGGGATGGATCTTCTTTCTTAGGGTTTGGAGTACTTTTCTCCTTAGGTTGCTCTTGTTTCTATTTTGTTTCTTATCATATCGTTTCTGGACATCCTTTGTTCACTCTGGATCTAAGTTTTCAGCCTTCTCCCTTGCCTAGCCTTGTTTTTTTAAACATATATGTGTTTTTTTCCTTGTGAGTCACATACATATGCAGGTTGTCCCTATACAAGCTATGTACATACGCTCTATTTGCCTAAACAATCACATACATCAATTTTCCTTGCCTTTTTTCTTGGTTTGGTGGTTGTTGGGTGGGATTTGATGTTTGTTGAGACTTTTTTGGTCTGTGTAGTGCCTATTAAGTGTTTGTGGGATGACAAGAAACCTATCTTTGGTTGAATTTTTGGGTGGAATATTTCTCATCATCCTTTAATTTTGATTGTCCGTGTACATTGGGCTAGGTGTTTTTCTTCTTGGTATCCTGCTTCAGTTATCTCTTTCTATACACAATAGAGTTTATATATCATGTTTCTTTTCAGTCCATGGATTTTCATTTTTATTATATTGAAAATACAAAAAATTGGCATTTTGCATTTCTTGACATTTTTGTATTTTTGAGTCCTTGTCATTAGATTAGTACATGTAATGAAATATTGCATTTTTACTTTGGAATTGCAGAGTTGAAATTGAAAATTGCATTGATTTTTAGAAGAATAATATTCATTGAATGTTCGAGTTAGGACTTTGCATTATTTTCATATTTACTTTTCTTGCAGAGTCGTAACATCATGAGATTCATTACCATACCTTTTTGATTAATCACGACCACTAAAATTAATGCCATAATTTAAAATTGATTAGTCACGATTTTATTTTCTAGGGTGCACAAACTAGCTTAGGATTTAGTGCCTTGAAATAGGATTTTGTGAGTAAATTTATCCAAGGCAATTAAATCAACATATGTGTCTGAGAAAGGTAGTGGAGAAATCCATTGTATAATGTTAAAGTTTCATTCTTAATTTCTTATTATTAATTCTTCATGATAACAACAACATAATAAGGATCTTATTGAAAGAAAGACAATCATAGAGTACACAAGCATTTATCCTGGGAAACCCTCAAGGGTATTAAAAACCAACAAAACTTCTTTAATATAGATTCAATAACCAAGTACAATGTCTCTCACAAGGGAGATCTCACCAAATAGAAGATCCACCAGAAACCCTAACCAGAATAGAGTAGCACACCACTTAGACCAAGATAGTTATTCACCAAGATAACCTTCACCTTTACTGGGATACTCTTCCTTTTAGTTCCATTACTCTGAGAATTGTGCACTTGATAGAGAGATCTTGATAAGTGCGTTTACAAATGAGATGCTAGGCCTCTTACAAATACA
>ML783797.1:419925-482960 GCA_009831015.1 Picea engelmannii
ATATATATATATTATCTTTTACTTTATCCACAAAAGGGGATAATAATATTCTTTGCAGTTACACAATATTTTAATAGTCCCTCTTAACAAGAAGTATATTCTTTATCTTTTGATAGGTCATTGGATGTCATTATCAACTAAACAATATCATCTGGGAAATATCATCAACTGGATAATCATCATCAACTGGAAAACAACATCAACTAGATAGCATCATCAACTGGGTAACATCATTAATTGGGAAACATCATCAACAGATTGACGACCATACTAGGGATAGGTATCAATTTCCTCCCTATTTGGGTTGTTTGAGCACTTATTTTTTATCTATTTAACTTGCAGGGATCATAATCGGCCCAGTCCTACCTGAAAAAAGCTAAATTCAGAGCTAGAATAAGAGAATTTCATTCAATTTTTTCTTGTCGAGCGTGTATCAGAATGTGCACGGGTTTTCTAGTCCACGGGCGCATCTTTCGAACACGTGCACCAACAACATTGTGTTTTCAAGTGAATTCTATGTACGGTGCACCAGGAGGTCCTTGTTTAGTTTCTCATTGGCTCCACATAAACCTCTGTCTAACATAGAGCCTGCGGATCTATCTAGAAATCCAACATTGTAATAGTTTTTTTGTGATATTTGGAAGTCCCCTAGCCTTCTAAATATTCACTATATACAATTTGTAAATGCACCACACTTAGATTCACTCTAAACATTAAGGGTTAGTAAAAACATAGGCACTTAGCGGGTTAAAAAGAACCATATTTCTCCCCCTTTTCTTTCATTTTTCCACATGGATGGCCTGTTTTGATTGTAAAAGTTACGTTAAGATCATTTTCTATCACATATATAAAAACTTTCATTGGGACCAGAAATCAAACTTCAATCATTGAGTATTCTCTTCTCTTGCACCATAGAGCAATCTTGAGAATCATAAAAACGATTGAGGGAAGATTTCATCTCCCTTAAAAAAAAAAAATCTTTAGGATAGGGCAAAGCCCCCCTAGGGCCCTGCTTAGTTTCTTTTTTCAAACATATTAAATTTGTAAGGGCCCATACATGCCCACATGTTGCAAATATACGATAGTTTTGAAACTACTTTCTTAATTTACATCACTAGGGGAGTTTAAATATTATTGTAACGGGCCCATACATGCCCACATGCTTTCAATATAGGATAATCTTTTGAATGTTTCATAGATTAAATCACATTACAAAGTTTAAAGGATTAAGTAAGGACCCATATGTCCACATGCTAGTTCTTTAGGGACTTTAAAATTCTGGAAGGTTGTACCAACGTAATCTAGTAAGATAGGTAATTAAGACTTGTAAGGACCACACAAAGTCTAGATGTTGCAAGGTGACACCTAACTTGTTAAAAATTTGGCACATTTTATCACTTGCTCACAGACAAAGTCACTACTTACTCACATAATTTCATCTCGAATTCTGGAGGTTGATGTAGGTTTCCTCCAAAGATATTATGAAATGTCTCACTTTTCTTGAAGGAATTATCAACTCCCACTTAATTCAAAAGAGATTGGTTCACACCCCCAATCTCTCAAACAACCACTTATCAAATTTTTCTAAAAAATCACTAAGTTTTCCTCCACAGGAGGTGCCAAAAGTTTTTTTTTATCCTAGGTAGGATCTTGGGGATAGGCATCCAAAGAACTCTCCATTATCTGGTTCTCACATATTCAAACATTAGAAGTTGACAAATAGGTAACTTTAAAATCCTCCAAGTCAAGTGTTCCTAACACCATAAGGCAGGGAGATACCCATGAAGGATCAAAGGCAGAGGTCCAGTTCTTCTATGTGTCCCACCTTGAGGCACCCACCTCTTGGATGGGATGCAACCTGTGACCCATTTCTGAGGCTAAAAATATAAATGTCACACTTTGACCAAGGTACCTAATGGCGAAATTTTAGGATATCTACCAAGGTGGAAATTGTGGGCTGCAATTGCACCTTGATCATATTTTGTGTGGCTATTGGGAAATATTTCCAGCTCTTTTGAGATATTATAATTGATTGTTTCATCCTTCACTAGTTCCTCTTTCGGTGGCTTCAGACCCCACTATTGAGCGTTATTGGAAGATTTAGTGCTATTTTTAGAGGAAATACGTTACGTATTTTTAGGACATGAGCATTTGTTTTCTTTGTTCTAGCACACAGACAAAATCCACCTACCCACATATATGCTTCTTTTCAATTGATTTATGTATTATGTTCTTGTGATTTACATGCGATTGTGAGATATATTATGAAGGTACAAAATTATACAAAGACTCTCGTTCATTTTATTTCTCTCACCACCATTCACATACATTCACTTTTCTAGTCGAATATCATAAGGGACCCACAAAATCCCCATCATTCCAGATGCTTGCAAAACCTCCCTCCTCTTTTAGGAGGAATTCCTAGTCTTGAAAACTCATCGACTCAATCCTCTCACACCCCTATGAGTGATAATATATTGAGGTCATGTTTTCTTGGTTACAATTTACTTGGGTCCACTTCCCAAGGTCAACCATCCACTAGCTCTCCTTTACAAGGAAGCACGGGGAAGACTTCTTCTCAAGGAGGAAGTACAACCCCACCCACCCCCCCTCAAGGGTTAGGTTCACAAACCACTCATGCCATGGCTGGCACCAATCCTCCACCACCTCTCCAGATGCCATATTTGACCTCCCTCAACATACCATATCTGAGTAAGCTCAGTAATGATCCTATATTGCATGACCCCACATGGCCTGCAATGCCTACCAAACTACCTTTGGACATTACCAAGTTTGAAGGAAAGGTGGGAGAAGATCTTGCCAAGCATGTCATGACCTTCCACCTATGGTTCTCTTCAAGCAACATCATGGATGAATCTATCCAATTAAGGTTATTTCAACGCACATTCACAGGCCCATCAACCAAGTGGTATGTAGATGAAAAATCAACGTCCCATGTGAGTTTTGAATCACTGGCCAGAACATTTTTGACCTTATTTCAACTACCAATTCACCACAATAATGGTATAGAATTTCTCTCTGAGTTTAAACAATCCTCAACCACATATATCATTGACCACATTCACGAATGGTGTCGACGACATAGTCTATGCAAAGCATAAACCACCAAATAACAATGCCTCGATTGGTTTGTTAGATCACTCGTCTCTCTCCTTGGCAAAGATGTGGCCTCCACCTTCCCCTAAACTAAAGAAGAAGTCATAGAAAGGCTCAACAATACAACCTCATTTATGCACAGTCAGGATACTTATACACAGTACTACCTGATGCCCTGAGAACCATACCATTCATCCAGGACAAACCTGGGATGTCTCACTCAATGAATGGATTGATCAGTACCACAACACACCACAATCCGTACCCCCAACAACCACCTATGTAAGGTACACCTCAATATCCGTCAATATATGGAGTACCCCCTTATTATCCTCCTCCCCCTTATCAACAACCATACCATGTTTACCTTCCTCCACCCATAAGTGCACCCTCACTGACATAGATGACGCAACTGATTATTCGACCAAGTTCTGGTGACTCCTCTACCTCAACTTACACCCTAAGAACTAGTGAAAGCGCTACACCTTCCTATGTACCCTATGGATCATTGCCAAAAAATAATTTGTATTTCCCATTTCCTGGTCCTCCAAAGCCCATTGCTCCTCCACAAGGACAACCACATGTTGGGGTTAACTTTTTTCATCCATTTCCCATTTAGAAATTTTAAAATTTTGAACAATTGAATATGGTAAATCTGGCCCATCAGTCGAATAATGCTAAAAATAAAGGAAGAAACTGAAACGATAATAACCCAAGACTAGGGGGAAAAAACCCCCAACAAAACCAACCTACTGGGGGAAACAAAATCAGGGGAACCAGAATCCCTATGGGGGGAATACCAAAACTCACCAAGGGAGGAAGAACAACGACATCCAGATGAATTTTCCTTATGTTCTTTGCAGTGAGCATGGCCATTATACTCACCATTGACCCCAAATTTTTGACTTCAAATGGATGAAAGTTTCCATGAATGTGCCACGTCCTCCAGCACCACCTTCCACTTAGCAGGCCCCACAACAATATTTGCAACAACCACTGCCGACAATATTGAAAAACCCTATTCCACATCAAGGTGTGATGAATACCCAATAGGAAATGCACCCTTCCCCACCACAGATGGGACAATATAAAAACCCTGGGAATCTGACAGATCACACTATACTCCTATCTAGAGAAGAAGAAATTATTCTATAAACATGCAGTAGTCAATACAATGCACCACTTGAATCTACTCCCACCACTTTAGATGCAGCTCCAGTTATAATCAGACAACCTTTGATGATTGCATGCCTTAACACAAAACCACCCATTTGTATTCCTTGCATCCCATTACGATGGAATGTAAACAACCCTCACACTAGGGCAACACACAATTATAGTTTGGTCGATAACTTGGTGCAATATCCTTCAGCCATGTCAGTCTTGGAGGTCCTCCAAACTTATCCCACTCAATGGAAATCATTTCTTTCCGCCTTGGGGGAAGTCGACCCTACTAATACTAGACTCATGACATTTGATCTAGATTGTGGGGAACCTTGTCTCCCCACTTTGGTAGCTTTTTAGATACCAGTCAAAATTTAGAACATCACAGTTCATTGATGCATCATTGATGAAGGTGCATCCACATCCATCATGTCTAAAAAATTATGGTAGAAACTTGGCTCCCTCGAGCTAATACCATTCACCATCGCTTTGAGAGCTTATGATGGATGACCATCCTCTCCTAAAGGGATCTTTCAAATGTCCTCATTGAACTTGGGGGAAAAACCATTCTTATTGACATTGAGGTTATCAACACTTCACTCGATTACAATAACTTATTTGGACATAGCTACATGTATGCTATGAAGGTTGTGGCCTCTTCTATGTTTCGAACGATGATGTTCCCCCACAACAGGAATATCATCACCATCGACCAAGTTTCACATTATGAGCCCAACCCTTCGTCCAACATCGATAAAATTCTACCTCTTGTCCACACTATTTCTAATTCCTACCCACTCATCGAGATGGCCCCCAGAATTTTCAAAGACCCATCCTTGCTAGGGACATACCATGGAGCACCACTGCTCATACATCCCTCAACACAAGTTTGTTTCGTATCTTCCAGTGGAACTGAAACTGGAGATACCATCCCTTACACAGAGGCTTCTCCACCCCTTGAGGTCCCACCAGTGGATGAAAACCTACCTCAGGCATTACCTGAGAACTTTACGATACCTCTTACCCATGATTTCACCCCTCCCCAAGGAAAAATCCCAGTTTGGGAGAGACTCCCCCAATCCCTCAATCAAATTACCTTCTTATACCCCCCCACTGGGCATACAATCTTTCTAGGTAGCCCCAATGCTTACCCTTCCCAACATGGTGTTGGACATTCCGGTATGGTATCTTCACCCACCCACAATGGTTTCCAAACCACCCCTCCCTCCCAAAACATAGGGAATCTCGATGCAGATTCCAATACTAACTCCAAATGCACCACCTTCACCCCCACTTTCCAGCTCCCCCACCACAGTTAGGGGCAAAAAGAATAAGAAATATCTCACTGTTCTAGTTCCTCTTTGAGTTTAACCTCCTTGCACACTATGTGAGAGAGAAGGACACACTACAAATAGATGTCACTCTCTCCCCGAGTTACGTAATTTGATCCAACTCCCTAGAGAAACCACCTCGCTCATCGCTTCACCAAGAACCCCCACTACTACCCACTCATCCCTTACTACAGGAAACAAAGGGTTGCAAACCAAATTCGCATGTGCCATCTATTCAGAGTATGAACACTATACTCATCATTGCCCAGTGCTACCTCAGTTTCAACAACAACTAACGAAAGTATGCCACAGCTTTCAACAAGACCCCTCTCTACCCAATTCATCAAGTACCCAAGTCATTGACATCCATTATTTCACAACCTTAGTCAATGAATGGATGAGATGTCATTTCTCTCTCTATGACTCACTTGATCATTTCACCTACCAGTGTCCCAAGATTATTGAATACAGGCGTCGTCAAATGGTCCTTATTCAAAAATCTGCAATCACCCCACTTCTGGTTATGGCGGTGATTCCCCCTACTCCATCTATATATATTGTTCATATTATCTCCCCTAATCCTGAGGAACTTCCCACTCCTCCATGTTTCATGGATATTCTATATGAGGATTTTCCCCCAAATCCCCCCGATTCTCTAGTTCATTTCCCCCAGGAAATCTTATGCCCAACCATAATTTTTAACCCACAATATATGGACATTTGGTTTATGTCAAGCACTCCATCACACCATATTTATGATACCCCCTCTACATATTCACCCCCTAAATATAAGAACATGGTGACAATCACCAATGTTCCTTCCCCGGATCCCCTATATTGTTGCACTTTCCATTGCGATGAAGATATCCTTGAAGAACTATCTACTGTCGATTTCCCATGAAACATGCTCCATCACAAAGAATTTTTTCTCTCACATGAAGCCTTTGACCCTCCTAGCCAGATATCCGTATGTGCAATCGAAACAAAGGATTTCATCTCATCAAGGAATATAGACTAGTTCAACAACCCTATCCCTACCCCCGATGATTTTGAAGAAGGCAACATGGCCAACATTTTCCCCACTATCAAAATTGACATTTCCATTAGAACAAGAATGATAGATGAAATCACCATTGGCGCTGCATGCTCCCCTGAGGAACTCACAGCTTACAAATCTCTCTTCCAGGAATACCAAGACATTTTTTCCTAGTCATACATAGAGATGCCCAACCTTGATCCTTCTATTATCGAAAATCATATCGACACATGGATTGATATTACTCCTATATGTCAAAAGAAATGACCACTACACCCATCCAAAGAAGCGGCTATCAAAGATGAAATTGAAAATATATGTTTTGTTGGATTCATATACCCCATCACATGCACGTCATGGGTCTCCAATCCCGTCCTTATTAACAAAAAATAGAGCACCATTCGCGTCTTCACCAAATTTTGTGATCTTAACCACGCTTGTCCTAAATACAACTTCCCTTTGCCTTTCATCGAACAAATTATCAATGAATACATTGTCCAAGAGGCCTTGTCCTTCATGGATAGATTCTCTCGCTATAATCATATACAAATCCACCCAACAAATCAGTATAAAACCTCATTTACCACCCCATGGGGTACTTTTGCGTATCGTGTCATGCCTTTTGGAGTCAAGAACGCCAATGCAATGTTCCAATGAGACATGGTCTATGTTTTCCATGATCTCTCTTGCATCATCCTCGCTTACTTGGATGAACTCACTGCTCGATCCAAGAATTGAACAAAACATCTAGATGACTTTTGAGGTGTCTTTCAACGGTGTCGTCAGTACAATATCCACTTGAATCATCTCAAGTGCATATTTTGCATCACCGCTAGATGCCTCCTTGGGTTCATCATTTCCCAACATGGCATCATAGTGGACCCCCACAAGGTCCAAGACATCACATAAATTCCACCACCTCATAATTTGCACCAACTACAAAGCCTACAAGGAAAAGACACCTTTTTACGATGCTTTTTCCCAGATTACGGCACTCGCGCAGACAACTTCATTCACTTGCTACTTCATGACATCCCATTTTGATGGGATGAACATTCCCAAACCTCTTTTGATGATCTAAAAATGATGCTCTCCCATGCCCCTCTGATTAGCTCAGCCGACTATGATCGCAACTACATCCTCTACTTATTAGCCTCAACCGTCTTAGTAACAGTAGTTCTTTTCCAACTAGGAGATGATGGCCATGATAAAGTTATTTACTACATTAGTAAAAACCTTGTAGGACCACCCCTAAAATACAACCATGAAGAGAAACTCTCCCTTGTGGTTGTCCTTGCATTCTAAAAACTACTTCGTTATATATTACTTCGCACTACCAATGTAGTGGCAGATTCCAACCCCATGGAGTACTTGCTTACTTGACGACAAATTAATGGTAAATTTTCTCGATGGATCATCATCCTTTAGGAGTACGACCTAGATTTTTCAACACCCAAAAGAAAGAAGTCACTCATCCTATCTTAACTCATCATGACTTTTTTGTCAGAGGTTGCTAGTTCACCTGTCAATATGGATTTTTTTGATGAACACCTCTTCTACATTCCCTCGGATGACTTTGGTATGGCGACCGTCTTGTCTACCTTCAGGCACATAAGTTTGGGTCTCAAATCTCTTGAGATGATTGTCAGTGCATTCTCCATCAGGCCCCTTGCTACCTCCTCTATGGTGACACTTTGTATCAACGTGGGGTTGACACCATACTCCATCGATTTTTGACCATCGACGAAGATGATAGAGTCTTGAATGATTTCCATAGCGACACCTGTGGTGACCATCCTTCACGGATGTCCACCACTCATAAAATCATTTGAGTAGGCTACTTCTATCCCACATTGTTTCACAACTACATCCGTGTTGTGAAGCAATGTGACAAATTCTAGTTGTATGCCAACAAAGTGCAAGTTCCACCCGCTCTTCTACACCCAGTCATCACTGTCAGCCCCTTTTAAAAATGGGGCATATACTTCATGACTTTCAACCCTCCATATATCAATGGACACAAGTACATCATCATGGAATTCGATTACTTTACCAAGTGGACTGAAGCCATGCTTACCTTCAACAACACCATTGATACTGCAACACATTTTTTCTTTAATCACGTCATCTACCTCTTTGGAGTCCCACTAAAGTTAGTCTCCGATCATGAGAAACACTTAGAGAATGAGATCTTCATCGAACTCTCCTCGATATTAGGCTTCTCCCACGAGTTTGCCTCCCCATACTACCCTCAGTCCAACGGATAGGTAAAAGCGGTCAACAAGGTCCTTAAAACCATGTTACAGTGCACGGTTAATAAACATAAGACCAATTGGCATCATATGTTGTTTTACGCACTATGGGATTATTGCACGGGAGTTAAAACTGCCATTGGTTTTACACCATTTCATCTTGTCCATGGGGTCGAAGCCACTCTCCCCATCGAGTGAAAAATTCCCACATTATGCACCACTATTGATCTATTAACTGACACTTATCCAATGGAGGAGCGTTTTTTGAACTTAGAGTTGTTGGATGAAGACCGTCGGTCTTCATTACAAAAAAATGAGGTAGCTAAAAAATGGTTGAAGGCCACCTCTAACCACCATGCAACCTTCGCTCATTTAACGAAGGAGACTTCATCCTTTCCTACGATATCGCTCATGATACCCTCAACCATGGAAAATTCGAGTCATTATGGCACGGACCCCACATCGTCCAACACTTACTCACTAAACGCACATAAATCCTAGCCTCTCCCTAAGGCTACCCACTCAAAGAACCTGTCAACAAGTTGTACTGAAAGAAATTTTACGCCTGAGCGTAGTCATTCTACACTAGGCTTTTTCTTTTTTGTACACATTTTGTAGAGTTTTTAATCTTCTTTTTCCCTCCATGCCTTATGTTTGATCTACCATTTGTGTTATTGACATATTCTTCCTCCATTGGCCTACCACATTAGTTATGCTGATGGAGCTAGCCGATGGACATAGAATCTCTTTTCAGCCGCTCCCTCTATACCTCCTCACATGAACTGCTCCACTCTAGTGGCATATGTTTGGGCTCAACAACAAACAACCAAGCAAAATACACAACCATCATTGTCCTCCTTTTCGAGCCCAGACACCACCATATTCACCACATTAGTGTCTTATTAGATTCCCAGCTTATCGTCTTACAGCTTAACAATGTGTACCGTGTCCATGATCCTTTCCTCTTCTGTAAATACCTGGAAGTTACACTCTTATCTGGACATTTTGATTCAATTAAATTTACACATATTCCATGACAATTCAATCAAATAGTAGATAATATGGCTAATCTAGTGTTAGATTGACATTTATCACATCAAGACATCATTACACATACATAAATCATCAAAAGTATGTCACAACCTATAGATTAGACATCATAAAAAGAATCACAAAACATTATCATATTTGAACATCACAAAGATCCCAAAAATGTATATCCATATATATATATATATATATATATATATTGATCAATGTTCCATCAATGTTTACAAAAAATAGTACAACATGTACTTCACATGTTGGTAGGTGAACCCCCTCATCCCTATAGGTACAAAATAGGTGTCACGCTACCTGTTGGCAGCCAATTCACTTTTTTTATTATCCTATAAGCTGCCTACACCTATGTCTTGTGAACATCAAGTTTTTTGTCGCATTTTTCAAATAGACGACACTTTCATTTCTTGCGACATTTGTACATTTGTCTTCGTTAAGTTTTCACGACTGTAAACGTGAAAACTTCTCTTCTCAAGGTCACATTTCGATCATTATCTGAACTGCCAATATATTTTGTGTCATTATGCATATTGTGCTTACCTTTTTATTATTTTACACGATTGGCAATATCCATTGATCAGTTTTCATACTTCGATTGATTATATAACTTGGTTTTATTGAAGACATTTAGCCTTTGGGTTTGCATTTTATGACCTGCCTGATCATTGATTCTATGAAATGCATAGGGGTTATGATTTATTTTTGTTATGTTAATCTTTTCATGACTTATTGGCTTGTCAACTATAGGAATATCTTTTGGGCACCTTAGTCGAACCTTTGATTATATGAATTAATACATTGGCGCATAATGATTTTGGTGTTGATTTATACGTCGAATGTTCTGAACACTATGGCATAGTGTTGGTGTGTATTGGTATGCACATTGAATTTGATTGGTTGTACACATAAGTTAATGGTTGAACTATTATTATGGAGTGAACAACTATGAAATGTTGCGGTTGTACTTGGATAATGAATATTATGCATGGTAGACTCCACCACCTTCACATGCGCGCATTTATGCTTACCCCTTTTGGCTCAATTCATTGTTGTTGGTTCAGGTAGCTCTGCTATTGTGTGTTGATGAATTCGAACCCTTCCCTTACCATGCATTCAGCTCCATGGCACCAGTCATGCGAGTTGAACCCAATGGAAACCAGGCCTTATTGATGTTTTACAATGCCCGCCAAGACTTGGCAGACAATGGATGGCTTACCTTCATGGAACATTTCGAGGGTTTTAACATTTACATGGCTCGACAGTTTTCCATGACCTTCGATGGCTGTCGAGCCAAGGTAGGCGATGTACAGTTAGAGATTGATGAACAGTTCATCAGCTCAGCCATGGGGTTATCTACCTCTGGACAACGTTGGTTTAAGAATTGCAAATTCAATGAAGTTCCGTGGACATTGTTGATTCAATCACACAAAATCACCTCCTGTGATAGAGGTATGCCCGTAACTATGCTCAAAAAGCGTTGGCATGATTTATTGATGATAATCAAGCAGTTTGTGACCTGCGAAGGTCGATACGGACTTGTGTTCCTCCACCACCTGCGTTTACTTATGGTTTTTATGTGATACTCTCTCAATATGCCCTATTATTTGCATCATAGACTGTTTAAAATGTCGAAGAAGTAAAAAAGACATCAGGCCGACAATAGCCTTTTTCATTATGGGCTTGTTAAGCTTATCATTTTATGTCATTTGAGTCTGAACGGGGATAGTTGGAGCAATTTCGTTGCTCAGAATGGTTTCGAGGATCCTTACCCTACACAGGTTGACAAAACTGTGGTGAGTGAGGTCAAGGTTGTAACCCCAATACCCTACCATATCCTACTGCCTAAACCCTCGGTCGACCCTCCTATCGACTTACCCCACACTGTGACTAAGAGTGTTGAGACTGTTAAGCCTATGAGAAAAAATCCCAAGGAAAACCTCACTGCAAACACCAAAGTGAAAAAGAATGCCTGTTTGATTTCACAGATGGGAAGGAATAAGCCAAAACCCCCTGTCGAGCTAAACCCTATCGTGTTGAGTGAGGACTCTGATTCGGAAGTGGAGCATTTCTTGGATAGAGAATACCCCTATTCTCAAGGTTTGTGTGCTGAACCCTCATATGATTTTGTATCAAACCTACCCCCTTGCCTAAAGGATGACCCTAACTACCCAGGCATTAAGTTGCCTTGTGAAACCCTCGGTCATTTTCCTAAACCCTCTCCTACTCTGTCTAAACCCACGCAGTCACCCTGCGATCAATGTAATTCATGGTTAGAGAGATATTATAATGATGTTCCAATACTCCAGTCAAAGATACAGTCACTAGAGGACCAGATTGCAGTGCTAACTAGTCAAAAGACCAATCTACAAGCAACAGATAAAAAACAAAAGACGACCGGCTCCATCCTGTTTAAAAATGTGGAATCAGCCACGGCTGTTGTAAATTCCAAGCTAGCATAATTGAGCAGCCTCGTCACTACACAGGTATGTTTTGATATCATTTGTTTTTCTAAATAATCTAGGTTTATATAACTATTTGATTTCAGTTTCAAACAACTCTGTTCCCATCATTGAATATCTCTGTTACATTGCGTGCATTCTATTATATAGCTTTGTTTTGAATAAAAACAAATTTTGATTCGATATACAATTGGATCATTCCCAGTTTAGTCTCTCTTAGATTTTCATCGATTTGATTGATCTTAGTATGGATTTGATTTGTTTGATTGAGTTAAAATGGATGCTTTGCTGTCAATCGAATTTGTTTGTATCTATTATAGACAGGAAATGTTTCTCATACTCAATTTAGAATATGATCACATTTCGTTTCGATTTTGTTATAATTCATACACTATGATTCGCAACGATTTTGATGAGGTTAATTGTTACAGTTTTTTTGTGCCATATGACCTTCAAGCAACATGAATACAACTTGGATCGTTTCCAATGTGACTCTGTTTCTTCGAAAACATTGCTTTTTATTTTTAGCCAGTACAAACACACCCAAATCATGGGATGGATTTGATGCTTAACAATTATGCTGAACCCCAGTCGGTTAATTCACATTGATTGAAGTATTGTTATCTCAACCATGTTATGAGTTGGATTCGTATTGCAATGGATGCTCTGTTTGATTTTGATTTATAGAACGAGATTGGTTATACCCGGATTCACGGTTTATTTTTATGTTAAACTCAGTCATGATTTGTTTGAAATTAATGATTTTGTTCAATACCAATCAAGTTTATTTGCCCATTCTGAAATAACCAATTATCACTTATGACGATTCTATTATGATTTTCATCAAAATCAAATCGATCTGGTTACGATTTTATATGAGTTGATTCTCGCACCTGTTTGAATTAACCTACTTGTGGCGTGAATCGTTTGATGTCATGACAGCTATAATAATTTTAAAACAATTTTGTTTCGATCTGATCATATCTTTTGTTGTTGGAAAAACACAACGTTTGCCTGCTTTTTCTGATTGCATTACTTTCAAATTGGATATGAAACGATTTTCAAAATTGTTTGGTTTTGATTCTTTCTACCCAATTTATGACTATAATCGAAACAAAGTATTGCTATCTTTGTACTTGGTTAATGATGTGGATACTATTTGAGTTCATAATAGAATATCAATTTCAATTCATGATTCATTTTCAAATGATTGTTGGATGTAAATTGAATGGAATTTCTTAAAATATTTCATTTGATTTCAATTTTGATTATATATCTTATTATAGACTAGCTACAGAATCAGATGATTCTGTAGCTAGTCTATAGAATTTAATTTTTATCATTTTATTGATAAAAGAGTCTTCTAACTTGTCTATTTTGGATCCTTTTCAGGTGAAATCGAATTGCATGGGATTTGATGGACAGTTTAGAGGATATTTGGATGATTTATTTTCATTTTAGTTTCCTAGTTTAGTTGATCTTGGGAATATCTTCCCAGATTATGTAAACAATTTGATAACTTCCACAGGGAGGTTTTACCCTGTAAAAAAAAATTATAAATACTTATTATTTTTGTAATAACACGATCCTGATTGGTGGGAGAACAAGGATATGGGATTTTAATACAGACCGAGACAGAATTTGATGTTCTGCTACAGCTTTAGCTTTTCATAATATCAATATTTTGTTTCATGTTTATGTGTATCTATTTGCATTTGGTTAATGACTAATTTAGCTATATTAGTCTTTTGCAAATGATATAATTTAATCAATATAATCCATAACTGATTTCTTCCAGCATTTAAAAAACATAGCAATTACTTGATTCAGTTTGTGAATGACAGATTTCTCTTCTTCATAAGTTGAATTATTAAGTATAAGTTTTGCATAACGGGTTTCCCTTATTGCAGAAATTTATAAATCATATAATTGTTATGATTTTTTATGTCTTGTTTGTCATGTAAACAACTCAAAGAGCAGTGCAGCCTATCATTTACGAAAAGCTTCTGGATCATCCGGTGCGAGTTTCCTTCCTCCGACCATCTTCGAAGTCATCATACACAGGTCAAATTGGGAGTGTTTCCAGGTCAGTTTTTCATTTGTTTGTTTAGTATATTTATTAGTAATTTGGTTTATATATAAGTTTAGTTAGATATATGTGTAGAATTAGTATATTAGATTGTTCAATTTCAGTAATTTTAAATTTCTTGTTTATAAAATTATAAAATCAAAAAAGAAACACCTTTCTCTGTCTTAGGGCAGATTGCAAATGAGTTTTCCAGGTTTTATTTAAATCTGTATTTTGTGAATATTGTATATTTTGTAGATAAGTTTTATTTCAGATAGTAGTTAGTATAGTATTAGTTAGTAGTTTATATATATAGATAGTAGATTAGTTTGTTTGTTTTAATAGTTATTTTTGATTAGATTAGATTAGTTTAGTTTGTATTTAGTTTTAGCTAGTTTTTTTTATTTGTTTTAGATAGATTAGTTAGTTTAGATTAGTTTTCTCTTTGGTTTTCCTAGGACCTTAGATCGGCCAACAGAGCCGCTAAACCCATCAGGGTGGTTCATTCCAAACATCTTGGGTTATTAGACAACCCTGGACCGGTTCCACTCTCTCAGTTGACAGACGGTCAATTTCGCCCGTCAACAAATGGCGCTAGAAGGAGGACCTGAACTTAATTAATGGCACGAGGCGCTCACAAGACTCCTCCCCCCCCCTAATCGCTCACCTATAGTGACTAGAATCTATTCACATGATAATAGTCCCCTTCAAACCACAACTACTTCAACCGACGATCCACAGATCACAGTTGAGCCAGCAACTCCTAATCCTACAGGTGGTGACATACAAGAGATTGTTCGTCAATCTCTTATCAAAACACATAGTGCCTTAGCTTGTCTTAGGCAACCAAATCGTCCGTGGGGTCAACCTTTGGATTTCTCCGATATGAGAGAACAATTAGGTGACACTAACCTCACTGTGAATCCTACAGATCCAAACTTAAATCCTGCTGCAGGAGGATCTGGGATACCTCCTTCACCACCTCCCTCATCTCCTTCCTCTTTTGGAGGAGATTCCTCTTCAGATGAAGGAAATTCACCTTCTCAGACTTCCATACCCAATACCCCAATGGAAAATTAGAACAACCCTGCTAGACCTTGGATTGACCAGGATGTTGTAGTTGTACCTGGATCTCAACACCCTTTACCTAAGCACCCGGAGAAATGGCTTCCCAAGTTTGATCCCGATTCCAAATAGATAGTTGAAGATCATATTAAAAAAATTATGTTAGCCATTAGGATCCACAATGTTGAACATGAAGATGTTGTCTGTAGGTTGTTCCCTTATACTTTTGAGGGTAATGCATCCACTTGGTACTTTTCCCAACAACCCCATACCATCGTGTCTTGGGAAAAGTTTGAGTCACGATTTTTGAAAAAATTCAGAGATGGTAAACCTCTGGAAGTCTTAGTCATGGATATTTCAAGCTTAAAAATCGAATCCCTACAGATTCTATGCCTGCTGAGAGTCTTGTAATAGCTTACTACACTAAATCTTTACATCAAAGTATAGCTATTTGGGTAAAACGATCTAAAAAGGCCACATTGTTAGAAGCCTTTGAGGAGGCTAGTCAGATTGAAAAATACATACTTAGTCTTAAGGACTCTTCTAGCAATGAAACTGAAACTAGTTCTTCTTCCAAAAAGAAGATTGAAATTCTCCCCAGACCTACTCAAAGTAAAACACAACCTGAAAACTCTGATTTGGAAAATTTAACTAAAGTTGTTCAAAAAATTTCAAATCAAGTTATAGACTTAAAAAGGTCAACTGAAGAAGCTTCCTCGAGTAAAGGACCCTACAAAACTCCTTTCTGAAAGTCTTTTCCTTCCAACCGACCTAATCAAAACTCCAAAGGCTTGAACCTAGAAAGTTTTCAATGTGCTCTTCAAACAATTCTAGAAGCCCAGGATAACTTGATGCCCCCTGAGACCCCTCAGGAGGAAGTTGAACAGGAAATAGTTCAAGAAGATGAGTCTTCTTCAAACATCTTTGGACACTTCTCAGACAGCATCTTTCATGCTAACTTTGAGACTGTTCACCCTTATAACACTAGGAGTAAGACAACAAACAAGCATTCTACCGAGAACACTACAACTTCACCTCCAAATCCATCTAAATCAATAGAAACTAAAGAGAGCAATGTCATCCCTAACTTAGATTATGATGTTGTTGAAAATCTTAAAAAATTGAGGGCTAACATTTCTATTTATGAGTTATTGAAGTTTCCATTTTTGTTACAGAAAATGTTGCAAAATATTTCAGAGAACGACAAGAATGGTAATTCAAATGGTAACAAGGTTGTGCAAAGCAAAGTTCCGCAGAAGACTTCCACTAAAAATAATCTTGATCCTCAAGATAAAGGAAGCCTTCCTGTAACCCCTATAAATAATGTAAATAATGTAGATAAAGTAGCATTAGAAATTGCGAGTAAAAAGCCACAAACTACTACTCTTAGTACTCGCAAAAATGTACCTCATTTTCTTTTAACTTTCGAGATTTTCAACAGAAATGTGCATAATTGTATGGTGGACTCAAGAGCATCATCCAATGTGATGCCTTGGTCTGTTTTCCAAAAGATTAATGCTGAAGTGGAACCATCTACTTTGAAAATCATACAACTTGATCGGACAAATGTCAAAGTTATAGGCGAGGTAAAAAATGTATTGATTAGATTATCGTCTAACCCAAAGGTTCATCAAGTTATTGATATAATCATTATGGATATTCCAGAAGTGTATGGTCTGTTTTTGAGCAGGGACTGGTCAGAGCAACTACATGGTTACTTCGCGATGGACTGGTCTCACTTATGGCTTCCAGAGAACGGTAAGCCTAACAAGATCAGAGTGAATCATGAGCGTTACCTTAAGTTCATGGTCACAAATTTGAACGATCCTAACGAACCATATACACCTCCTGTTGGTTCACCCTAAGTCCAAGGGATGGACACCTTCTTCGGAAATTTCATGGCTGAGGTCTCACCTATCAACAATCCAGAACAACAGTCTGAGATCGTAGCATATATGCAACCAACAACTTCTATGCAACAGTCCCATGTGCCCGATAGAAACCAAATTTGGTCTCTATATTTCGACGGTTCCAAGTCTAAAGAAGGAGCTGGAGTAGGTTGCATCATTATCGATCCGGCAGGTAACAAGACATTAATGGCTTGTAGACTAGAATTTGAATGTACTAACAATACAACAGAATATGAGGCTTTACTGCAAGGTCTCAGAAAGGCCCTGGATATGAACATTCAAAACCTAGTTGTATTCGGCGACTCTGAGATAGTGGTTAGGTAGGTAAGAGACTCTATACACTGTCTTTCCCCGCATCTCAAAAGTTACTAGTCTGAGGTATGGAGTTTAATGAACAAATTTTATACTTTCAATATAAATTCAATTCCTAGACTAAATAATGTTGAAGCAGATCTACTAGCTAATGTAGCCTCTAAACTTCTTCCTGCAGAAGGCTTGTCCCCAAACGCATTCTCCGTCGAGAGATTGTTTCGACCATCTGTTCCTAAAAATATCACAAACTGGAGAGTATTTGACAATGATAAACAAATCATTAACTTTCTACACATGGAAGAAACCTTTCAAGGTACAGTGATAGATGAACACACACACGGCGACAATTTGCACGATCTTACAGTAATACCTGATCCGAAATCTCCTGAAGCTCTATCGGACATGGTGAATTTTATACCCAAATCCATAGTTAGGTTAGAAAAGTTTTATGATTTTGAAGATAAATTTAAAAAGACGGTCAATTGCAAAACCAATAGTTCCTCGTTGTCTTATGAAAAATTCAATTTAGGAACTAGTGAAAATCCTCAGTGTATCAATCTAGGCTTGGGATGTTCTAGACAAGAAAAAGTTTCTTTTGTTAAATTATTTAAAGAATTTAAGGATGTCTTTGCATGGACATACGATGATATTAAAATGTTCGATCCTAATATTATACCGCATGTCATCCCGATGAAGCCCCAAACCTTACCCTTCCAACAGAAACAGAGGAAAATGCACCCTAAACTAGAACCGACCATTCAAAAAGAATTGAATAAAATCCTAAGTGCTAAAATAATTTTTCCTGTTAGACACACTCAATGGGTGTCCAACCTTGTTCTAGTTCAGAAGAAAAATGGGGAAATTTGACTTTGCGTCGATTTTCGAAACCTCAAAAAAGCGTCTGACAAAGACAATTATCCTGTCCCACCCATGGAACAGATCCTGCAATAGGTATCTGGTTCCGAGAGGCTATCTTTATTGGATGGTTTCTCTGGATACAACCAAGTCTTGATGTCTCCACCAGACCAACTCAAAACTACCTTCCGTACCCCGCGGGGCACTTATGCTTATCACAAAATACCCTTTGGATTGATTAATACTCGTGCTACCTTTCAGAGAGCAATGTACATTGCTTTTCGAGGCTTAATCAATCACTCCATCGTAGTTTACTTAGATGATGTGACTGTTTATTCTAAAAACAAGGACGATCATCTAATTCACTTACGATCCGTTCTGCTACGATGTCGTAAATATGGCATCTCCTTGAACCCCAAAAAATCCATCTTTGCAGTAGAATAGGGTAAATTACTAGGATTCATTGTGTCTAGTGATGGGATGATTATTAACCTCGAGAGGACTCAATTCATCGCTAAACTTCCTCCTCCTACATCCAAGAAATCCATGCAGTCTTTCCTAGGCCAGATTAACTTCGTGAGAAGATTTGTCCCCAGCTTCTCCGAAATGGTCAGGCCTCTATAGAACCTAATTAAGAAAGACACCCAATATCACTGGGGACCCACAGAAAATCAATATTTTAATGCCATAAAGAAGGCCATAATAGATGCTCCATATCTCATGAGCCTGGACTTCTCTCAAGATTTTACACTCTATACTTTCACCTCTGATCATTCCTATGCCACAGTCCTAACTCAGAAGAATTCCGAGAACAATGAAGTACCCATCGCCTTTATGAGCTCTACTTTCAAAGGTGTTGAACTTAACTACCCAGTGGTTGATCGACAAGCCTACGCTGTTTTCAAAGTAGTTAAGCATTTCCGGTCCTATCTTTTGAAGTCAAGGACGAAAGTCATTGTCCCCTACCCTGCTGTAAGGAACTTGTTAGTACAGAAGGAGTTAGGAGAGAAGAGAGCTAACTGGGTCTCCTCCTTGCAGGAGTATGACCTAGAGATCACCCCAGCTCAGATCGTGAGAGGCCAAGGGTTGTGTAAATTGGTTGTTGATTCAAAAAAAGGACATCAAGAAGAAAGTGATACGTCAAACCTAGGACAAAGTGATCAAAGTTTGATTTGTTTCACATAAAACCTCGTTAGTCCTTGGTATGACGATATTAGATTCTATCTTGAACATGGATCATCACCCTGCCACCTTGACCTCACCAAAATAAGAGCGTTGAGAATAAAGTCTGCCTCCTTTCATCTAGTTAACGACATACTGTTTCGTCAGAATTTTGATGGCGTACTGATGCGATGTCTCGAAAAAGACGAAGCAGAAAAAGTCTTTCTTGAGTTGCATGCAGGAGAAGTTGGTGGTCAATTCGGTGGCGACACCACTACTCATAAGGTTTTAAGAGTCGGTTACTACTAGCCCATGCTTTTTAGGGACGCCCATGCCTTGTGTTGTAAATGTATTATCTGTCAAAAAGCATCAGGGCGGCTGCAAAAACCAGCCTTTCCCTTGCAACCCATCTCAGTAGATTCTCCTTTCCAGCAATGGGGCCTTGATATCATATGTCCTATTAATCCTCTGTCCTCGCAACAACACAAGTATATTTTGACAGCCACAGACTACTTTACACGATGGTCTGAAGCTGCTGCGCTAAGAACTGTTAACACCAGTCAGGTAATCGCTTTTCTAAACTTGAATATTATCACCCATTTCGGTATCCCTGATTGTCTAGTCTTTGACAACGCTTCATACTTTTCTTCTCTTGATATGAGCGAGTTCACTTTGGAGAAAGGAATAAAACTGAAGTATTCTGCTAGTTACCACCCCCAGGGCAACGACTTAGCAGAATCAACAAACAAGAACTTGATTAAAATTATCAAAAGAACTGTGGCTGAAAATCACAAGAACTGGCACAATGCACTGCTGAACACACTGTGGGCTGATAGGGTAACACCCAAAGCCGCTATAGGTAACTCCCCCTTTTTTCTCTTTTATGGCAGAGAAGCAATTCTGCCACCTCACATTCTTCTTCCTTCACTTCAGTTGTCACAAAAAGTCCAAGAAGAAGATTGTCCCCCTTTAGAAAGCCGAATTAACGACTTGATGAAGTTGGAAGAAGTAAGAGCCCAAGCCAAGCGTAAGTTAGATCAACATCAACAATTGATTAAAAGTTGGTTCGATTCTAATTTTTCTTCTGATAGAAATTTTGAAGTAGGCGATCTCGTCTTGAAGTGGGACAAACCACACGAAGGAAAGGGTGAACACACCAAATTTCAAAACTTATGGCTTGGGCCATTTCTAATTGCTGAAAAGTTGGGTCCTAGTTCCTTTCGATTGCAGAATCTTGAAGGGCATATTGACACCTATCTGGTAAATGGCCAAGCCATGAAGAGATACTTTGCTTGATAACTACCCTTGTATATTATGTAAATATTTCATTTTTTGTTTGCATTTTCGTTTTCTTTCTATTTCGATTTTGATTTGAATTTATGAGTTTGTGTTTTTGGACATACACATACCTGTACACTGAGCTATTCAGGCAAAGACGATAAAAAAATTATTCGCTGAAATAACTTCTAAAAATTTGTACAAACATCAATGGTATATCTCTGAAATTGATATCTATATTGGAGAATTTTGTTGTTTGAAAGAAGTTTATTGATTTCAATCTTTGAGCAAAGATCATCATGATCATCTATTATCTTTTTACATTGTCCCTTTTCCATAAAGGAATGACTCAAAAGATGTCTCCCTGTCATAGGAAGTTGTTTTGTAAATACAATGTTTCTGGAGATAAATAAAGGATAGTGCTAAAAAATTCTGATGAGGTCTAAAAAATATGCTAAAATATCAAGATTTTCAGCGTCACCCCGCTCAACCATATATCTTCAAAAGAAAAACAAAATAAAATTATTAATAAGAGCTGTGGGAAATGCTGGTAAACCCATCGGGATACTGAACAGGTCCGCTGGCAGCGGGTAAATGCAAGCATGGTGCCAAGACAACTTCGTCGGGGTATTGAACAGGCCCGCTGGTAGCGAAGCAATGTCGGGTACATGAAAATCTGCAAAAAATATAAGAAACCTCTTTAATGTCCTTTATTTTGATCTAGAACTTCTTGATAGGATACAGATGTCAGAGTGGGTTAAATGGAAACCCTGTCGAGGCTATGGACGCCTGCTGGAAGCAGTGTCCATGCCAACAGTATTGAAGATTTTATCTTTAATATCATGACTTGCTGATCTTAAGACTATTATTGGTTTTCATCTTTTATAACACTGTTGGAAAAAAATGATTAATGATGATGTTTGAACGACTTTCTAGTTGTTATTTTTGAGTTGAAATTTTCTTGGTTGTCCTAATCTGAATTTGTTACTTTTGCAGAGATAACTGCTTCTTCCAGTGTGTCGCCATTGTTGGCAGCCAATTTACTTTTTTTATTATCCTATAAGATGCCTACACCTATGTCTTGCGAACATCAAGTTTTTCGTTGCATTTTTGAAATAGACGACACTTTCATTTCTTGCGACATTTGCACATTTGTCTTCGTTAAGTTTTCACGACTATAAGCATGAAAAATTCTCCTCTCAATGTCACATTTCGATCATTATCTGAACTGCCAATATCTTTTGTGTCATTATTCATATTGCGCTTACATTTTTATTATTTTACACGATTGGCAATATCCTTTGATCGGTTTTCATACTTCGATTGATTATATAAATTGGTTTTATTGAAGACATTTAGCCTTTGGGTTTACATTTTATGACTTGCCTGATCATTGATTCTATGAAATGCATAGGGGTTATGATTTATTTTTGTTATGTTAATCTTTTCATGACTTATTGGCTTGTCAACTATATGAATATCTTTTGGGCACCTTGGTCGAACCTTTGATTATATGAATTAATACATTGGCGCATAATGATTTTGGTGTTGATTTATACGTCGAATGTTTTGAACACTATGGCATAGTGTTGGCGCGTATTGGTATGCACATTGCATTTGATTGGTTGTACACATAAGTTAATGGTTGAACTATTATTATGGAGTGAACAACTATGAGATGTGGCGGTTGTACTTGGATAATGAATATTATGTATGGCAGACTCCACCACCTTCGCATGCGCGCATTTATGCTTACCCCTTTTGGCTCGATTCATTGTTGTTGGTTCGGGTAGCTCTTTTACTGTGTGTTGATGAATTCAAACCCTTCCCTTACCATGCATTCAACTCCATGGCACCAGTCATGCGAGTTGAACCCAATGGAAACCAGGCCCTGTTGATGTTTGAAAATGCCTGCCAAGACTTGGCAGACAGTGGATGGCTTACCTTCGTGGAACGTTTCGAGGGTTTTAACATTTGCGTGGCTAGACAGTTTGCCATGACCTTCGATGGCTGTCGAGCCAAGGTAGGCGATGTACAGTTAGATATTGATGAACAGTTCATCAGCTCAGCCACGGGGTTATCTACCTCTAGACAGCGTTGGTTTAAGACTTGCAAAGTCGATGAAGTTCTGTGGACATTGTTGTTTCAATCACGCAAAATCACCTCCTGTGATAGAGGTATGCCTGTAACTATGCTCAAACAATGTTGGCACGGTTTATTGATGATAATCAAGCAATTTGTGACCTGCGAAGGTCGATACAGACTTGTGTTCCTCCACCACCTGTGTTTACTTATGGTTTTTATGGGATACTCTCTCAATATGCCTTATTATTTGCATCGTAGCTTGTTTAAAATGTCGAAGAAGTACAAAAGACACCAGGCCGACAGTATCCTTTTTCATTATGGGCTTGTTAAGATTATCGTTGTCTGTCATTTGAGTCTGCACGGGGATAGTTGGAGAAATTTTGTTGCTCGGAATGGTTTCGAGGATCGGAACCCTACACAGGTTGACAAATCTGTGGTGAGTGAGGTCAAGGTTGTAACCCCAATGCCCTACCATATCCTACTGCCTAAACCCTCGGCCGACCCTCCTATTGACTTACCCCACACTATGACTGAGAGTGTTGATACTGTTACGCCTATGAGAAAAAAGCCCAAAGAAAACCTCACTGCAAATACCAAAGGGAAAAAGAATGCCCGTTTGATTTCACGGATGGAAAGGAACAAGCCAAAACCCCCTGTCAAGACAAACCCTATAGTGTTGAGTGAGGACTCTGATTCGGAAGTGGAGCGTTTCTTGGCTAGCGAATACCCCTATTCGCAAGGTTTGTGTGTCGAACCCTTGTATGATTTTGTATCAAACCTACCCCCTTGCCTAAAGGATGACCCTAACTACCCAGACATTAAGTTGCCTTATGAAACCCTCGGTCATTTGCCCAAACCCTCTCCTGCTCTGTCTAAACCCACGCAGTCACCCTATGATCAATGCAATTCATGGTTAGAGCGATATTATAATGATGTTCCAATACTCCAGTAAAAGATACAGTCACTAGAGGACCAGATTGCAGTGCTAACCAGTCAAAATACTAAGCTACAAGCAATGGATAAAAAACAAAAGACGACCGGCTCCATCCTGTTTAAAAATGTGGAATCGGCCACGGCTGTTGTAAATTCCAAGCTGGCATAATTGAGCAGCCTCATCGCTACACAGGTATGTTTTGATTTCATTTGTTTTTGTAAATAATCTAGGTTTATATAACGATTTGATTTCAGTTTCAAACAACTCTGTTCACATCATTGAATAGCTCTGTTACGTTGCGTGCATTCTATTATATAGCTTTGTTTTGAATAAAAACAAATTTTGATTAGATATACAATTGGATCATTCCCAGTTTAGTCTCTCTTAGATTTTCATCGATTTGATTGATCTTAGTATGGATTTGATTTTTTTGATTGAGCTAAAATGGATGCTTCGCTGTCAATCAAATTTGTTTGTATCTATTCTAGACAGGAAATGTTTCCCATACTCAATTTAGAATATGTTCACATTTCGTTTCAATTTCATTATAATTCATACGCTATGATTCGCAATGATTTTGATGAGGTTAATTATTACAGTTTTGCTGTCCCATATGACCTTCAAGCAACAGGAATACAACTTGGATCGTTTCCAATGTGACTCTGTTTCTTCGGAAACATTGCTTTTTATTTTTAGCCTGTACAAACATGCCCAAATCATGGGATGGATTTGATGCTTAACGATTATGCTGAACCCCAGCCGGTTAATTCACATTGATTGAAGTATTGTTATCTCGACCATGTTATGAGTTGGATTCGTATTGTAATGGATTCTCTGTTTGATTTTGATTTATAGAATGAGATTGGTTATACCCGGATTCATGGTTTATTTTTATGTTAAACTCAGTCATGATTTGTTTGAAATTAATTATTTTGTTCAATACCAATAAAGTTTATTTGCCCATTTTGCAATAACCAATTATCACTTATCACGATTCTATTATGATTGTGATCAAAATCAAATCGATCTGGTTACGATTTTATATGAGTTGATTCTCGCACCTGTTTGAATTAACCTGCGTGTGGCGTGAATCATTTGATGTCATGACAGCTATAATAATTTTAAAACGATTTTGTTTCGATCTGATCGTATCTTTTGTTGTTGGAAAAACACGACGTTTGCCTGGTTTTTTTTATTGCATTACTTTCAAATTGGATATGAAATGATTTTCAAAACTATTTGGTTTTGATTCTGTCTACCCGATTTATGACTATAATCGAAACAGAGTATTGTTATCTTTGTACTCGGTTAATGATGTGGATCCTATTTGAGTTCATAATAGAATATCAATTTCAATTCATGATTCAATTTCAAATGATTGTTGGATGTAAATTGAATGGAATTTCTTAAAATATTTCATTTGATTTCAATTCCGATTCTGTATCTTATTGTAGACTAGCTACAGAATCAGATGATTCTGTAGCTAGTCTATAGAATTTAATTTTTATCATTTTATTGATAAAAGAGTCGTCTAACTTGTCTATTTTGGATCCTTTTTAGGTGAACTCGAATTGCATGGGATTTGATGGACAGTTTAGAGGATATTTGGATGATTTATTTTCATTTTAGTTTCCTAGTTTAGTTGATCTTGGGAATATCTTCCCAAATTATGTAAACAGTTTGATAACTTCCATAGGGAGGTTTTACCCTGTAAAAAAAATTATAAATACTTATTATTTTTGTAAAACACGATCCTCATTGGTGGGAGAACAAGGATATGGGATTTTAATACAGACTGAGACAGAATTTGATGTTCTGCTACAACTTTAGCTTTTCATAATATCAATATTTTGTTTCATGTTTATGTGTATCTATTTGCATTTGGTTAATGACTACTTTAGCTATCTTAGTCTTTTGCAAATGATATAATTTAATCAATATAATCCATATCTGATTTCTTCCAGCATTTAAAAAACATAGCAATTACTTGATTCAGTTTGTGAATGACAGATTTCTCTTCTTCATAAGTTGAATTATTAAGTATAAGTTTTGCATAACAGGTTTCCCTTATTGCAGAAATTTATAAATCATATAATTGTTATGATTTTTTATGTCTTGTTTGTCTTGTAAACAACTCAAAGAGCAGTGCAGCCTATCGTTTATGAAAAGATTCTAGATCATCCAGTGTGAGTTTCCTTCCTTTGACCAACTTCGAAGTCATCATACACAGGACAAATTGGGAGCGTTTCCAGGTCAGTTTTTCATTTGTTTGTTTAGTATATTTATTAGTAATTTGGTTTAGATATAAGTTTAGTTAGATATATGTGTAGAATTAGTATATTAGATTGTTCAATTTCAGTAAGTTTTAATTTCTTGTTTATAAAATTATAAAATCAAAAAAGAAACACCTTTCTCTGTCTTAGGGCAGATTGCAAATGAGTTTTCCAGGTTTTATTTAAATCTGTATTTTGTGAATATTGTATATTTTGTAGATAAGTTTTATTTCAGATAGTAGTTAGTATAGTATTAGTTAGTAGTTTATATATATAGATAGTAGATTAGTTTGTTTGTTTTAGTAGCTAGTTTTGATTAGATTAGTTAGTTTAGTTTGTATTTAGCTTTAGTTAGTTTGTTTTATTTGTTTTAGATAGATTAGTTAGTTTAGATTAGTTTTCTCTTTGGTTTTCCTAGGACCTTAGATCAGCCAACGGAGCCGCTAAACCCGTCAGGGTGGTTCATTCCAAACAGCTTGGGTTATTAGACAACCCCGGACCGGTTCCACTCTCTCAGTTGATGGACGGTCAATTTCACCCGTCAACACTACCCTGCACAAAATGGGCTCGCAGGCCTATATAAATAAAAAAAATACACATCAAGCACTCATGGTGCCTCAAGAGAACCACCACCAGGTCCTCTATCTGGAGGAGGTGCCCCACCATCTAGGGGTCCTCCAAGTCTTGGGGGCAGTCACCCAATCATAGCTTACCTCACTACAACTTCTCCATGGATAAAGGTCCACAACTCTACCGGAAGGCCCATGCACAGCTCAAAGAATCCCTCGTCTTAGACTTGAGTCCACATGCCCTCGGTCACTCCCTATATCACCATGTCCAACCAGTGCTGGAAATCCTCAAACACCCCGTCGACCTCTTCATGTGGTGCATTCGAAGGCCTTGCACTGGGGTCATTGAATATTCATCTCCTACCCAAACTCACATCATCAGCTGGCCTCGCACTAGCCTCGTCCCTATGATGACTCTCGCCCACCCATAGTTCACCTCGTGGCGATCTCATTGGATCCTGATGAGCTGAATCTCTAACCATATCCACCTCTTGGCCTCATGGCCCCACATCTTCACACACAACAAACAAACGATAGCATCAACATCCATCCATACATAAAACATATGCTATACTATCAAAATTAGAAAAACATAAAATACATCAACATACCTCTATGGTCCCAAACCTCTTTAGGAGGTAAAACCATATCTGGGTCCTGTCAGAAGTCCATCCAACCATATGATAACTTTAGTATGATCTGTGACATATAACCCCACACATGTTCCATATCAGGCGTAAAACAATGGCCACCCTCCCCACCGCCATGTCATGCCAAAATCAATGCCCACCACATCAATCTTGTCTCTTGTGCATCAGATGCCTTCAAAAAAAATCTAGGGTGCAACATGGGCACCTTCTCTGAGAACCATTCCACCAAGATCTACCCAAACAAAAAATAACCCAATTCAGAGGCCTGACACCAGTCGAGCTGCCCCATCATCTTGGTGTGAAGCATCAAGCCCCAGGAAAAATTCTCTCCACCCAATGCCCTCTACATGATCCTCAGTTGACCACCACTGATCCATTGAGTAGCTAAGTATTTGTAGATTCTCATGATCATAGCGGTGATGCAACGATGCATGAGCACATCCATTGCCCCAATCTGCACAACTGAGCCTGACATAAAAACCTCCCCAGAATAGTATGTCTAGGCCAAATCTGCCAAGTGTGCCTCCCTTGGCAATTGGGGATCAGCAGGTAGGGCTCTCCCCCAAAAAGGGATCCCAGTCAAGAAATAGACATCATCCATTGCAAAGAATGTCAGCTTCTCCCCCCGCATAATGAAGCATTGTAGCTCAATTCTCCACATAGAAATAAAAAACTGCAACAGTTACTCTTGTGCTTGTAGCAATGAGAAATCAAAGAAATTTAGCAACAAATAGAATATAAAAGGTCCCTAAACAACTGACTCATCATCCGTGACCACCTCCTTGAGGTGTTCCTAATCTCTTTCCCTCCAGTGGACTGGCATCCTGAGCTGGTCACCTTCATTCACACAAATAACATTTGATTAGCCATCACAATTCATATAACGAAAAAATTCCAAAAAGACAAGTTTTTTTCAAAACCCCCAGCTTTGCCTCATGTGCATGGTTGTCACCCCCCACACACATGCACATATGCACACCTGTTCTTCTCACAACAATGCATCAATGCACAGTTGACAAAGAAACAAATGTGCATCTATCACGCCCACATGTGCGCATTCATGCGCACCTGTTCATTACATAGTTGTGTACTAGTGCATAGTTGTACTTTGAACAAGAATGCATATAATGCACACCTATTTCACTCACTCACGCAACCCCATGCATGAATTTCCTCTCTACATCCCCACACCCTAGCCTGGGTATCCTTCGATTTCCCATGCACTAGGGGGGGCACACTCACAAAATTCTATAGTACGACCCCCTATACAACCCTGCCAGAAAAGAAACCCTAACTACTATGCAGGATGATGAGACCACTAAGATGGCTCTCACTAATCTTGGATCGACTGGCTCAAACTCCCAGAATCTCCAAATCTCCTCTAAAAACCTCTCGTCAACTCACTATGGCAACAGGTGCAAATGAGGTGGCAATGTGGGCCCTACGGCTATATATAGTCCCTTTTCACAAACTTCCATGCTGCATTACAGGATCTCAGAGTAGTTGTTTTTCGATCTATCTTTAGCTGGGGGATCAGGATCCTGTCACCTACATAGTCACATTCCCTGGGTCACCAACCATGTTCGGCCCTGGGGGATCATTTTTCTCACATCACGGCTAGGTACGCATGGTCATGTTCAAAATTATCAAATAACTGTTATATGTTCTTTATCTTCAAATATTGTTCATGTTGGGTATTCATTTTTCATGTGTCTAGGTACTTGGTTGTCATACACCAGTGCAACCCCTTCAAGTATATGATCGACACTGGCATGTAATCATTCCCTTTGAATCTCAATTGCATCTCCTATTCACACCCTTCGAAATTTTCCTATAGGATCCCCCCATCTGTCTCTGTAGTACTCTCACCTCTGCTGCGTTTTAAGTACTATTACCGATAGCACTCTCCCCTACATGAGTTTTCCTATTCCTAGTCCCGTTTTGTCACTTTGACACTCATTTTTCTTTCACCCCCTAGGGATGGGAGTCCTGATAGTCTTACACATGTTCAAGAATCAACCACATACTCCTTCTCCTCATTTTTCTAGATTTACCAAATGGACTCCCAAGATATCTCCTCATGGTTCTAATTTGACTGCACCTCCATAATATTATTAACCCTCCATTTCATCCACGGTCAATTTTCCCATTGGAAGATTTCCCTCCATTCATTTACTGCATACAGAAACCCACCTATGGGGCCCCCACCCTCCACAAGTTCTCCTCGCAACTTTCTCCCTCATAGGCCAAGCCATTTTACACTGGGGCACCTGTTTTTGTATCTACACACTTATCCCAAATTATTCTTTATTCATTTGGTAATTGTACAAAGCCTTTCTTTCTAGCATTTACATAGCTTTTTGTTGTCACCTTTAGCGATCTTCTTTTCTAGCAAATAAACCCATGTCACCCTTGGTTGGGGAATTCTTTACCTTCTACTCTTGTTGAGATCGTCCATAAACCTTGATTATCCCACAGTCTGTGTACCTATGATGTCTTAGTTTGTCCACTTTGTCATGCCTCTGGCACAATTTAACCCATGTTTAGTCATCCCCGTGACACTAGATTTAGTTTCACGGTTGCTACCACTCATACTCCACATATATCCCCAACCAAGGGAAATCTTGAGTCTCACCACCTCTTGACTTCATCCATGTTCCTCACCAGTTCCTGATCCCATCTTGTGGATTTCATGAATCCCTTTGCTTCTTGGAGTCGTGTCTCCCTTTCTTTTGACATCAGTGCAGTTTCCAAAAGGGCGATAGTATCTTGAATCTCATTACCTTTACAATGAGGAGTATCGGATGACCCAGAGAGAACCATGATTTCTCCCTGATATCATTGAACACTATATAATTTGACTTTAATAGAATCTCATGATACGGTGGGTCTTACTTCGCGACTATTGAAGTTGTTTTATACTAGCCGAAGACCTTTGAAATTTGTTGGGCCATCAATGCATGCGAGTCATTGAAACTTCTTACAAGTGTCATCACCTCTTTTCAGATTATGTTCACCATCAAAATTGTCATCTTCCATTATCAAACTGCTTTGGAGGGAACTGCAGTTATCTACACCAACATATAGCTTCAATTACTATCTTACACATTTGAGTTACATGACACGAGCATGAGACATCCCCACCTTGTTTCTATACAATTTTTATTTTCCCACACCTAGAGAAAGGTTTGGGTTCCACAGTTTCCCATCTCTCTCCATCATATCTCTCTTCCAGTTCCTATCAACACTCTTTCTTACAATGGTACTCTCAGTAGCAGAAACATTGATCTATTTCGGCTATACGTATGATCGTAACCTCACACATCAGGGGGAATCTCTTATCACTGAAATTTTGTCCGCAAATGGTCACAGGAATCCAACATATCCAAACACATATTAGTTCATTCATATCCCCAAAAAATAATTTCCAAAGGGCACAACCTATACAACTGGTTAAAAAATGAACATGCGCACTACAGGAAGTGCACACACATGTGTAGGTCAAAAACATCAAAAAAGCATACATGTGTCTGATGCACAACTATGTATGAAAAAATCCACGTACACCTGAGAATGATACATTTATGGTTCTTGTCATCCCCTCACCCACTTCTGATTCAACTCCCAAGTCAATTTGACCCTCAAATCTGAGATAAATCTTTGTGGGGGTTTGGTCAAAGACCTAAGGGTGCCCTAAAGGGCCCCTTGTTAACACTAAATACCAGTTGGATAATGCCTCAAATATTTTATATAAAAAGAGGCCATGGGTGCACTATGAATTGAATAATCTCATTTTATTGTTATGTTTCCTCTATTCTCGTACAAGGAACATCTTTCCTTCTTGGAGCATACTAGCATCATCTCATTAATCTATTCACCTCACCTCTTGAGGGAATAAGATTGGATTTCTTCACCATTTCCCTTCTAGTTTTCTATTTGTAAGAAGAGCTCTCACATAGGGGACTCAAGAACCCTCCCTTGGAAGAAGAGGGGATCCATAAGTCTGCATTTTTATTTGGTGTTTTACCACTAATATAAACTCTCCATTGGTGGCATGAATATTGGTCAATTATTTGATTAATTTTGGTTTTAATTTCCTTATGGATTGTAGTTTTGTTTCTTTAGTTGTTATTAGCTTAGTTGTTTGTTTATTTCATATAATTGAGTCATTTGAATCATACACTAACCTCTGTCCTGTTCATCTAACCCAACTGGACTTGTAGGTGTCCCTCTTTTTCTCATTCAAGTGGCGAAAAGGATACAACACCTAGCTTCACTCCTATTCATCCCACATGAACTAGAGAAGCTAAGATGCTAGCCTAGGCAAGACTAGACTCCATTTCCCTAATCCACGTAGGATCATGACACAAACCTCAATATCCAACTAACCATTCCACATGGTCAAGGTGTGTGTTACAGTCTACTCAATCCTTGGCCAAAGGAGAGTATCTTCTCGCCGCCCCTTGGAGAAACATCCACACTCCTCTCTATGAGGGTGGTCACACACCTCTCTACGAGGGTATTCTAGCATATACCTAGAGTATCCAAAACTCATCACTTCGACATAGGCCAACCTTGGAAAATTTCTCATTCCCCTTCTCTATGAAGGTATCTTCTCTTTATCCTTCTCTACAAAGGTATCTTCCTTCTCTACAAAGGTCTACCTATGGGATTTCTCATTCCTTCTTTAGGAAGGTCTCTTCCTTCTCTACAAAGGTCTACCTATTGGATCTGAAAAAATATCTTGTGGTCCAAAATATTTCCATGGTAGAATACCATGCTACCCATTTGTTGGGCACCATTCATCTTCTTTCCTAAATGCACCAAATCACGATCCTCCATTTCTATCTCGGAGACATAGCTCCTTCTTGCACCAAACTAAGATATTCTAATCGTCATCCTTGAAGTTCTGTTCTATAATATCCTGGGTGCTTTATTGAGTTCAAACATTTCTTTCTTTCTGAATTCATACTGGATCAACCTGCTCCCTTTGCATCTCATCAACTATATCTGAGTATCCATATTTCTCTTCACCTTGAACATTTTTGTTCTACATCTTTAGGAGCTCCCTGCTCCTATGTAAATATTGGATACTGTTTGGTTCTTACTGACTGTTACCATATCATAAGTCCTTCTAAAGTTGTCTAACTTATGTAATTGAAGGCATGACTTATTTCTTTCGAGACCTGTAAACTTAATTACAACATGGTTTCTGAGATATGTCACTTATCCAATCAGTCAGTAACAATAAGAAGTAATCAAATAAAAATATATCATGATATCTATCAGAGTAGTACACATTTTTCTTAAGAAAAACGTGTTCAACCATGTACACATTTGAAACCCTAATCATGTATAAGACTTTTGAACTAGTTTTCACTCTAGCTATGCAATTACCAAATTTAACCTTACTGTCATAGTTGAACACACACCTTTGTCACTCTCATGAGTGATCATACCTGAAATAAATATTTTATCTCTTTCTATATCTTCTTCTTTGATACTTCCTTCATATATCTGCATAGATACTGAAATGGAATGAGGTTAATTAACATTCTCACAAAAATATAACTTGTAATGAGAAAGTATTAAAGTAAACAAGATACTAAAAAAATAACATGAATACTTATCTTTTTTTTTTGTGCGGGGAGGCTCCACAGACTCCACCATTTGTTATATTTCTTCATATCAACTATCTTAAAGTACATAATCCTCAATTTCTACTAAATATTTATTTGAGGGAGGAGATTCCTCTTCCTCTACCACATGTGCTTGATACTTTATTTTCCCTTTTCCTTATGCTTGCTCTTTTTCTATTCTTCCTCTGGTTTTGGTACACTCACTGTGACATGTTCTCGTCTAGAATCATCTGCAACCTATGCTTCCAAGATATGAAGATTCCATATCCTTTCATCTTGTCTTCTACCCTCATATTGATAGTCATTCTTTCTTGCAATTGAAAACATATCCCTCTGAGCTATAGAAATAATAAAAAAATCAAACTTCTTGGATCTGAAAATTGAACTCACCAAAAGATGCACTGGACTGAGGTGAGTATACTGGTATAGTCAGTTTTTAAAAATTCCAATTTCTGACCCTTGAAACTGGACCAACAGATTTTTGGACTGGTGCTTGAGGTTTTCTGGTGCTTCTGGTTTTTTGGTACTTTTGGTTTTCTGGTACTTCCGGTTTCATGGTACTTCTGGTTTTTTGGTACTAGTGAAAACTAGGGTTTCACTTTTTGGGAGTTCTATCCACTGAAAAGGTGCGCTAAAGGTGCCAATGAGTTCCTTAGTCTACAACACACTTTTCTAGATGATCTTTGGGCTGAAATTCCTCTTTAATAAAAAGACATAATTTTCTTGTACGACAACAGTGACATTTTTTCCTTTTCTGTGAAATATGCTCTCTTGAGCTTACCTATGATACCATGTTAAAGTTTATTTATTAATATGTTATTATTAATTCTTCATGATAACAACATCATAATAAGGATCTTACTAAAAGAAACACAATCATAGACTACACAAGCATTTATCCTCAGAAAACCTTAAGGGGAAGAAAACCCAACAAAACTTCTTTAATATAGATTCAATAACCAAGTATAGTGTCTCTCATAAGAGATATCTCACCAAATAGAAGATCCACTGGAAACCCTAACCAAAACAAAGTAGTGAACCACTTAGACCAAGATAGTCCTTCACCTTTACTGAGATACTCTTCCTTGTAGTTGTGTCACTTCTCCTTGTAGTTGTGTCACTCTTAGACTTACGCACTTGATAGAGAGAGCTTGATGATTGTGTGTACAAATGAGGTGTTAGGCCTCTTATAAATACAAGTTGTTTCCCCCCAATAATTAGGTCAGGGTCGACCTGTACACTTTACCTTTCTAATTTACATTTGACTTTGTCTAGGCACAATAGGGCCGACTTGTCAATATAATATATATATTTATTTTATCTTTTACTTTTTCCACAAAAGGGGATAATAATATTCTTTGCAGTTACACAATATTTTAAGATATAATCAATAATATGAGGAGGCTCCACTCACACCAGAGTTAATCACGTAGTCGCACGAGGTTGGTTGAATTGATATCCCCCTGATACCTTCTTAGCGTCATAGATATTTCTTGGGATCTATTCGTATATGGAGATATTGGTAGTGCCCTTACCTCCATGAGAGGTGGTGATTTCAAGGTTTCGATATTTTCTACCCTGCCCATATGATGGACATGACTTATGACTATTCTTTTGTTCATCGTTTATACAAAGGTTTATTAGTTGCTTGACTTAGGTGTCACATAGGTGACCTATAGGGGTTATTCTGCAGGTACCCTAGGTCAGATAAGGGTCAGACAACACACAATGTTTATGTAGGATTACCTCTTAAGGGGGATTTGATCAAATGGTTGTTAAGCCCACGAGGGCCCTTATAACGGATTATTTTACCTCCTATCTTTAGTAGGTGTTGAAACAGAGCTTAAATTATTTTATCCTTAAGGCCTAGATTTTTATTTTTTTGTATTTTTAAGGTTTCGTCTTTCCTAAAACAAGAACTTCATCATTTCTAAATTCGTGATACCTTTTTATCGTTTATTTTTGGATAACGAATGTAAAAACGTTTACAAAAATATAAGTTTTCCAACGCTCTTTGAAAAATTATTTAAAACAGATTATAATTTTAAATTTGCGATTTTATAATTTAAACGTTAAAGAAATCGGGATTTGGGGTTTTCTGTAAACAAATGTTTGATGAAAATTGAATCACGAAACCTCGATCCCCAATTTCCTGATACGTTTAAAGTTTAATTAAAACAAAAATGAATTAATTCTCTTTTAAGAAAGGTTTAAGGTGAACATAATTATGTCGCGATTTCGGGATTCATAGCTTTTTGAGAGCGCGTCTCTTGTTATCATCTTTCCCGAAATCCCAATTTCCAAAACCCCGATTTATAAATCACCTTAGATTAAACTAATTATGTTTTGTCCCTAATCATGATTATTCAGTTAATTAAGATACGTTAAGTCCTGTTTAAAACAAACAAGCCATCGCGATTTAGCGATTTTGGGGATCAGACTTCATTGGTAACATACTCCTCGACATCAGGATTTCTGAAATCCCGATAGCGTCTAATCTCAATTAATTAATGTAATAAAAAACGTTTAAATCTTAATTAAAACATCACGATTTTGAGATTTCGGCGATCGGGTTTTTTCGACGACATACCTTTCAACATCAAGAATTCTGAAACCCCGAAAAGTGATGTTTTCAGATTTAATCCATAATTAACACTAATAAATCCTCTTCCTAAAACATGTTTAAAGTTAATCTTTCTTTAAGTGTTCATTAATTCTTCATTTTCCGATTAAGTAAGTTTCTCATTTTATTTGAAAATCCGAGAGCACCTAAGTATGGACATTAAATGCATATCTCTGAAAATATCTTCTGCATTAAGAGCTTTAAATTTGTGACAGTTGTGCTAATCTCGTCATTTTTAAAATATATTTTAAGTAAATGTTCGAACATCTGTATTTTCATTTTAAGATGAGCTTATTCATCCACTATATATGACATATTTTCAAGTCAAATGCAGATCCATGGTACCTAAAAAAGGAGAGAAGAAAAATGAAGATACACAGGAAGGTGATATTATCTCTGGATGCGAACCCCCTCACATTTCTGATACAGTCATAGAAAGTCTTAAATCGGTTGTTGACTGGTTTATTGAAGAAAATTTTTCCTATATTAGGGTTTATGGCGGTTCCATTCCCCCCCACACACTCCCAAAATTCTTACCAGACAGACTGGTATGCAGAGAGGTAGCTCATCAGATAGCCAAGGGCGGTGTTGGATTGGAATTAAAAGCACTTCAGAAAAAAGCATGGCCATCTTTCCCTGTTCATATTGGGAAATTTCCTTGATCAAATTTGGGCCATTCTAAGGTAGAGGCTGAGTCATTGGAAGAAGTGAAGTTAGTAAATATTGAGCACAGAAAATATGACCCCTACCAAATAATAAGTAGGCATTACATACATTGTAATTTAAAGGCATATAAACATGAAGTATCGGTTTATGATGATATTTTTAAAGATGTTAAGTCTTATGAAGAAGTTTTGAACAAATTCCAGGCCTTTCCACCTGACTCACAGACTGGGTTTCAATCTTTTCAAAGCCATAGGTGAAGCTGCCTACCTAAGATTTTACAGGGTTAAATTTCGACCCAATCGCCAGAACAAGAAGAATCCCCTCCAGGGTTTGAAACTAATACTCAGGGTAAAGTAGATGAAAAAGGTAAGTTGAAGAATACTGAGAAACCTTCCCAAGATGCAGAGGGTTCTCAAACAAAAGAATCAGGAATGGATAAGGGAAAAGAAACAGAATCAGTTCCAGAAAAAATAGGAGGAAAAACTTCAACTGAACTTGGTAGTCCTATTACCTCTTTAACTCCATTACAGTCAACTTTCGGAACCCCCCATCAAGGATTTTTATATGTCAGTGATCTAGAGCCATTTTCAAGAGATGAAATCCCCCCATCAGATTACTTTTTCAGCAAAAATCAAAGAGCAGTCTTGAAACAGGAAATTCATCTAAGAGGAGAAGGAATGATTAAAAAGCATAGAGTTATCATAGATGGAAAGAAACTCAAGGAGGGAGAGTTTGCTACAGAATTAGCAGGTATAATGGGTGCTATAGCATCAACAGAAATGTATTATGTAGGCAATTTAACAACTATGCTTGAACAGAAGGACCAAACAATAATCTAGTTACAAGACAAACTAAAGGAAGACGAAAGAAATATTAGTTGGGGAATACAGAAGGGTCTAGAACAAGCTATACTAAAGGATATGCAAGAAATCCAGAAATTGAATAAAGACTTGGATGAAGAAAAACACTTAATACAGGTCACACAGGAACAGGTTCAAAAGCTGGGAGAAGAGAACAAACATTTGCAAGATAAGATTGTTTCTATTACTAACCAGGTAGTAGAACTTGAAAATTTCAGGATACAGGCATTGTAGATATATGTAAGAATAGAGGAGGAACAACAGAAAGTGTTCTTAAATTTGGAAATAATCCATAATTATTTTCAAGAATCAAATAAGTCTTTGGAGAATCTGTTCCAGAAAGAAAGGGAGGTGAAAGAAGCTAGAACAACTTTTCAGAAGGCAGTGTCTTTCTCATCAAAGGAAGAAATTGGAAAGACTCAGAAATTGTCTATTTTTGAACAGGTTAAAGGGGACATAATGATAAAAGTGTGGGAAGCAAAACTGGCTGAATATAAATGAATCACAAGATAAGTTAATGAGGATTTCCAGGGAATCTTCGATCTCTTTTAAAGAGATTCATTGAATATCGGAACAGATGACTGTTCTGGATTGTTAGGCGAAATCAATATAACCAAGCACCAGCTGAGGTTTAGAGAAGAGATGGAGGAAAAGAAAGCAGAGATTTCAAATATTAAATTGATCAACATCACAGAGATCAACAAGTGGATGGTGACTTCAAGTCTAAAGTTGAAAACTGTTAAATTCACAGAAAGAATGATAGAAAGTCGGTTTCCTGAATTGTAGAAGAGATTTTTCTCATTTGAAGAAAATGAGATACCCGATGCTCCAAGATCTTTGCGAAGTTTTTAGGGAAATGCATTCAGTTTATTGATGTGGAAAAAGGAAGTGCATCAACGCAAGATTAAAGCCTTTTTAAATGTTTTATTTATTAGAAATTAAAATAAATTGTAAACGGTTGACATTATTTTTATGTAACCAAAATTTTAGGAAGTTGGTTAGTCACCAACGAAAAGCATTGATGAAAATGTATAAATATAGTTTCTAAAGGCTGAGAAAAGGCTTCAAAAATTTTGGAGAGAGCCATTTTGTAATATCAGTTTTCAAATACATCAGAATATAGATTACAAGCAAGATTCTGGATCCTGCAAATTTGTAACTATGTGTCTTCACCCTGTTTATTAAATTTTGTTGAATTTTTCCTTTTAATGTTCTTCTAATGAGTAATCAATTTGAAGTTATATACATCATTGTTTTATTTTCAGATTGGTTTGGATGTTAAATGGTTTACAGTCTTTCCTCTGAAGTTGCTTTAGTAATTTTAAGACCTGTAAAACTTGTGTTCCTTAATACTTAACTCTTGTTAGAAACCTCGTTTTTCTTTCATCATTGTCTATTGAAATATGAGATTCTTTCTTGATTAAAGACTCGTATTTCTCTGTAGTGTTTATTTGTTATTTTATGATTCCCAAAATTGTTACAAATCCAGGAAACGACCTTGAATGTGTTTACATTACTGTTTTGAATTTTAAAATTGTTTTTATGGTTCTCATCTCTGGAAAATTTGAAGTAACAAATTGATTGAAATCCTTTTACAAACAAATAAAGTTTTATCATCCATGAATGTCCCTAGTAGCAGACAACCCAACATTGAACCAGGCCTTCAGGATCAAACTAGTATTGCCATGAGTTTATTTAATACTATTTTACAAACACCAACTAACCGAGTTGAGTTAGAACGATCATGGGCTGCTATTGAGCGAGACATTAGCATCCAAGAACAACAGGAAGCAGGACAGAGGCAGTTGAGAAATTGAATCTCCTCTGATCTTTCTTTGATTCTTTTTTCCCAAATCATTTATGAATGCCTTGATGGTATGTTTTATAGCCTTAAAACATAAACTCGGGAACAACAGTAGAGACTCTCAGTCCCCTCCTGGGTGAGACATACCTTCTTTAGGGAGGGAGGCCACTCTCAACCACTTTACCTCATTTGTATGCATATTGGCCCTTTGACTTTTGGTGTGTTCTTTGATTACTAGTTGGCCTTAGGATTGATTTTTCCTCCTTAGAGTCTTAGGTCATCATGGAGTCAGACCAGTATCCCCGCCTGTCCTGTCGCTTGTTACATTTACCATCATTTTTTGAGTCTTTTCCTTCTAAAAGGTGTAGAGTGATTAGGTGTGGTACACACACATCCACTGTTCAGACTTGTTATTCTACAAGGATGAGTATTGAACCTAGTCTTAAAGACACTAGGATCCCTTCAAATATAACACCCACTATAGTTAATGGCACCCCTTCGACCCTTGCAACCACAATGGTGTTATTGATGAAGGCACCTATCATTACTATGAATCGGCCTATAGTGAATGCTCAATCTCTTTCATTGAACCCTTTTGGGTCTCTTGGTCACTCATCGGGCTATAATTTTTAGTTCATCCCTATGGCCTCTGGTCCTTTTTCTTATGGTATGCAGAACTTTAGTTCGCATTTTCCAAACGCTATCCTAGCTGCTGGCCCTAATGATAGCATTGGGATTGGGGGCACTACACCTAATTATACTCCATTTTCATTTGGTGTTTCTCAAATCCCTCAAATGATTCCTAATATGGGAGGCATTCCTACATTTAATCCCAGGTCTAATCCTCTTGCTTCTAGGTGGAACAACCAACCTGGCGGACAAGCCTCTACTTAAGTTCCATCCTACACCCCTACCTCCTCATTTCCCATTTCGACCAATATGTTTGGCATGACGAATCCACTTCTATCCTCTAGATTAACACCCAGAGGAGGTCAGTTGCATGCTTTGGGAAACCCCCAACATGGATCCAATCCGGTTGGGGGAAATTTTTATAACCCCCAACAGAACATTCCTACTGGAATGATGCCCAACTAACCTTTATGAATCAATTTGGAAGAGGGTCTTATAATCTTGGATAGGGCCATGGTGCTTACCATAACCCTGAATGGGTTGTAGTTCCTCAAGCATAATCTTTCTTAAGATCTTGGGGCCAGATGTCACAACCTTGTCTCCCTTTTCTGGCCACGCTTAATCTACCATAATTCTCTAAGTTGATGAATGATCCTATGAGTCATGATCCTACATGGCCCCCCATCCCCACCAAGATTCCTCAGACATTCCAAAATTCGAAGGTAATAATAGCGAGGATCTTGGTGATCATGTTACTACCTTTCACCTATGTTTCTCCTCAAATTCCCTTAATGACGATTCTATTCGATTAATATTATTTAAACTCACCCCTATTGGAGTCAGTGTGAAATGGTATATCATGCTACCTAGGGGGACATAAGGGAAATTTATTCAAATGGTATTAGTCTTCCTTAACCACTTTCAATTGTCGGTTCATTATGATGTTGACCTAGAACTTTTGTCAACTTTATGCCAGGACATAACCAGTCATATATCGAACCATATCTAGGAGTGGTGTAGATGGAAGAGGTTGATTAAAAATCCTATACCCACGATCTTTATTTTAGAATGGTTCCCTAAGTATTTTCACCCTTCTGTTTCAAAGGATGTTGCTACAGTTGGGGTTACCACTGAGGAAGAAGTGATTTTTAAATCCCAGTAGCTAGATCTGATATACGATCAGTATGGGATGTTATAACACATTATTTCGGATGCACTATGGTCAACTTACAACACTAGACATAAGCCCAAACCTCATGTTGATGGAATTGTGGGTATCGCCAATGTAAAATACGCAGACTCGGTGACAAGGCAATTGACAGAGTTTTATCTAAACCAGTTTGCAGGAGGACCAACTTCATCTATGTCTTCCAATCCCACTCATTCGACAGATGTACACTTTGTGCAATCGTCGACCAACCCAAATGGTAACCAACAACTAGGAGGGAATAAGAACAAAGGACGTAATAATCACAAGGGAGGGAAAAATAATAATAAACCAAAGGACAATGGTAATAAATAGAAGACGAATAATAATTCTAGAGAGGGAAAATGAGAAAGACGTAAGGTGAAGTTTCCCTGTAATCTTTGAACAGATGATCACCTTACCCATTTATGCCCCAAACTTGCTGAAGATGTGAGGATATTATCTCTACCACCCTTCGTGCTGACAAATCCATTCCCACATCATCAACACATGGCCTCGAGTTCCTCAAATGTCGTAAATACAATTGGTGGGAGTCAAAACCCATCATTGCAAGACAATGATCATTTGTGTATCAATATGGTTGATGCAAAAGTTAATGTAGCCACTCAATCTCAAGATTATATCTCTTCACAAGATATTCTTGGTCTATAATCTCCTCTTCCTCCTCTATAGACGAATTTACAGATTGAAAAACTGGAGCCACCACCTCATATTCCAAAAGGAGTAATCAAGCTCTCTACCCACAATCCAAATGCAAGAGCTGCCCAAAACTACTCTATTGTTGAGGATCTATGTCAAACCCCTTGTGTGATGTCAATTTTAGAGGTACTCCAGACATGTCCTTCATAGAGGAATGCCTTACTATCTGTGTTAGGAGCTCTAGAACCTAGTGACTCAAAATTTATCAAGTTTGATGTCACAGATGTGAAGCCTTGCTTTCCTTACCATGTGGCTTTCCAAATCCATGTGGGTTACTCAAAGTATACCATCAAACGTGCGGTTGTTGATGAATGCGCGTGTGATGTACTTGATATGTTGGAAATCTCTTGATTCTCTAACTCTTTCTAAGTCATTGAACATGTTGACTAATTTTGAAGGTCATTCCTTCCATCCTCACGATATTCTCCCTACCTTTTCAGTCTAGTTGGGTGGGAATATGGTAGAGGTGGAGGTAGAGGTAGTTGATGCACCTCTTGATTATAAATTGTTACTAGGACACAATTGGACCTATTCTATGGTTGTTGTCTTATCATTCATCCTCCATAGTCTTTGTTTTCCTCATGAAGGGGAGATTGTGACGATCGACCAGTTATCCTTTATGTACTCTAGTCCTAATGCATCTATTGGATAGTTGATCCTTGTGATAAAAAATTCTCTGCCGACAACTAGGAATATTAGTGTCAAAATGTATTCTTCCCTTATGGGTACTTTTGAATTCAAGGCACCGAGTCATCACGTTTGTGCCATGTCTAGTAGGCCAGTATTGACAGAGAGGTCCATTCCTTTCCACACTTCCTATTTTAGTGATCCATGGACCCTACCTTCCTCAACTTCATCTTGTGAAGGTCAGTTGCATGCTATAATGGCCATGCCACTATCAAAAAAAAATATTGTGTATTTGTTCTTGACTCTTTCATCGATATCGATCCTGTTACCTCACCGACGGATGAGGAGGATCCCATTCTTAGGCCCATGTGGGACACTTCGGTGTCTTGTTCACATGATTTCCTTGATGATACTTTGCCTTAGGATGAAGCTATCATCAACTCCATCAATGGTTTCAACAAACCTTGGGATGATATGCATCACCGCTCATATTTTCTCCCAGAGATTAAAAGAATCGAACAAGATGACTTTCAATCTCCTTTGACTGAGATAGGAGGTTACGTCGTAGTTCCACTTGATACACATGAAATTTATGTCAAAGTAAATATGGAGAGTATTTCTCCTACCATCACGACCAATATCTCTCGTACCCTTGGAAAGATTGAAAACGTAAATATCGATGCAGATTGTTCACCAGAATAAATTCTGATCTACACCGAACTCTTCAAGGAATTTTGAGATGTGTTTTCTTGGTCATATGAAGAGATGCCAAGAATCAACCCTCGTATTCTTGAGCATGAAATTAGAACTTATTTAGATGTTGAACCTTTTTGGAAACATCTTAGTGCTATCAATCCTTGGAAGGCCCCTGCTATTAAGGCGGAGATGGAGAAGCTACTTAATGTTGGCTTCATCTACCAAGTTCCCTTGAATGAATGGGTATCCAATCCTATTCCTGTAAATAAGAATCAAAGAACTATCTCTGTATGTATGTAATTTCATGACCTGAACAAGGCATGTCCTAAAGACAGCTTCCCGACACCTTACATCGATCGAAGTATTTTATTTTATGGACAAATTTTCATGGTATAACCAAATTCAAATTAAATATGAGGATCAATACAAGATGACATTTATTTGTCCTTGGGGTACTTTCACATACCAAAAAATTCCTTTAGGCCTTAAAAATGCCAGAGCAACCTTTCAACGTGCCATGACTTTCTCTTTTCACGATATTAAGCACATAGTCAAATCTTACCTTGATCATCTTCCTGATCACTCTCGCAAGAGAGCGGATCATGCTATGCACCTTCGGCTTGTTTTTGAAAGATATCATTACTATAGAATCTGGTTGAACCCTCACAAGTGCATCTTCTATGTTAATTCTGGTCGTATTTTTGGATTTCTAGTTTCTGAGACCGGGATCATGGTAGATCCATTAAAGGTTGAGGAAATACTTCAATTACCTCCCTCGTGCACTATTAGACAACTTCAAGGTTTAGAGGGGAAAACTAACTTTATACGTTGGTTTATAGTGAATTATGCCAATATTAGTAAGGGTTTCATGCATATTTTGAAGAAGGACACCCATTTTATCTAGGATCAGAGAGCCCAAGAGTCCTTCGATGCTTTGAATAAAGCCTTGGTATCAACGACCCTATTGAAGTCTCCTAACTACAATAGGGACTACTTTATTTATATCCTCGTGTCTGAAGAGACGACTGGTATGGTTCTAGTTCAATAGGATGACAATCTCTATGAGCACATCATATAATATCTTAGTTGAAGCTTATTCGGTCCTGAACTTAATTTTTCTCACGTTGAAAAGCTATCTTTGGTTGTTGTCCACAGAATCCAATGTTTGAGTCATTTTATATTATTTTGCAAGAATATTGTGGTTGTTAATGTCACTACATTTCAATACGTCCTTACCAGGCATATCATAGGGGAAAAATATAATAAATGGATTGTCATTTTATAAGAGTTTGATCTCGATTTCCCTTCTGTAAAATCCAAGAAATCACTAGTCTTTGTGCAGTTAATATCTGAATTTCGACTATTATATGAGGATGCCATCCATGTTGATTCATTTGCAGGTGAACACATTTTTCTTGTCTCATCATCTAAGCCCTGGTATGGAGACATTTTTCTCTATCATTAGAATTTGAAGTTCCCTCAGCATCTCTCACGAGATGATCGATGACATTTGAGGTACCAAGATAAGAATTATACTATTTTCGGTGGAACTTTGTAACTCTGAGGAATTAACAATATGTTTCTTCTCTGTTTAACTCACGGAGAAGCTGATTCATTCCTGAACAATTTCCACAATGGGGCTTGTGGTGGTCATCTATCTGGGCTTGTGACAACCCAAACAATCTTGCGAGGCGATTATTTATGGCCTACAATATTTAAATATTTTTTTGAAGCAGTTAAGAAGTATCACCCCTGTCAAGTGTTCACTCAAAAAATGCACTTGCATCCATCCCCTCTTCACCCATTCATTATCGTTGGTCCCTTCACCAAGTGGGGGGTGGACTTTGTGGATTTCAACACAACTTCGACTAGGGGGCATCAACACATTATCGTGGTCATCGAATACTTTACTAAGTGGGTCGAGGCCATGCCTACAGTTAAATATGATGGGAATATTACCGCCTTCTTCGTATTCAAACAAATTATTGCCCAATTCGTATCCTGAGTGAGATTGTCACTAATCATGGTAGTCACTTTTAGAACGAAATGATGTAAGAGGTAGCATATAATATGGGGTTTATACATGGTCATTATTGTCCTTATTACCTCCAATAAAATGGATAGGCAAAGGCTGTCAACAAGTCTCTCAAGACCATTTTGCAAAAAAATGTCAGCCAAAGTAAGTCCGACTGGCACATTATGCTATATCCCGCACTCTGGGTGTATCGAACCCCAATCAATACTACCACCAATTTTTCCCCTTTACAGTTAGTACATGGTGTGGAGTCTATATTAACTATTGAATGAGAAATACCTTCTCTTAAGTTGGCAGTCAAGCTCCTACCTGACACTTCTGATCTCGAGCGATGCCTTGTACACCTAGAGAGTCTTGACGAGCAACATCGAGATGCCTCTACAATGATAGAGGTTAACAAAAGATGTGTTAAGGTCCAATACGATAAGTCTATCTATCCTCGGTTGTACATTGAGGGTGACTTGGTCCTATTGTATGATCAAGACAAATAACCACTAGGGGAAGGCAAGTATAAAACCATGTGGCACGATCCTTATATCATGCGATGTGTCTTAGAAAATGGATCTTATGAGTTAGAAGATTATGAAGGGAATATGTTGGTCGAGCCCAAGAATGGGCTCTACTTGAAACAATAGTACGCTTGAGCCCCAAGCTCAGGTGGAACTCTTTTTATACTAATTTAATTTAGTGTATATATATTTTCCCTTTCTTTTCATCTTCAGTTTTATTATCGAGTTTTCCCTTGGTTGGAATATGTAAATGTAGTCTTCGATCTACCTACTATTCATAGATGGATCTAGTCATCATACATGAAAATTTGCTTCCTCCACTTGGGTGGTGTACTCCTCTGAGGGTATACTGGTGTCTTTAGGTGGCGTATGCCTAGGGATATCCACGAATAATGTAGTCCAATATAGCATCATTATAGAACTTTTGTGTGATGCTATCTCACATAGTATTCTCTCGTTAGAGGTTCACCTGGATTCCCAGTTAGTAGTATTTCAGTTGAAGGACAATTACCGTGTCTATGATCCTACTTTACTTCGACGATTGCTACAGGTACGTGTTTTAGATAGACAATTTTATTTTATTACTTATTATAACATTCCTAGGAGTTATAATCATTTATCTGATGCTTATGGTAATTTCATTTTAGATTGGCATTTTTCACATAACTAAAGTAAATAAAATCATCTCATCAATGTACACATTGTAAAATATAAGTAAAGTTGAAGATCCATGTTTTATATATATTTCAAAAAATATGGTGTTCATAGTACAAAATTGGGGCTAATACCCTAAATACACATATATAGCCGATACTAGGATATCCACGACATCTACACCTTTGGAACTAGATGTGTGTCATGGTAACAAACTATGATGTTTGCGAGACAGCAAAAGAGTCGCACCCAAGCTCTGGGCACACCAACCACCTATTGTTACATGGCTTCAAGCATATCCTCTACCTGAACCATGGGGATCCTATGAGTCAAATGATACAAGTTCCCATGCACGTTTTGTATGACTCTCTCAGCTTCTCCTCTTGCCGCCTCGTCTCCCCGGTTCCTCCATCAATGTCCAAGAAACCATTCCGACCATCATGGATCCATGTCTACATTACAGAAGTGTCTAGTTAGTACTTAAGAACCATCCAAAACTATTTTTGTTCTATTATACAAAAAAAAATAAAAAATGACATATTTAAAAACATTTGACATACCTATGTCACCATAGGCATCCCCTGGTGGGAGTGGCATGTCTAGACCCCCTCTGAAGTCAATCCCTGGATAGGGATAGTCATATAGGGCGATGACGTATCACTTCCATTAGTATAAGAAATCCTCGTTGTAGGTTGTTAGCATCCTCTCTCCCCCCTGTCACCTCATTACCTTGGTCCATCGTGCCATGGATGGATCATGAGGTCCTCTCAGAAGAATATTGACTCTAGGTCCAAAACCCAAAACCCGCTCAAGGATAAAACTGCATAGGATAGAGGTAAACCAAAAATTACTCTTACTCCCCTGTTTTCACTCTGTCAACTGACTCTTCATATTCTCCAGTAGGAAGGTACACCAGTCATATATTGTGGGTCTCACACACTGTACTACATAGAACATGAGGGGCCTCGATGCCTGGTGCAATGAGGTCAAACCTATGATCCTGGTCAATACAAGGACAACAATATTCAGGTTGATATTGTTTATCACCCAAATTAGTATTTGACTCCCGACCTTTGGAGTCCCTGCTACACAGTGGGAGTTGATGTAATCCTCTATTCACATTCCACTCACTTCTCCTCGTGATTTGAATTTTACAACCTCTCCCCGACGTGATAATCCAATCAAAAAGTAGATGTCCTCTACTTCACTCCTCAATGATTTCTCATCGAGTTTGAAGATTTCACTCTCAAGCTCCCAGTAACCCACAAGCATCTCGAGAAACCTCACCTGGGACCTCATCCCTTTGAGTGCCCAAAATTTATATAAGACACATTTTTTGAAGGCCATTTGGGCCCTTGGATCTTGATCCACAACAACATCGACCTCCTCATGATCTCTTTCTCTCCATTCAAGAACCATATTGCCAAAGACAAGTCAAGATTTGAGTTAGCATCCATAGAATTCAGTGTTTGTGTGCTTGTACTCGAGTTGATTCACTTACAGTCATGTATAGGGCTCGGTATATGCTGCCTGTAGTTTTCACATGTGCGTATAACCCATCATATACGCGATCCGATAGGAGACAGCCCACATACACCAAATTTCATAATTTACACCCTAAATTACTCAAATTTGGAACCTAATTTAATAATTTAGTCCACTGGAAATGAAGAGGAAGGGAAGACGAATTACCTAGTCTAGACGATTTATGATTTCATTGCATGGTGCTCCCACAATCACCATTTGAATCTCAGAGGTATTTTGTTCCAATTTTCACTATTTCGGTAAAAAATCAAAATGGTATAGTAATTTTTGGTGTTGTTACTATTTATAAACAATTTTTACCCACTTTATATAGTTTTGAACCATTTTTTCACCTAATGGACTAATACAAAGGTGGATTGAGTTGTTTTTTCTAGTGTTTGTTAGCACTCTATAAAGTTTTATGGTTGGATGACAAATGACAGAGGTAACTATTTCAACCAACTTTAGGTTGGAATCTGGCCTTTCCAACCAGAGAGGGCTCTCTCGAGAATATAACTATTTAGGATATTAAAAATATTTGGCAATGTGTGTATAGAGGTTAAATTCTTCCATGGTGTAAAATTTAAAGGCAGTAGAACAAAATAGAAGAGCAGGCCCATTGGGCAATGGGGTTGATTCCTGAAAAGTATGAAGAGTTATAAGATACATATTTCTAGAGGGAACAAAGACAAAATAGGTATGATGTTCAGGCAAATAAGTAATATGTGATGGAAGAAGAGAGGAAAGGAAAGACTACTATCAACAAGAGGCGTCTAGTAGAGGGAGAATATCTTGGTGTAGTATTGGAAGAGGAAACATGAGGGTTGGCTATTGCAGGCAGAGCACCAATCACGAGTGAAGTATGAAATAGTAACCAAAAATACATAACAAGTATAATCCATGTGAGAAGGATCACCGACAAAAAATGAATTCCTTCTACTACGTAAAGATTATTACTAGTAACAAAAACACATTCATGAATATGAAGGACAAGAAAACACATTGAACATCAACACCGTGATGAATCTCGGCTATCTAATAAAAACCTTATCTTCTTATATTAAAATTTCATAAAAAACTACAAAGTTCTCTTGCTATGAGGGTAGACCCCTCTCAGGCAAGTCCAACCATTTATTTATCTTTTTGATAGTATATATAGATAAGTTACATATGGAATTCAAAATAGATCATCTTCCCCAAGATTCCAAAAATTGCTATCGGTTACAAAGGGAGTAATGTACTAAAACTGAGCTCCTACTTTCTAGAGAGCATTATAAACCAAAACTGACATATTTGAGATTTTTTCTCTGAACGTCACTTGTCTGCATCATCACAAAATTCCCTGAAATATACTTAATTTATCTTGAAATCTATTTTAGGTTTGTGATTTCTTCCTTTAAGGTGACAAGCCAATCGGGATGGTTCTCTCCAATACTTTCAACCACTTGAGCTTTAACCTCCTTCTTCTATCGCTTACTCCTTTTACCCTTTCCATCTTGCGTGTGATATATCTCTGTGTACCCATTGATAATAAAATCCTTCATGATAGGATTTCATGTAATTTCTTCACTAGACCCTCATTCATCTACAGACTTTGTGTGAAAGTTTGTTGCCAATATTCAGACAACAAGCTTCTCTTTCTTATTCATTGATAATTTTGTTAGATTATTTGAATATCCCGGTTCAATTAAAGTTGTTGGGTCTATCTTCTTCATTTCCTCTAGTTTTCCTAGATGCAAAAGCTTACCTCCTTTGTCTTGTACAATAATTAGACAAACAATTTGATTTGCAGTTACCCATTATGTAATAAAAATGTTGATCGCCCAAAACAAAGTAATGTCACCCATGTTTTGAATGAAAGTCATCATTGAGTGCCAATCATGGGCTACTGACTAAAGTCCTTGCAGGGATACAGAATTATCATGTTCGACTATTGATTTCAAATCATGAGCCTTCGAATCATTTTTTTGGAGGCTCTCACCTGGCATTGCACAGACGAAAAGTACCCAAACAAGTGTCTCGAGATGATTTTACTGGCCGTCAACTTTCCCTTTCCACATGTGACCCTTGGATTTGACATATTCAATGATATTTTGACACATTCCATTGGGGTATGATTGATCATTTTCAATATCACTCACTTCCCCCCCCCCCCCAATATGCATCTTGCAGCACCACGTGGACTCTAAGAGAAACTGTGGTATTCCTATCGACCCTCTTTCAAAAGATTATCCTCCGCGTTAGTTCATAGACCGATATGATCCACAACCGTTGATCTATGGCACCTGTAATATGTGACCCTATGGGTCCCTTCAACTTCACCTTTCCACTATATTTAGCCTCATTTGTTATATGTGGCCCTTTCTGCTAGTCTATCGCTCCTCTATACTGATTGAACCTCTTGCTAAGTCCCTATACTTAGACTTCGTACGGAAATATTTTTACAATGATAACATGGGCTCCAACTCAGGATGTTATCCTCCCTGTGAGGTAGCAAAGAACAATAGACCTTGTGCCTTATTCATTGGGGATTTCCTTACAATAGGTGCGTATAATACCTTGACTTTTCACCAATGTTCATTGAAAACCACAATCTGCACACTGCTCTCAATTGGAGGCTGAATGCTTTATTTGGAGACCTAAACTTGAAAATGCTTGATCCACAAGATTATTTGCACCTACCTACCCTAACTACTCAAATGTACTTCTAATAAAATGAAATCAAAATGACAATGCAGCCATGTCAACATTTTATCCATTGTTTGTTTACTTTGCACAAGCTTGCTCCAAATCCCATTCACTGATAACCCATTCGAGAAGTTATATATGAATTTGAATCTTAGAATTTCAAAAACATTGGAACTGTTTATTGTTTCTAGAAAAATTTCAAATGGATCTTCCAACACATGCATAATACCACAATCATGTTTCACTTATTCCACTGCATTCTCTCTTTCATGCGATTTACCCTGTTGATTTCCATCAAGAGGATGGAAAATCTGTTGACACTACTGAAAGTAACAACCTCCCGAATCATAAGACAACACTGGCTGAAAAGAAATCACTGGTGTAAAACAACCCATGCCTAATACTGACATTGATTGGCCATTATCTTCATCTCTGAGAATGCAATCCATCCTAAGCCTTAAATTTTGATTGTCATATTTTTCCATATAACATGCCACGGGATCATGAAATACATGAAAAATCATTTCTTCTTGACGAACAAAAACATAAATACAAGCCTCTTTCATAGGTGTTTGTTGTTATTTCTCTATTTCTTCTGTTCTAAGAACATTTTCAAATGAAATGGCAACAATAGTTTTGTCAAATTTTCCATGCATATCAACAAAAAAATTCATACATCCTTGAACATCTTCAAATAAGAAAACCATATTAAGTGTATCAAGACTGTCCTTTTATTTATCAAACAATTTTGGTTTGGTTTTATTAATCTTCTAGAAGTTTAGTTGAGGAATGTCATTTTGAATTTCAAATGAATGAAGGGGAATAAGTTAATGTTCATAATTTTCTTGCAAATGTGAAAATCTAACATCATGAACTATTTCACAGTCTAGAGTTCCCATGGACCCTTATTTTCAAATGAATTAATTGCCTCTTCATTATCTTTCGATATTCCTGATCGAAAAGTGGCATACACCATTTTGTTGCTTTCTTGAAACTCCATGTAATTTGTGTGTTTACTTATTGAAGTTTCCATAGATGCAGTTTCATAATCCTTATCCATGTCTAGGCCACTTAGAATTTGAACAACCACATCATTCATAGGGGAATAAAACAACTTTGAAACAAATTTTCTTGCTAGAAATCTTGTTGAATATATTCATCAAGTTCAGGAGAAGGAGAATGGATTTTAAAAACAATTTCTTGATCAACTTCATCTTCATTCCCAAGTTGGTAGCTGAGCACATGCTACAAATCTGAACTGAAATAACCTTCCATGTAATCAACCACATGATCATTAAATGCATGAGAAGGTTGTCGATTTTCCTTAATGATAACAATTTTCACATGTAAAACAGTGTCATTGTGAACGCAATGAGACTTTCCTGCTTCCTATTTTATCTCATGATTTGCTTTCAACAATTCAAAGGAAGAAAAACATAATGGAAGATAATTTTTGTTAGCAAATCCACTTCTTTCTTCATATTCAACATCATTCCTCGAGGATTTATGATTTGAAACATTATAACCATTTTGCTTCAACAATTTGAAAGAAGAAAAACACAATGGCAAGGTTCTTTCACCTAATTCAAAACCTTCTTCATTTCATTCACTGTTGTCATATGCACAATTTTCAATTTCTTTGGATGGATGAGCACACTCATTTTCAGATTCATCTTCGACCAGTGGATGCAATTTTGAACTAACAAAACATTCTACATAATAAGTAACAGGGTCATCAAACACATGAGAATATTTTTGCAATTTCTTTTCAATTTTTTCCAGTGAATCAGTGTGATTTGGAATCAACACACATTCCTTTACTTCAATGATGATCTTAGAATTTTCGTTCAACAATTTAAATGAACAAAATCATAAAGGTAAGGAATTCCCTTTAGTTGATTCAATACTTTCTTCTTTGTAACTGTGATATGTAGGCTGATTTCTCTCATTACACTACTAAAAAGGAGTATTTTATGATAGAGAACATGCAATTGATTCTTCTAGGAGGTCAACATCATAATCATCATCATATTCATCATATATATGAAAATCAACAACATATGCAATCTCATATTCTTGATTGTCTACAAATGAATATATGAAACAATCAACTCCATACTCATCATGGGATGGATCAAAAGGTAAATTAGCACCTCCTTATTGAATAAGTGGAATATAATATTTTTCAAAATCATCAACATTGAAAAATTCAAGAGGATCTATGATATTATCAACTCTATGCTCAAAATTCCAATCAACTATTTTTTGTTCATATTCACTTTCATGTTATTTAGCATCCAAATCCTCTTTTCGAATCTGTTTACATGCTTGGATATTCTGTTAAATATCTTGAGAATCATTAATAATTTGTTGTAAGGACTTAAGTATTCTTTCCATCTGGAGGAAATACAAATCTGGATGAAGATTTTTTGTATAATGGAGCATGGAAACAACTTCAGTGGGTTGAATTTCTTTGGGAAAATTGTAATAGATACTGGAAAACCTTCTACTGAATGTGGAAATAGTCTCATTTCTTTGCCTTTTCAAGGCATATAATTATGTAAGTTGTAAGTCTATAGGTTTCTTCTTACCCAAAAACTTTGAAAAAAAACTCTTCAATTCTTTCCATGAGCTAATTGTCTCTGGATGTAAATATTTGAACCATTCTTTGGTGTCCCCTTTCAAGGATTGAGAGAAATCCCATATACAAACATCATCATGGTCAATCTCAAACAAATCTATAAAATTCTCAAACCCTTGGATGTGTTTTTTAGCTGTGATGGCATCATGTTCCCCATCAAATATATGTAGGTACTTATAGTGATTTGGAAGAAAATAATGAAGGATGTAATGCAATTTTAAGGGTTTGTATGTATGTTGAGTGTTGGAGGGTGTTAGATCAATTATGAGAGGTGAAATATCAGCCTTGGTTTCATGACGCTTATCAACTTGGTCATGGTTATCACATGGCTCAGATGGGATATTTTGATCAAAATCAATGATAAACTGAGGGGATATCTGTATAATTTTAAGAGGAGGATATGCAATTTCAAGATTATCATGATGATCATTTGCATGTAGTAGGTGAAAAAAATTTTGTTTAGCATGTTCATGAAAGGGCCAGAGGTAATTCACAACAAAAAATAAAATTTCTTGAAAAAACCTCAATTTTAAATACTTGTTTTCTCCCATGACGAATTTTCATACCTCTATCAAGGGATCTCATATTCGGACAATGGAATTGCCAATGATGTTTTGGAAGATGGATTGCACATTGAGAATGGAGTTGCTAGTGAAAATTTAAATTTATGGATTCTTCTACCAATGGAATCACCATCAAACTGATTTGTCTATGTGTGGAGTCGCCAAATCAGGAATACAACCAATATGTGCCTAAGTGTCTGCTTCTCTCATACCTTAGAGCTCAACCATCTCGTTATTTCCCAGGGAGATGTTTTTAATTTCATCTCTGGTAGCAGCGCCAAAATATTAGCACTCTGTTAATATGTCTAGCTGGATGAAAGGGGACATAGTTAACTATTTCAACCAACTTTAGGTTGGATTCTAACCTTTCCAACCAGAGAGGGCTCTCTCTATCATATAACTATTTAGGATATTAAAAATATTTGGCAATGTGTGTACAGAGGTTAGATTCTACCACGGTGTAAAATTTAAAGGTGGAAGGACAAAATAGAAGAGCAAGGCTATTGGGAAATGGGGTTCATTCCTAAAAAGTATGAAGAGTTATAAGATACGTATTTCCAGAGGGAACATAGAAAAAATAGTTATGATGTTCATCCAAATAACTAATATGTGATGGAAGAGGAGAGGAAAGGAAATACTACTATCAGTAAGAGGCATCTAATAGAGGGTGAATCTCTTGGTGTAGTATTAGAAGAGGAAACATGAGGAATGACTACTACAAGAAGACCACCAATCATGAGTGAAATCTGAAACAATAACCAAAAATACATAACAAGTATAATCCATGTGAAAAGGAGCACTAGCAAAAAATGAATTCCTCCTACTACTTAAAGATTATTACTAGTAGCAAAAACACATTCATGAATATGAAGAACAAGAAAACACATTGAACATCAACACCATGATGAATATCGACTATCTAAGAAAAACCTTATATGCTTTTATTGAAATTTCATAAAAAACTACAAAGTTATCCCGCTACAAGGGCAGGCCCCTCTCTGGTAAGTCGAACCAGTCCAACCATTCATTTATCTTTTTGATAGTGTATATAGCTAAGTTACATATGGAATTCAAAATGGATCGTCTTCCCCAAGATTCCAAAAATATCTATCTTTTACAAAGACAGTAACATACTAAAACCGATCTCCTACTTTCTAAGAAGAGTTATAAACCAATAATAACATATTGATATTTTTACTCTGAACGCCACTTGTCTGCCTCATCAAAAAATTCCCTGAAATATAATTAATTTAGCTTGAAATATATATCAGTTTTGTGACTTCTTCCTTTAAGGTGTCAAGCCAATGAGGTTGGTTCTCTCCAATACTTTCAACCACTTCATCTTTAACCTGCTTCTTCCGTCACTTGCTCCTTTTACCCTTTGCATCTTGTGTGTGATATCGGTTTGTGTACCCATTGATAATCAAACATTTAATCTAATTTCTTCACCTAACCATGGTTCATCTATAGACTTTGCGTGAAAGTTTGTTGCCAATATTCAGACATCAAGATTCTCATTCTTCTTCATTGATAATTTTGTCAGATTATTTGAATATCTCGATTCGCTAAAAGTCGATGGGTCTGTCTTCTTCATTTCCTTTGGTTTTCCCGGAAGCACGAGCTTACCTCCTTTGTCTTGTTCAAGAGTTAGATAAATGATTTGATTCATGGTTACCCATTATGCAATAAAAATCTTAATCACCCAAAATAGAGTAATGCCATCCATCTTTTGAATGATAGTCGTCATTGAGTGCCAATCATGGGCTAATGATGAAAGTCCTTGCAGGGATAATGACTTGTCATGTTCGACTATTGTTCTCAAATGACGAGCCTTCAAATCAATTTTTGGGTAGCACTAACCCAACATCACACAGATGAAAAGTACCCAAACAAGTGTCTCGAGATGATTTCACTAGTCATCAAATTTTCCTTTCCACATGAGACCCTTGGAATTGACATATTCATTGATATTTTGACATGTGCCATTAGGGTGTGATTGAGTGGTTTCAAGATCACCCATTTTCCCTCCCAATATGCATCTGGTGGCACCACATCGCCTCTAGGGGAAACCATGGTATTCCTATCAGCCCTCTTTCAAAATATTAAGCTCCATATTAGTTCTCATCCTGATATGCTCTACGACCATTGATCTGTGGCACGTGCGATCTATGACCCACTGGGTCCCATCAAATTCACCTTTCTACTATATTTAACCTCGTATGCTAGATGTGGTCCCATCCGCTAGTCTATCGCTCCTCTATACCGATTTATCCTCTTCCTAAGTCTCGAGACATGGACTCCATTCAATTTTTTTTACAGTGATAACACTATTCAACGGGTTCTTTCAGATTTCGACGTTATGTTGGTCATTCATCACCACGAGCAAGTATTTTCACTACCCAACATATAGGATAGGTATCCATTTCATCATGCATTTTTGCATCGTCCTATAACTTTCACTTTTTTCCTTAGGTACGAACCCATTTGTTGCGACACATAACCTTTCGTTTGCTATAATTCGTGTTGTTATCAAGTAGTAAAGATTTACCAAACATGGGTGCCCTAGTTAGATACCCTGCCTCATTTGGTACCCATGCATGGATTTTTTCCATAGGAACGGGAGTCCCTCATAAGCTAGTACACAAATTTATGATGAGCCTCATTTCTCACTCATAAACATGATGCCTTATACCTAGAGGACTCCCAACCGAGTTTAATTTAAGCTCTTTTCCAACTCACCTTCAAAAAGTGAAAATTTTGTCGAGTGATTTGTCCCTTTCAAACTCGTTAAATTGGACTTGAAATTTTGTGAGTCTTAGTTAATATCTTTTCCGACTCATTATCAAAAAGTGAAAATATTACCGAGTGAACTTGTTGCTTTCACACTTGTAAATTGGATTTGAAAAGACGTCTTTTTGATAGAATTTTATCCCCTTTTCACACCAAGTAGACTAAAAGTCATAAAAAAAGACATTTTTTAGCATTAAGTTGTGACTTCATCTCATGCCATTAATTGTGGTATTGAGCCTATATCTAGTTCTCACTTTGCGTTATAAACCGTTTTCCTCAACAGTTTTTCCATCCTCAACCAATAAGAGCATTTTTTATATCCTTAGCAATTTGACACCATATACCTAGGAGGGAACATTCCCCCAGTTTCCATATCCCAAATGCATCTCCTTTCATTGAGCATAGGTAAGTTCCACTGCTGGAACTATTTTTTCTTACTTGGGACACTTGTTTCCTCCTTTTTATCATAACATTTATTTGTCTATGAAAAAACAAAAAAAGATGGGTGGGAAGGCAGTATTATCTTGTATTGGCAGTAGTTGTGTCACCTTTGAACAGAGCACAAAGTTATTGAGTCCATTTGTCATCGTAATTTTTGGATTAGCATGGCCTTAGGAAGCTGAGCTCATTACAGAGTCTTCTCTACTGACTAGTTACTCTTCCAGTCCCTATAGAGAATTTTATTGATGCCTCCTTCATCTCATGGTTTCATCATTGGGTCTATGCTGCTAGAGTCCTCTATATGTCTCATGCTCTTGTTCAAAGGAAGTCTATCAACCTGTGTCTTCCACTCCTCATAAATCTTGACTTTTCATGTCAGACATACCCTCAGTTTGTCTCATAGTCACATGATATTGTAGTCTTATCATGCACCTTGGCCTTACTTTCATCATTGGTAGGAAACCTTGAACCCAATAGTGGACATATCATCATTGATCATTGAATGGGTGGTTTACCTTGTGTTCAATGACAACACATCTATTCACAAATTGGGATTCGTGGATCTTCTTGGATTCCATTATCCTTATTGGTGGTTTTCTTGCCTTTGTTAGCAGTTTGCATCAATGGTTGTTATTCAAAGGGTATTTTTCGTGTACCGCCTACACCTGGCACATGCGAAAGACACACAGGGTCATTGGTTTGTGAACATGTTCTTCATCTGATTTCTAACAAATCATGAATCACTTTCTTTGTACCTCATGTTGACTAATGAGAGATGCCTTAATGATTTCCTTTCAGTGGGTCTCTTTCCATCGACTTCAAATCATTTACTCTGAAGACAAGACCTAGAGTTTTATGAGTACCTTGAGGCTTGTAGTCATTAGTGGAAGGTTCTCTTTCCATCGACAGTTGGGAATACATCAATGTCTCCTAATTGATGGATTCTTCAAGTGTTCGACACTGACTCCTTTGTTCACACCTGTAACAATGTACTCGGTGCCTTGATACCTACTTTCATTATCATTAGGTTGTCTCGCATTTGATAATGATATACCTCAATGACCGGTAATCAAACAATGCCTCATTGTGTTCTACCTCAATTCCTTTATTCACATGATGTAGACTTGCACCCTTGGCAGATTGTGTGGAAGACTTGAAGACATCACTATGTGGCCGCAACTTTCCTAGTTTTTTGCTTTCTTCTCATTGGACCAGTACCTATATGACTTTAATGATCATGGGAGATCAGATTGTACTCCATTGTCTACATAAATCTTCAGAATGGTTTTGAGACTGGTTCTATTGGGCCTTGTTCATGACTATGAGATCTATTGGCATGTAACCACATTTATATTTGCCTATTCATGGCCACAGACATTTGTTTTTATATATTTTCACATGGATCTGCAATGTATTTCTATTGGAAGCCATGTATGAAAAGTTAGTGTAGAATGTAATGAGCAACTACTTCTTCAAGTTGGTTCCCCATCACTCCACTTTTGGGTTGTTTATAATGTATTGCAGCCATCGAATATACTCCTTTGACCTCACACATTAGGGGGAATATTTTATAGCAAGATTTGCCTCACCCTATGCAATCTTTCATAGAAGGCCTCTTTCCATTTCCCTATATAGACGTATCATCCCTGTTTGCAAAATACAGAGATAAAAAGACATATTTTTCCACATGTATGCATCTTGCCTACTATAAAACATGTGTATCCGCAGGCTGCTCCACTACATCCTGTGTACATTGGGAGTTGTGCCACAAAATGAAAATTAATGTCGGGTTTCCATGTCACGACAAGAGATCTATGATCTTTGACCTTCCATATACTGGAAACGTTCCGACTCGTCCCTTTAGTTCCATTTTGAAGGATATAAATGGGCCAATTCCAAGCTATGGAAAGAGATAAAAGAATTCAACTTTGAGAGAAAAGTTACTCTGGAGGAATTATTTACTTCATATTAATTATTTATCCCTTTTTCCTTTGATTCTGAACATAGTTTTCATCCCTCAAGCTCTTCCCTTATTTATTGAGAATCTCAATGTTTCTCTTTTATAAGCTTGCCTTTGGTGGAGGACTGAACTGGTGGAGGTCCAATTGGAATGAACTTGGTTTCTCGGTTTTGAACCATCCCTACATGAAAGTCTGTAACATGTTCACTTATGTTGATCATATATTAATAGCAATACTCTTTTCCCATCCAATTGATATCTTGCAAATATTTGAATTATTATTCCATGGGTGTATTTGTCATGTTTATTAATGGATCATGCTATTGAATTTTCCAACATCATTTATTATCACCATATGCTTGCTTTGCTGGCTTGTTGAGGACTAGTTGCAAGTATATTTATTTGGGTCAAGTGCTCAATGGTGGACTTCATCGAACGTCTGGATGAGGTAGGCCCGTTATCTTGTCTTTCTATCATATTTGTTTATATAGAATACTTGAGAAGAGTGTTTATTTCTCCATTCATTCTGTCTATTTTAGTTTACCCTATCCATAGAGAGATTTAACTCGTAACAATGTTGTATCACCCTCAAGCCAATGGGATAGTAGAAGACTTCAATAAAATTTAAGATTATTCTCTGAGAAAGATATGCAACATAGTGAGGGATGATTAAGACTTAGGGATCCCTACAATATTATGGGCATATCGGAATACAATGAAAAATTTCACAGGACAAACACCTTTTAGGTTCGTGTATGGGAAAGAAGCATTAATGATGATGAAATTTATTTTGTTGAGCCTACGTGTTGCAACGATTATTGATCTTTCAGATTCTGGTGCAATAGAAGAAATACTATCATAATCATTATAGCTTGAGGAAGATCAATTTTTTGTTGGATTGCATCAACAATTTCAGAAGGAACAAGATGACGCAGACCCTGCCCTGACCCTCAGGCCGAGAGTCTGCACAAGATCGTTCTCCTTCAAATCCACAGAACTGAATTAGTTCTTTCAAGCCCTCATTGGAACCCCATGAATCCGATCCACAGGTCCTTCATGAAAACTCCACCTGCACAATAAATGCACCAGGCATGAGTCTTCACCTCCATACGCCCACTAAATATGACCACAACCTTTTCCAAAAAGGGATTTCAGGTTTCGTGACTTTGAGGGTTTCAATAACAAGATCCCTGGCTCCTTGTCATCAGAAGTGCCAAAAATCCAAACCCTGAAATGCCAAAATGTGTGACCACAGCCCCACTCCAAAGATATGTCGTGTTTCGTGACTTTGGGGGTTTCCAACTCAAAGTGGCCTGACACCTTGTCCTCGAGATTTCTAAAATGCCAAACCTTGAACCTCAGAAATGTTGAACCCTGAAAGGGCTGGCAAGTGATAAGCTCCCCACTTGGATCTTGTCCATGTGACCTTGTCCCGTGACCTGGTACTATTCCTCTGAATGCTTTCAGGTTTTCGCTTTTCAGGATTTCGTGATTCCGCCTGGAACAATTCTTGACCCTTTGAACTCAAGGGTCCCGAAATGTTGAAATGCTGAAATTCCACTCCAAAGGGAGATCAATGGCTATGATCCTTCCCTGATCCGACAACTTAAGTTCTTTTGATATTTCATGGGTCAAGAGTCTCGAATCTTTCCCTTTGTATCTCCCGATAGCTGAAATTCCAAAATGCCAAAATATCTCTGCTGAGAGATCAACGGTCCATGTCCCTCTTGGACCAACGACTATGATCCAACTGGATCGACGGCCCAGATCCTTTCGGGAATTTTCCCAAAACCTTGACTGCTTTCCATGTGTCCTCCTTGTGGATGGTCATGATGCTTTCAGGATTTCGTGAGTCCTCACCTTTGCATATACGAGGCTTAAACCTCATGAACCCTTTCCTGGATCTGATGGCTATTAGTCCATGTGCCTAGATCTGACGACCTAAATCTCTTTCTCCTGCGCACTCTCCTCCTGCTGCCTGGATGAAGATTCAACGGTCTATATATCATCCTCTACCTGATCCAATGGTAGCTATGCTCCCTCCTGAGCTTCAGCTTCTTCCTTCCCCTTGGAAGATTTCCAAAGATTCAAGGGCCTTGGCCTTTGCTTTTGTTGCGAAGCCTATATCCTTGGATCCCACCTATATTCTGAGGGCATTGTCCCTCATGAGCTTTGTCGATTTTGAAACCTCAAAGGGTTCCTCGACTTCCTACTCCTCTCGACTATTGTTCTGTGCGCAAATGCATTGTTCCTCCTGAGCTTCTGAACTTGAGACAAGTTCACTCTGAGTGCACTCCTTGCACTATTCCTTCTAAGCTTAATAACTTCAAACAAGTTCTTATTCGCACACTCCTTGTGTTGCTGATTTTTTTGGATAACTCAATTCAAAGTATTTCTTGCAAATAAATGCTTCATGCCCTCCTGGTGTTCTTCTACTCGATGCACACCTTGCAGAGCCTCTGTACACAACTATGATTTCTTTCTTGAGCTTATCTATGGCTCTAATATCAAAGTGTCTATGTCCCTTTATCTCCTTGAAGGGATATAAGAAACCTCTGGCAACTTATGTTCAAGCACTCCTTGTTGAGCCTGCAGGGTGTTCAATAACCCTATAAGTGCCTTCTCCTTGACACTTCCCTTTCCTTAGAACTCAAAATAGAGTTCCCTGGTGCACTCTATGCATGCGCTCAATTCCCTCTTGGCAGAGCTCTATAGAACCTTCAGTAGTTCTGTCTTCCTTGAACTCGAAATAGAGTTCCTCCTGTGCACTCTATGCATGCACTCAATGCCCTCCTGGCAGAGCTTCTACAGAATTCTCAACAATTTTGCTTCTCCTTTTTGTGCTCTCCTCAACACAGTTCTTCCTTCAGGGTGTTCAACAACTCTGAGGTTTCTTCCTTGAGTTATTGACTTCATCTGGTGTGCCCACCTGGCACGTATTTGTCTGAAATTCTACAGAATTCAAAAGTGCACTCGTTGCACTGGCTTATAGAACCCAAAATATTCTGTCATGCAACCTCTTGCATGAATCCACAAAGAATCCAAACCTGAAATCAAAGAACTCAACAAACAACTACTCTCATATGTAATCTTCGAATGTAAGCAAGGCATACATCTACGACATATTATCAACACATAGAGACATTCATTCATGAACTCCCAAAATCATGGACAACAAGATGTAAGAAAAACTGCTCTATTTGTATTAATCAAGAATGCCTGATTACAATGTGTTCGATCTCAGATTGTCACCAAGTCTCGGCTCTCCTCTGCTATCTCTATTCTCTAATCTATCTTTTCTAACTATGCTCCTGAAAACAAAAGAAGATGTTTTTACAAAGAGGGGATCCTCGAGCTCTTCCCTCCATCCTCACCAAATCTCATTAATTACAATGAATTACATTGAATGGGCCATCTAATCTGAATAAGATTTATATCCGCATCGAACTGTCAGCCATTAAGGTGACACCAACTATAGCATGCTCAAAGGTATGACTTCGGATCTACTAGCCTTACAAACATTTAATTCATTAAATTCAAATTTGAAATTTGAAAGTGAGAGGGTTGTGCCTCTCCTCTCCATTGAATGCACGCTAGATGGTTGGCACTTGATGACATGGAGTGATGCTCCTGCATCATAATCCATAGCTGCAAAAATCATGAGCTCATGCTCATGAGCTTCCCAACATGGTTGTCAAAATCCACCTAGGTCCCAAACAGTTCTTTGGAGCTATCCATCTGCTCCACTGCTTCGTTATTGTTGTTGTTGTTGCCCTACTGCTATGACAGGTTCTCCTCTACTAATCTCCTCCTCACTGGTAGTTTCTGCTGATCTGATCATCAGCCTTCTGATCTCCTCAATTATCTCATCTAGTTTCTCCCATGGCTGGCTCTTCTTTTTTATTCTTCTCTGCTTCACTTCTACCCTACAAATGGGTAGATCGACTAGATCTCCCATGTTGTCTTCTTCCTTTGTGGCCTCATCTTGCCACTCTGCTGCAAAATTCAGCTTTGCAGTCTTATCTGTTGGATCATGTTTTCATTGATGCCAATGGTTTGTTTGATTGATGTCAAGTGATTGATTGATGTCAAAGGATTGATTGATTGATGATTGATGCAATATAATATGTATTGTCCTTGATGAGAATGCATAGATGAAGATGGATCAATGAGTTGTCATTGATACATGATGAAGATGGAT
>ML783797.1:487407-517561 GCA_009831015.1 Picea engelmannii
ACAGGTTTACAACGGTATATCTCACAGTGATAGTGTGACAGTGGTTCCATCATTCTACTTCTACTTCAGGGTGGCAGGACAGGGCAAGGACAGGTGGTTGTAGCCACCTTCCGGTTGTAGCCGGAGAACATAGGGGGTTGTAGACTCCTTCTGGTTGTAGCCAGAAAATTGGGGAGTTGGAGCTTCCCTCAGGTTGTATCCTAAGAAACTAGGGGGTTGGAGCCTCCTTCCAGTTGCAGCTGGAAAAAAAAGGAAGTTGGTGCTTCCAATGAATGTAATTCTTCAAGACATATAAGAAAAAGCATTCCATAGTTTTCTCCCGATTTGGGTTTCCACGTAAAACACTAGTGTACTGTGTATGTGTATGATTGTTCATTTGTTCATTGCTTATTTACTCTGCAGTTACTGGATAATAATGCTTCATTGATATAACACTTGGATTATATGGTCAAATTTCTCTATTACTGATTTACCCCCCCTCTCAGTAATCCAACATTATCATCCTGACTGACCTGTTGTTCAGTCACCTTCTCTGACAGACTTACTTCTACCATTTCTCCTTGTGCTAGTTGAATTCCATCTTCCTCCAGCTTCTACTCAGACTGGAATTCTCCTTCATCTTCTGCTTCATGCCTTGACATTGTAGTCATCATCAACTATTTAGCTCCCTGGATAACATTTTCGAGCAATTCCTCAGAATTATCCTCTACTAACATCTGCATGACTGTTTTCTCTCAGCAGTCATCTACTAGTTCTGGATTGTTCATCCAATCCTCCATCCTTTCTATCTCCTTCTCCCATGGAGTGAGCATCTAAACCGTGTGCTCCCCTTCTTTTCCTTGGTCAACTTTCAACATCTACTCCATCTCTTTGACAGTCACAACTGGCTGTCCTTCTTCTATTGCTGCATCCACAACATCTTCCCTGGCCTCAACTGGGCTATATGGTGGGAATACGTTTATCCCTCCAATCATCAGAACGCTCTTATGATCTTCCTTCTGGATGGGGCAATTTTTTAACTTGTCATCATCTTCATTCACATGGTTTGCAAAACCACATGAATCTTCACTTCTCAGCACTCCTTGCTGACCTGAACTCACTCCTAAGTCCCTAATACTTTCAGACAATCTCACTTCTTTTGCCCTGCCCACCTGGCAATTTGGAAATTTCTCCCTGCCCTCCTGGTAGTCTATGAGATCCTCTAGTGATCTCATCTCAATGTCCTCCTGGAAATTTGAAATTTCATCACTGCCCTCCTAGAAGTATACGAGACCTTCACTTGATCTCTTTCTATTGCCCACCTGGAAATTTGAATGTCCATCTCTGCCCACTTGGCAGTCTATGAGATCTCTGCTCGATCTCTCCTCTTCATCATCACTGGGATTTCTCCCAGCTTCTGGTTCACACACATGAACCATGTCTTATGTGGGCCTGAGGCTTTTCACATACCTCAATGACCTCCTCAACAACCTTTGTTGTCTTCTGGCCAACAATTTCTTGACTAGCCACTTTTCTTTCCTCCTCAGAGGCCATTCATACACCCAATGTTTCTTTGCATTCTACTGCACCCACAGTGCAAGCTCTTCCATCCTTTCCCTTATCTCAGGGAGTTCTTTATCCATCTCTAGATTTCTCTTCTGCTTTTGGTTTTCCTTGTGACCATGCAGATGGCCTTTAGTAGCCATCTTCCTGTTCCTGTCTGCCCTCCTGGAAAACTTCTTGTTGTTACTCTGCAACCGTGAGTGCTTCTAGCATCTCCTACAGTCCTCCTAATTGTCTATTGAATATTGCACACCTTGCAACAATCATCACAGAGCTTCAACACTCTGTCTTTTCCTTCTTTTCTCTAGCTCCCTCTGCTTGCACTATATAAACAAAATCAAGCTTTGATATCACAACTTTAATGTAGAGCCCCGACCCTCAGGCCAATATCCACACAACATTGTTCTCCTTCGAATCCACATAACTGAATTAGTTCTTTCAGGACCTCACTAGAACCCCACGAATCCGATCCATAGGTCCTTCACAAAACTCCACTAGCACAAGAAATGCACCAAGCATGAGTCTTCACCTCCACATGGCCACGAGATATGACCACAACCTTTTTTGAAAATGTATTTAGGGTTTCATGAATTTGAGGGTTTCAACAACAAGATCCTCGAATCCTTGTCATTAGAAGTGTCGAAAATCTAAACCTCGAAAAGCTTAAATGTGTGACAGCAACCCCACTCCAAAGATGCATCGTGTTTCACGACTTCGGGGGTTTTCAACTCAAAGTGCCCCGGATCCTTGTCCTCAGGATTTCTGAAATGCTGAATCCGAACCTATGAAATGTTGAACCCCGAAAGGGCTGGTGAGTGACAAGCTCCCTGTTTGGATCCTATTCACATGACCTTGTCCCATGAACCAGTACTATTCCTCTGAATGCTTTCGAGTTTTCACATTTCAGGATTTCGTGATTCCAGCTGCAATAGTTCTTGACCCTTCAAGTTCCCGGGTCCCAGAATGCTGAAATACTGAACCCTAAAATGCCAAAATTCCACTCCAAAGGGAGATCAGCGACTGTGAGCCTCCTCTAATCCGACGGCTTACGTTCTTTCAGGATTCCCTGGGTCAAGATTCCTAACTCTTTCTCTTTGTATCTCCCGGTAGATGAAATGCCGAAATGTTGAAATATCTTTGCTGAGAGATCAACGGTCCATGTCCCTCTTGGACTAATGGCTATGATCCAACTGGGTTGACGACCCACATCCTTTTGGTAATTTTCCTGAAACCTTGACTGCTTGCCATGTGTCCTTCTTGTGGATGGTCACGATGCTTTCTGGATTTCATGAGTTCTCACCTTTTCATATACGAGGGTTAAATCCCGTGCACCCTTTCCTGGATCCGATGGCTATTGGTCCATGTGCCCAGATTTGACGACCCATATCTCTTTCTCCTATGCGCTCTCCTCCTGCTGCCTGGACGTAGATTCAATGATCCACATCTTGTCCTCCACCTGATCCAACGGTAGCTATGCTCCCTTCTGAGCTTCTACTTCTTCCTTCCCCTTGGAAGATTTCTAAAGCTTCAAGGGCCTCGACCTTTGCTTTTGCTGTGAAGCCTATATCCTCGGCTCCCGCCTATATTCTAAGGACATTGTCCCTCTTGAGCTTTGTCAATTGTGAAACCTCAAAGGTTTCCTCGACTTCCTGCTCCTCTCCACTATTTCTCTATGCGCAAAGGTATTGCTCCTCTCAAGCTTCTGAACTTGAGACAAGTTCACTCTGAGCACACTCCTTTCACTATTCCTTCTGATCTTAAGAACTTCAGACAAGTTCTTATTCACACACTCCTTGAGCTGCTGAGTTTTTCGGATAACTCAATTCAAAGTATTTCATGCAAAGAAATGCTTCACTCCCTCCTAGTGTTCTTCTTCTTGATGCACACCTTCGAGATCCTCTGCACACAACTCTTCTTTCTATCCTGAGCTTATCTATGGCTCTGACCTTAAAGTGTCTCTATCCCTTTCTGTCCATGAAGGGATATAAACACCCTCTGGAAACTTATGCTCAAGAACTCCTTGCTGATCCTGCAGGGTGTTCAGTAACCCTGTAAGTGCCTTCTCCTTGACACTTCCCTTTCCTTAGAACTCAAAATAGAGTTCCCTGGTGCACTCTATGCACATGCTCAATGCCCTCTTGGAAGAGATCTACAAAACCTTCAATAGTTTTGTCTTTCTTGAACTTGAAATAGAGTTCCTCCTGTGCACTCTATGCACGCACTCAATTCCCTCCTAGGAGAGCTTCTACATAATTCTCAACAATTCTGCTTCTCTTTTCTGTGCTCTCCTCAACATAGTTCTTCCTTCAGGGTGTTCAGTAACCCTAAGGATTCTTCCTTGAGTTAATGACTTCAGCTGGTGCACCCTCCTTGCACGTCTTTGTTTGAAATTCCATAGAATTCAGAAGTGCACTCATTGCACTAGCTTACAGAACCCTCAATATTCTATCATGCAACCTCGTGCATGAAGCCACAAAGAATCCAAACCTGAAATCAAAGAACTCATAAGACAACTACTCCTGTCTGTAATCTGCAAATGTAAACAACGTATACATCTACAACATATTATCAACACACAGAGACATTCATTCATGAACTCACAAACTCATGGAAAACAACATGTAGGAAAAACTGCTTTGTTTGTATTAATCAAGAATGCATGATTACAATGTGTTCAAGCTGGGACTGTCACTAAGTCTCAGCTCTCCTCTCCTATCTCTATTCTCTATTCTATCTTTTCTAACTATGCTCCTGAAAACAAAAGAAGATGTTTTTACAAAGAGGGGCTCCTCGAGCTCTTCCCTCCATCCTCACCAACTCTCATTAATTACAATGAATTACATTGAATGGGCCATCTAATTTGAATCAGATTTAGATCCAAATCGACCTATAATCCACTAAGGTGAAACCAACTATAGCATGCTCAAAGGCATGGCTTTGGCTCTACTATCCTTACAAACATTTAATTCATTAAATTCAAATTTGAAATTTGAAAGTGAGAGGGTTGCGCCTCTCCTCTCCATTGAATGCGCATTGGATGGTTGGCGCTTGATGACATGGAGTGATGCTCCTGCATCACAAGAACATGAATGGAATGATAAGTATATTAAGAGGAAGATATTCCAAGTGGGAGACTTATCATTTTATATGAATTTTTTTTATGAAACGTACAAAAAAGTTATGAATGCATTGGTTAGGTCCATACGTGACAAAGGTAGGTGTTGTTTAGTTGGAAACTCGAAATGGAGAAGTCTTAGGAGGAATATTGAATGGAATTCAAATGAAACTTTACAAGGACAACCGACCTACCACACACTAGTCCGACCTGTGCAATAATATATTTACCATAGTAGTCATACTATAATAGAAAATTAAAATAAAGAAAAATAAATAAAAATGAAAAAAAGGTAATAAATTAAGTAAAGCAAAGAAATAAAGATAAATTAACAAACTTCATAGGAAGGAATAAACATTATAATGTCATAGATAAAAATAAATGCGTAAAGGCAACATCGCGCAGAGGAAGTGAAATTCACGTAGAAGAAGATATTGCATTGTTGAAGAACAAATAAGATAGAAAACTGTGTAGATGAGTAATAAAGACTGCTAAGGGAATTAAAAGGTGGAAATTATGGTTGCAAAGAAATAATGACATGTTATTATGGGGATTCTTAGTCATAAATAAGAAAATCCAGTCGATATCGTGACATACTAGCAAACTGAAGAAAAAAAATAGCTAAATATTTTGAAAACAAAATAGCTTTAAAGCATACATTAATTGCACAACTAGTGGATTTGAAAGTTAATTTAGCTTCAAAGGGAGGTGGATAATTGGAGAAGGGGCACAAAAGTTATGAAGAGTCGAAAAAAATTGGTCATTTTCATTTAGAGTTGCATGTGAGTAATGTAGAGCCAAAGGAAGTGTTACAGATCCTCACAAAAAACATAGAGCCAAAGTAGTTTTCGCTAGTAACCAGATTAAACAGATAGAACCAACAAAGGATGCAACATCCACATGAAATATATCCTGAAAAAGAGAAAACAAAACATCACCAAAGGTTGAGGAGTCTCTGAGAGCATCAACATCAAAGAAATTTTTTCCCAGGGACTACATTCTGCCGAGGAAGAATGATGCCAAACCAGTGACATCAAAGAATGATGCTAAGTATCCATTGGTGATGACCAACATCCCATATGGAGTCATAATTAATAAGGATATGATAGGAAATGTGTCACAGCTAAGATATGAGACCATGAAATCACAGAGACAGTGAAGTTTCTTGAACTTGCGCAGAGAAAATACTTGGACTTGAAAATAGATCCAGTGATGAATGAGACTATACATGTCCCAAAGGTATGGGCCAAAGGATTGGAAAGAGTTGGAACACTAAATTTGTTTTACATTCCACACTTCGGAAGGAGCCGTGAGTTGAATGCATGTGTAAATATGTTGTTAACCTATGTGCATGGAAATTACTTATGGTTGAAGATGCCAATTTACATAGACAGAAATCTCATTGCTCGAATCACCTACTTACCATCACTGGGGGAAGATCCCACCTTATTGTTCAAAGAAAGAAAGAATGAGAATAATATGTTAGATTCCATGAACGAGAAGTACCACACAATTATTGGTGTGTGTGGGTTGTGTTAGATTCAGAGGTCACTCCTAGATTGCGGCAGGAGTAAGCCTTAAGCCCATCAGTTTATGTCATGATTTGTTTATAAAGGGGATGATTGAATGGAAGTAAACTCATAACAATATCACTCACTTAGAAAACTGGGTTGTAACAACAAGGAAATGTGAGGTCTTGATTCAACTTAAGCCAGTAAATTTTCATAGTGGTGAGCAAGTGGATGGAAAGAAAGGGGAAAAGTATCTTATATGAGATCCTCTCAGACCAGAGAAACTTCAAAGTAAACCTCAAACATTGCAGAACTAATACAATCAAACATGCATCATATAGTTACAGCAACACCCGACTGGATCATCCATACCCTGGCTTTCAGATTTATAGGAACAAGGAAAGGAGGAGGTTGGCTTCCATTAAACAAGAAATCTCAAAATTTCATTATATAACCAGAGAACCAAAGGTTTTGTTAAAGATTTATATTCGGGAGCTTAGCTCTACCATCGATCGTTACAAAAATACAAAAACTGAGTATATATACTCAGAGCAATTCACCCCCTTGGAAACAGGAGGGTAGATGAGACATTAAAGTCTAACTTACCATGCGCAGGTTCTTCTGGTCAGTTGAGGACATAATATCGACATGGATCTCTTAGGAAAACCTACACATAAGACAATCTTGGGCAGACTTCCTGCCAGAACCTCCATGCCCTGCATTCATGGCTTGAGCTGAGGTCTCAACCACCTGCTCAATATTCATTAACTGCTTTTTCCATGGAGGGTGGCCGAGACTGAAAACATAAAGAGAGAGCAACCTATTGTCCTTTGAAGTCTTGGTAGCCGAAATGCCGAAATGGCTCCCGAGCATCTTTTACATTTCGCGTTTCGGGTTTTGGTGGTTCCTGATGAAGTGGAGGAACGACCTTTTGTCTCTTGACATCCCGGTAGCTGAAATGTCGAAATGGCTCCTAGACATTTTGGGTTTCGGCAATTCCTAATGCAGTGGAGGAGCTACTCCTTTGTTCTTTGAAGTCCCGATAGCCAAAACCACAAAAGGTCTAATCATTTTGCGACTTTGGTGATAAGAAATGAGCCCATGAGCTATACCTTGTGCAGTTCCGTGACTCAAGCTTACCCACTGACAGTCAATCTGCGCCATCTATGGATCCTCGCTGCTGAAAACAAAAGTCTGGTCGCATGATTTAGGCCCGAAATGGACTTCTTCTATGTGCTGCGCTCGACGCTCGTGACTTTGCGAGAATTGGCGATAACATTAGGCTCCATGGGGGATAGAGTCATCCTTCTGCAGTTCCAGTTTCATTCTTCTAGGTTATGGAGTCATTTATTAAGCCGAAAATAAATAGAAAAACAATAAAGACAATATTTACAAAACAAAGGAGCCGTCTAAGGCTTAAACAAAATATTTCTTCAGGAAATGCCCATTTACTGGGCCACTAAAGACTTCTTTGCCATCCAAATCCTACAACCTATACGTGTTATTTAAGAATACTTTAGAGATTTTGAAGGGCCTGATCCAGAGGGAATCAAACTTGTTTTGTTTTCCACTATCCTATATGGGTGCATCCCACTTAAGCACCAAATCTCCCAGCTCGAATTCCTCCTTCTTGACCTTCCTTTCAAAATCCTACTTGATCTTCTGCTAATGACTATGAGCTACGTCCATCACCTTCTCCCTAATCTGTTGCAGTTCCACCACTTGATGAATCCTTCTGACCATATGGTTTGGCTCTCCTTCATGATATTGAAAGAATTTTGCTACAGGTAAAGCGAGCTGAATGGGGAAAACAACCTCTGTCCCATAAAGAAGTTTAAAAGGTGAGGTGCCCAAGGACTTCTTTGTTGTCACTTGATCTTCCCATAGAACGAACTTGAGCTATGAATCCTAGGCCCTCTTATTGTCTTCCAATAACCTTTTAATGAGTTTGATTAGACTTTTATTGGAAGATTCTACTAGTCCATTTCCTTGAGGATAATAGGGAGTGGAGTGAATTAGTGAAATTTTGAACTGCTCACAACACTTAACCAGAGGCTCTGAGTTGAAAGAAGTAGCATTATTAGTGACAATTCTGCTGGGACAACCAAATCTGGCTATGATATCCTCCAAGAAGCTTATAATTACCTTGTGTGAAGCACTCCTAGTGGGGACAACTTCTATCCACTTGGTGAAATAGTTTATTGCAGTTAGGATCCATCTGTGCTGGCCACTTGAAGGAGGATGAATTTCCCTAATGAAGTCCAACCCTCACTGTTGAAAGGGTGTTGAAGCTACTACAGGCTTTAATGGAAGAGATTTGAGCTACTGATTTATTGAGAACCTTTGGCATTTGATGCAAGCTCTGACCTCTCTGTAGACATCAGTGAATAAGGTGGGCCAGTAGTACCTAGCCCTGAGAATTTTGTGGGTTGTAGTCTTCCAGTAATGATAACCCCCACAAAGGCCACTGTGGAAATCAAACATAACTTTTTGTTCTTCCTATGGATTCAGAGACCTCAGAAACACCGCTAGAGGATCTCTCCAGTGAAAGACTTGGTCAATAAGAAAATATCTGACTGCCTTGAGCTTTAAATCTCTTGCCTTGATTTTTCCCATTCCATCAGGAGGCTTCAACTCTTGCAGAAAGTAAAAAATGTCTCTGTACCAAGTGCATTCTGCTTGTGATAAGCCACCCCGAGAGATTTTTTTGGGCGACTCAGCTTGTTGATCTTTTGAGAAAGCATTGATGAAGCTAACCCCTAAGGCCTTGCAATTGGATTCAGCCAACAGCTTGGCTAAACCCTGCCCCTTTACCAACTTGGTGGGCTTTATATCCAGGTCAAACTACAGGATCTTGGCAATCCATTTACCTCTTCTCCCATCTATGTTAGGTTGTATAAGGATGTCCTTCACAAAGGTTGAAGGAATGTATGCAGTCACTCTTGAGTACAATACATAGAATCTAAAATATTTGAGGGCTTTCACCAAGGCATAGTCCTACTTCTCCATGATTTCATACATGATTTCTGCATCTCTTAATTCCTTACTAAAGAAGGAAATGGGTTTCTCTTGCCCTTCCCCATTTTCCTGCAATAAGACTATTGCTACTTTATCAAAAGAAGAAAAAGAAAAAATTAGGAAATCCTTGGAATAATTAGAACTGATCAGCACAGGTTCCTTAGTCAATGCCTTCTTTATTTGGAAAAAATATTCCCTCGGTTCAACATTCCATTTTACTTCATTTCCCTTTTTTATCATGGCTATGATATGTTTCACCACCTCAGCAAAATTTGAGACGAACCTCCTCAGAAAGTTAATCTTCCCTAAAAAATCCCAAACTTCCTTTCTAGACCTGGGAAGTGACAGGGTCTGAATTGCCTCTACCCTGCTGGGATCAATTCTCACTCCCTCTATTGATACTATATAGCCTAACAACTTCCCCTCCTTCATAGAAAACAAATATTTATTGGGCTTTAAGGATAGGTCAAAGCTTCGACACTTCACAAAAACTTTCCTCAAGTGACAGCGGTGCTCTTTATCAAACCTGGAGAAGATTGTGATGTCATCCAGATAGATCACCACAAACTGATCTTTCTCCCCGATGAAGGCTATGTCCATGGCTCGCTAAAATGTTGCTCCTGCATTCATTAATCCAAAAGGCATTTTGGCATACATGAATGTGCCCCAAGGAATGGTGAAGGCTGTTTTTTATTTTTCCTCGGGCATGACTGATATCTGATTATAGCCAGAAAAACCATCAATCATGGATATCCTAGATGCACTAGTTACCCTCTGTAGTATGTGTTCCATGTTGGGCAAGGGATAGTTGTCTTTCTTTGAGCTCCTATTCAGGTTCCTGAAATCAACACAGAGCCTGATTTCTCCACTTTTCTTCCTCACCAAGACCAAATTGGCCACCCACTTAGAATATCTCAAGGGGACAATAATTTGGGTATCTAACAACTTCTTCACTTCTCTCTCCATGACAGGCAGCAACATGGGGTTTATCTGTCTTAGATTCAGCTTGAATAGCTTAGCCTCTTCCTTTAGTGGGATCTTGTGTTCAATGACAGATGTGTCATATGTCTTGAGGTCTTCATAGGTCCATGAAAACACATCAAAAAATTCCCTTAACAACTCAGTATATTCGGTCCTCTGTTCTTGGGTCAAACTACTTGACAACTTGACAAACTTAGGCTCTTCCTATGTACCAATATTGCACTCCATTGTATCACCATCTCCATTTGAAACCTCACCCTTTACTGCCACATCATTCCCATCGAACAGTCTTTCTAAAGGGACTAGTCCCTTCGGAATGTGATTTCTAGGCAGATGAATAATATGGTGATTAGCAATTTTATTGAAAAATACCTCAGGGTGAGGGTGACTTTCGAGATCAGGATCCTGATCAATGTGCTATGTAGAAAATTTGTCTATAGACTAAATAAATTTTTCGATTTCAAGATCATCTTTGAATACCTTCCAATGCTTGATATTGTCTGGGATGTATGGCCTATATCTTATCTCAACCTCATATTTGATCTTAGGCGGCAGAGAGATCTTGAACAAACTAGCCGAGACAGCTAAGGAATCGGCCAGAGTATTTTCCTCTCTAGGATTAAAATAAATGTTGAAAGCTGAGAAGAAATTATCAATTAGGTCCCACACCTCATTTCTGTAACCTCTGAGCTGAGGATGCTTAGCCCAATAAGCACTCATGACTTGCTGGATTATCAACTCAACATCTCCGAACACTGCTACATCCTCAATTCCCCTTTTCTTTGCAGCCCTCATACCCAGAACAAGAGCTTCATATTTTGCCACATTATTAGTAGGTTCAAATTCTAGCTTGTATGACAAGGATATGGTTTCCTGCCAAGGGGACACAAGAACCACTCCAGCGCCAGCACCTTCACCGGAAGAATCTTCATCGAAGAACATTTTCCAAACAAAGGTGGTTGGAGGAGGTATCTGGTGATTACATATGGGATGCTTTCTGATTTGAAAAGGGGGTTCAGGACTCTCAGTGATCTGCAATAAACTAGACCCCAAACCAGTGTCAAGTGCAAAGATAGGATGATTGGTTGGATCTACTTCGTCACTAACAATGTAGGCCAATTGAGCTTCTCTGTACAACCTTCTATGTTCCCCTCCAAAGACTGGAATGGTGGCATATGTGAGATCCATCTGTAATGTTCCTCCAAGTTTTTTAATCCAAGATCTTGATAACAGCATATCGAACTTGGGAGGAACATCAACTACTACAATGTCCATGACCACACTCTTCATTGGTAGCTGAAATAAAGAGACCACCAAGTCTTTGATGACTCCAAGGCATTTCACCCTCCTCAAATCAAAAGAGTATAAATCATGATAAGCCTTTATCACTTCCAGTCCCAATTCTTCCATGACTACTTTGGGTATAAGGTTGAGGGAAGCTCCTGAATCCATGAGGCAATTATGTAGCACTTTATCATGTATGTTCAGGGATGTGTAGAAGGGAGGGGATGAATAATCTCTGTCTTCTATCATGGGACCTAGGACAACTGCTAGATTTTCATCTTCAAGATTTACTGAGTCTGTAGAAGGCTGGGGGGACTCAGATCATAGAATCTTGGAGAGGGACCTTTTGAAATCTTCAGTTTTAACCATCTCTGAGAGGGGTACGAGAATTCTAATCTTTTGAATTTTATGCTCAAAACCAAAGGAGGGAAAAGACTTAGGATATTCCCTTACCTCAGAGATAGGTTCTTTGGCTGTTGGCAAAGTACTCTGAGTTTTCTTCTCTTTAGTAGTGATTGTTACAGGCTTCGCAGGTTTTTCCACTATGAGAGGCTGATCATGGCTATCAAAATTTCCTTCTTTCTTCTTTGAACTGAGATGATACATGTTAGGAGTGTTGTTGGCCTTTTCCCCTTTACCCAACTCATTGACCTGACTATTCATAAGGGATTCTTCATATATAGATTGAGTCAAATGGGGAAAAGGGAAGGTGTCTTCAATACAATGAATTTTAGGGTCGAGCTCATCTATCTCCTCTCCTTCCTCATGAGAAACTAGGTTATTCTAGAGAGGGGTTTGAATCCTCTGCTCATCTCTGTTTTTTCTCCTTTGTTCCCTTGCAAATCCTTTGGCACATTGTTGCTAGGCCTCCTGAAGCCTCTGTTATCAGTATTTTGGGGATTTTTGTACATGGGCTTCCCTTCCAACTCCCACCTTTCCATTCTAGCTGAAAGTGACTTTATCACTTTAGTTACCTCGTCCATATGAAGAGGAAGGGGAGAGGAATCGGATGGGGAGGCTTCAGGCCTCTTCCTGGATATGTCTCTATCAACCTTATTCCTGAGTCGGTCGACAACCAATATGTTAGATTCTACTTCCATGGTTGCATCCTGCATGTGAGATAGAGTAGTGGCTATCCTTTCCCTTAACAAAAGATAGAAATCGGGATCAAAAGTGCTAGCATAAGTGATTTTAGCAGAGGCTTTTGAGGGCTTTATTTCAATAGGGATTTTATTGTACATTTTATTGAATCTCTTGGAGAAGTTAGAGACAGACTCTCCCTTTCTCTTCAAATACCCAAAATTTGTCATGTAATACATGAAGTCTTTTTTGTCTCCCCACTGTCTCAAAAAGGCATTATCCAAAGCCTTGATCCCATCAATAGATCTAGGAGGCAAGGCCCTAACCACTTTCTAGCCTCGCCTTCAAGGCTATGGACGAAAATACTCATCCATATCTCTGCATGCATGATAACGTGATCATCTGTAAAACTGTAAAAGGATTCAAGGTGTTCATATACAGCTATTTCCCCTTCGCCTGTAAACTTGGGTAGCTGCTTAAGGTAGCTATCTGTTGGAAGGGCATTGAGAGGCTGAGGTAACACAAGGGGAGAATACCTAGCAGCTATTATAGCCTCCATTCTAGTCATTGGGGGATTTTCTCCTGTCATAGGAATATTAGGTGGAGGATAACTAAGAGGAGAAGGGGCTCGAATAAGGGATACTGGAAATGAGCTTCTATGTGGAAGGGGAAACAATGGGGGATTCAGAGAGAAGGCTAAAGGGCTTGAGTCAACAACTAATTTTCTCTTTGTAGTTGCAGCAACAGTAACAAGAGGAGGAGTTGTAAAGCTAGGAGTGGGGAAATCTTCTATGGTCTTGGGTCTACGCCATGGTACAACTTCAGGGGAGAGGGGAGTGACAAGGATTTCTCCCTCCAATCCTAGACCAGAAAGGGAAAACTCAGCAGGAACACTCCCAAAATTTAGGAAATGGGAAACTTCAGAAAAAAGTCTGCTAGGAAGATGAGAAGAAGAACATGGAGTTCCTACAGAAGGAGATGGAAAACTACCTGGTTCAGCGGTAGATGTTTCTCCTTCAGAGGCCTTTCCTTTTCTAAAAATCACCTCCGGATCAACTTCAGGTGTAGCTATAGGCAGTTGTGGATGGGACCGCGTGTCTCTACCTTTGAAAGCCACAAATAAAACAACAGGTTTTCCACAGTGGAGTCGTCACAATGGAGTCGTCAGGTGCACAGTAGAAATCTTGTAGGGCCTTGATGCCTGATGCACCTTCAGAATCAGAGGCTCGATGTCATTCAATCCCAGGGAAAATTTTCAACTTCGTCCCTGGCAACGGTGCCAGAAATGTTAGATTCAGAGGTTACTCTTGGATTATGGTAGGAGTAATCCTGAAGCCCATTAGTTTATGTCACAATTTGTTTATAAAGGGGGTGATCAAATGGAAGTAAACTTAGAACAATATCGCTCACTCAAAAAACTCGGTTGGAACAGTAAGGACATGTGAGGTCTTGATTCAACTTAAGCCAGTAAATTTGCATAGTGGTGAGCAAGTGGAGTGAAAGAAAAAGTCTCTGATATGAGATCCTCTCAAACTGGAGAAACTTCAAAGTAAACCTCAAACATTGTAGAACTAATACAATCAAACATGCATCATATAGTTACAGCAACACCTGACTGGATGATCCATACCCGAGCTTTCAGATTCAGAGGAACAAGGAAAGGAGGAGGTTGGTTACCATTAAACAAGAAATCTCAAAATATCATTGTATAACTAGAGAACCAGAGGCTTTGTTAAAGCTTTACAGTCAGGAGTTTAGCTCTACGATCAATCCTTAAAAAAATACAAAAAATGAGTATATATACTCAGAGAAAGTTTCCCCCTTGGTAGCAGGAGGGTAGATGAGACATTAAAGTATAACTTATTGTGTGCAAGTTCTTCTGGTTAGTCGAGGACATCATATCAGCATGGCTCTCTTAGGAAAACTTGCACACAGGATGATCTTGGGTAGACTGCCTACCAGAACCTCCATGCCCTGCATTCATGGCTTGAGTTGAGGTCTCAACCACCTGCTCAATATTCATTAACTACTTTTTCCATGGAGGGTGGTCCTTTGAAGTCCCGGTAGCCGAAATGCCGAAACAGTTCTCAGGCAGCTTTTACATTTCACGTTTCGGGTTTCGGTGATTCCCGATGCAGTGGAGGAATGACCTTTTGTCTCTTGACATCTCGATAGCTGAAATGTCGAAATGGCTGCTGGATACTTTTCGCGTTTCACGTTTTGGGTTTCCGCAATTCTCAATGCAGTGGAGGAGCTACTCCTTTGTTATTTGAAGTCCTGGTAGATGAAATCATGAAAGGGCTAATCATTTCAGGACTTTGGTGATAAGAAATGAGCCAATGCACTATACCTTGTGTAGTTCTGTGACTCAAGCTTACCCACTGATCGTCGATCTGCTCCATCTGTGGATCCTCGCTACTGGAAAAAAAAGTTCGCTCGCTTGATTTTAGGCCCGAAATGCACTTCTTTTGTGTGTTGTGCTTGATGCTTGTGACTTTGCAAGAATTGGCAATAACGGGCTGGATGTGCCAAGTATATGTGACCCAATGATATGAATTGCGATGCAATCATTGGCATGAAAGTCGATGAGAAAGTGCAAGAAAGACCTAGTTCCCACATGAGTGATAACTATGACTGAGAAGTGTGTAGAAGGGGTATTGATGATCTAGGCATTGTTTTTTATTAAATAGTTTCTCATCGATTTCATGGAAGCATAATATAGAGGCATGGAATTCCACTATTCCTAGTTTTTAATTTTGGTTGTGTTCACAACATGGAAATAACTAGAGGATGTGTAGTTTATGTGTCTGAGTGGTAAGTTGTGCTTGGCTACCAAGTATAATAACTTTTGGAAAATGTTGAGTAAGAGAAGACAGATAGACACCAACATTGAGTTCATTCTATACAATGAAAGGATTAGGAATTCTATCCAAAATACACCACATATTTCACCATAGATTTTAGAGGCATACACATTGATTGCATGATTCTGAGAAGACCGCCATCACATACATATACAAGAAAAGAAATACCCCATAGAGGAATGAGTGCATATAAATTAAAGAATCATAGAGGAGGACAAACAATTGATTATGCATGATTGGGAACTAGACTAGAAGGTTCCTTCAAACCAAAAATGAATGGAGCACCTTGAAAATGAAGAAGAAGACCAAGGAAATGGCACAGGGGACGTGTAGAAGAAAGTATCGAAGGCATGGGATAATAGGAAGGAAAATGGTAAGGGCAGAACAACATATGTTCAGAAGAAGATAAAATATCATAAAAAACTAGCAATCTACACTTTCATGGATGATGATATTGATGGGATGGACTACCAAGTGAGGGATGTCGTAGAGGAGGTATCTCAACAAACGTCGCAAAAATAAGAAGAACTACACCAAAAGGTGCAAGAAGAGTGAACGACATTGCAACAACTATTGGAGGAAGTAAATATATTGTCAGGATAAAGATCTAATGAAGGACCAACAACATGCATGATTGCGGAAGCAAGGGCCACCACCTCTTCACTATCAAAGATAAAAATAGGGAGCATAGTTTTGAATATCTCACTTAATGTAATTGAGTTCCCCACACCATAGATGAATGAGAATACACGATTACTAAGTCACCCTGACTTAGTCATTTCACATATTCCCATGGGAGCACTACAAGGCTTACAGACATGTATTGCACAGGAAATATAGTTTTACGCATATTCAACATCAAAGGAGTTGGATAAGGTAATGATGAATAAGGAAGAACTGCAGAAGGATTACACAACAATTTTGGAGGAGAAGGACAAGGTAGATAAAAAGGTAGATATTATATTGAAGGAGAAGAAAAAGGTTGAGAAACAAGTACAAATGATACAAAGGGTTGTCCATAAACTATATAAGGAGATTCCAAAGGTGTCAATGGTGGTAGAAGCCACACTTGAGGAATATTTGTAAAATATCAGTGAGGTCAATCAATGATTCCACACCGAATTGAGGAGTTGGAAGTGCGAACAAGACCTGGGATACTACCTGAGGAGAAGGAACAAATAAAAATAACAACCTGATGCAGGAGCATCCTTGGTGAGTGCACAGAGGCAGGACCACTCAACACATGAGAGTTATTCCCATAAATTCAACTTTGACAGTTGCATCCAATTTCAAAATCCACCTTCACTCAGTGATGGAATTCACCTTTGGAGGCATGCTTGAACCGGTGCCGAATTTTACCCGTTGAGGCAAGTTTTGAAATTGCAAACAGAGCAGGAGTTTCCACTTTGGCTCTAGAAGGTGATTGGACTAATATAGCATAAGATGCATTTTAGAGTAGGCAAGTAGCCAGGGAAAACCCTAGAAACATTTTTTTGAGTTATGTAGAAGTTGGGACCCCCAGTTGAAAGAGTGGCAATATAGAGAGAAATTAACTGTAAGAGAGAACTGTGAGTTAGCAGGAGATCTCATTGTTTTGAGCTACTATAATTTTGAATGTATTTTGTAGCCATTGGGCAATTGTGAATATAACAGAAAGGAAAATTGATCCAAATGTATGGTGTGTGGACTGTTTGTGTTTTCCTCTCATTTCTATTTTCATGAACAAGTGGATGGAACTGTGATTTTTTCCAGTTTCAATTGTTTCTCTTAATTGGAAGCTCTGCAAGGTGTGCATCGAGCCAGAGAGGAATGTAAGGAAATCAGGAGGAATTTCTCAGTGAGAAATACTATGGATCTGAGTTATCAAAATCCCTCAGATGCAAGGAGTGCATGGGAAATCAAAGTCTAAACCAGACAGATCTCAGGAGGAACAACACTTCGAAAAGTGTTATCAAGATCCAGGAACTCATTCCTTGGAAGAAGCGAAGACTGAGTCTTCAAAGACTTAGAAAATCTTCTAAGTTTGAAGCGAGTAAAATATCAGGAGGAAGAACGCCATCAAGCGTTGGAGTGTGGTGGAGAATCCCGCGGACCATATGATCTGAGGTAGGAGCGTAGGCTTTAACCTTACGTAGATCCAAGAGGGGAGATCTCAAGGATCTGAAAGGATGGTGGAGAGTCCTCGAGGAGAAATATCGAAACCCCACAAGTTGTTGGATAAGGTGGAGCTGTAGGGAGGTTAGCAGCAAGGGATTCTTGAAGTCCAAAGCTTAGGAGGAGTGGTGACCATCGATCTCATATAGATCTGGACCATCAGTCCATTTCGAAAACTCTAATATCATGAGCTAGGAGGCAGAGTTCTTTGTGCTTAAAAACCCCAAGTCGCGAGATCGCAAGATAGAGAGGTCGGTCCATTTCATGAACTCGGATATCGTGAGTTGGGAGGCGAAGTTCTTTGTGCTTCAAAACCCCAAGTTGTGAGATCACAAGATAGAGAGGTTGGTCCATTTTTCGAGCTCGAGTATCATGAGCTGGGAAGCAAAATCCTTTTCACTTCAAAACTTTGATTCGCGATATCATGAAATAGTGAGGTCGATCCATTTCATGAACATGGGTATCGCGAGCTAGGAGGAGGAGTTCTTTGCACTTCAAAACCCCGAGTTGCAAGATATCGATTCGACCTAATGTGTCGATCACAGGAAGATATGGACCATTGGCCCACATCACAATCTCGGGTGTTGCTAGTTGGAAGGATAGAGGTCCTTATCTCCCAAACCCTGAATCGTGAATTAGCGAAAGGAAGGAAGGATAAGGGTGAGGTCATGACTCTTGGTCATGTACTGTGAGAGCTCACACTTGGCGCTTGGAAAATCCAACTGAGCATTTGTGGGGGACCTGTTTGTTTGTTTCGAAGGGTTCCAGTTTGGAACTAGAAGAGCCATTTCGGCTCCCGAACCATAAGATCCTGACAAGGAGGTCACGCAACCCTGAGGAGGGATAGGGGGTCTGCATCAGGTAGTATCAGAGCATAAGTTTTTCATCTATAGACTTCAGGTGAAGGAGAAAAATAAGGAGATAGAGAACTCGAAGCTATACTCTGTGTGTGATGGATAGCTAACATAATGTCACCAAGAAGATGGGAGTCGCCTTTAGCTAACCATGTTGTATATAGGGAGATGCGAGAGTTTCGCGCCTGATTGGAAACAATGGAAGAAACACAGAGAAGAGAACCTGATGTTGGAGATGTCGGTGATGCAGCAAGTGAAGAGGTTGAGGTTGAAGAAGCTGCAGGAGAGGATGCTGCAGAGGAACGTTTGTTGAGAGAAGTTGCCAGATTGAGAGGTAGAGCTAAGATAGAGGTCCCCATGTATGAGGGAAATATAGATGCTGAAGAACTTTTGGACTGGATAAGGTCCATGGAAAAACACTTCGACTATGAAGATGTCAATGAGAAGAAGAAGGTGAAGCAGGTAGTCACCAGGCTAAAAGGACATGCAGCACTATGGTGGGACGAACTGCAGGCTGAGAGGAGAAGTAAAGGAAAATAGAGGATAAAGAGTTGAGATAGGATGGTATCCAAACTAAAGGTGAAGTTCATACCCAAATAATACCATATCAATCTATTCAGGAAGATAGAGAACTTGAGACAAAAAGGGATGACAATCAAGGAGTACACCGAGGAGTTCTACCGGCTAAACATTAGAACTAGACAAAGGGAGAGAAACGAATAAAGAGTTGCCAGATATATAAATGTCTTGAGATATGAGATCCAGGATGATCTTAGCATGATGTTAGTGAGGACTGTGGAAGATGCTTATCAGTTTGCGATGAAGGCACAAGAGAAGCTAGCCAGAAAATAGAACCAACGAGGAAGAGGAAAAAGCTTGGTCCCAAGAAAAATCAAGGGATTTAGCTGTGATAGAGCACATCAATCAAAGGATGATCTTGAGAAACCACACAGTCACTCAGAACATGGAGTAATTTCACGAGGAAGGAAGAATACTGGAAGAAACTCTTCTAGAGGAAGAGGCAGAGGAGGAGTAAGGTTTTATAACTGTCGAAAGATAGGGCACATGTCTTGGGAATGTCCCAAGAAGAATAAGGAAGTAGGAGAAGCTCACATTTTAGAATCATGATGAAGAGATGTTGAAGTAGAAGGAGCAAAGGATGGAACATCCCTGATGTTGAGAAAAGTTCTCTTAAAACTAGAGGCAAAAATTGAAAATCCAGTGTAGAGAAACAATCTCTTCAAGATAGCTTGCATGACTAAGGACAAAGTATGCAAGGTTATCATTGACAGTGGGAGTACTGACAACCTAGTATCCATAGAGACAGTGGAGAAATTGGAGCTGAAGACAACTGCACATCCAAGGCCATACAAAGTCTCATGGCTGGAAAAAGGACACAAGGTAATGATCGCTAAACAATGCCTAGTTGAAATTAAAATAGGAGGATATAAAGATGAAATCCTATGTGATGTAATTCCCATGGATGTATGCCACATTTTCTTTGGAAGACCATGGTAGTTTGACAAAAATGTCATTCATGATGGGAGGAAAAACATATATACATTAGAAAAGAATGGTCGGATGCATATGTTGCTGCCAATAGAGGAGAAGAAAGAGAAAGAGGAAGCCATCACAAGCATACTTCTCATGAGTGGGAAGGAACTCCTGAAAGAAGTCAAGGAAGAATAGGAAATGAAATTCGTTGTGGTGAGGAATCCTAGAGTCATTCTTATGAGTACATCAATGGACGATTTTCCTGAAGAAGTTTAGGAGCTACTAGATAATTTTGCTGATATAGTGGTGGATGAGCTGCCAACCTCATTGCCACCCATCAGGAGTATCCACGATCAAATTGACTTGATACCAGGAGAAAGATTTCCAAACAAGGAAACGTACAGATTAACACCTTGGGAAAATGAGGAGGTGAAGAACCAAGTCCAAGAATTGTTGGATAAGGGTTTAGTCAAAGAAAGCTTGAGCCCATGTGCAGTACCAAATGTGTTAATCCCAAAGAAAGATGGAGGATGGAGAATTTGCATAGACTCGAGAGCCATCAACAAGATCACCATTAGGTATAGATTTCCTTTACTGAGAATGGATGATTTAATGGATTTCTTAAGTGGAGAAAATTTCTTTTCTAAGATAGATCTGAAAAGTGGATATCACTAGATCAGGATGAGAGAAGGTGATGAGTGGAAAACAGCCTTTAAGATGAATGAAGGTCTGTATGAGTGGTTGGTTATTCCATTTGGCATAACAAATACCCCCAACACTTTTATGAGGCTAATGAATGAAGTTCTAAAAGATTTCATTGGTAAGTTCGTGGTTGTATATCCAGACGATATACTGATCTTTAGAAGGACTAAAGAGGAGCATTTGAGGCACCTAACGCTAGTAATGAGGAGGCTACAACAGGAGAAACTGCTGATCAATTTGAAGAAGTTATCTTTTATGAAGACATAACTCATTTATTTAGGTTTCATGATCTCTTTGAATGAAATGAAGATGGAGCCAGAGAAGGTGAAAGTGATCAGAGAATGGTTGTCACCAAGAAGCATGCTTGAGGTAAGGAGCTTCCATGGATTAGAAATCTTCTATAGGAAGTTCATTAGAGACTTCAGTGGGATTTGTGCACCCATCATGGATACAGTAAAGAAGCAACACACATGTTTTAAATGGACAGAGGAGGATGAAAATTTCTTCAATATATTAAAGGAGAAGATGAAGGAATGACCAATCCTGGTCTTGCCGAATTTCAAAAGGACATTTTAGGTGAGATGTGATGCGAGCGGAATTGTGATAGGAGAAGTTTTGAGTTAGGATAACATACCTGTTGCCTATTTCAGAGAGAAGATGAATGAGACCAAGAGGAAATACTCCATATATGACAAGGAGTTCTATTCCATAATTCAAGAATTGAAGAAATGGAGGCATTATCTTGTCCTGCAAGAGTTTGTCTTGTATAGTGATAACCAATCTTTACAATTCATAACCTGACAAGAAAAATTGAATCAAAGGCATGGAAAATGTGTTGAATTTATGAAAAATTTTACTTTTGTCATAAAACATATTGTTGGGAATGCTAACAAAGTTGTTGATGCGTTAAGCAAGAGATGTTTAATTCTACAAGAATTCCATGTGGAAACCTTGGGGTTTGAACACCTTAAGGATATGTATTGTGATGATACAGATTTCAAGGAGGCCTACAAAGCATGTACAAGCCCTATATTGAGAGATAGAATTCAATGGATAGAGTATATGGTTCAAGAAGGATTATTGTTCAGAGGAAATCAATTGTGCATACCAAGATGCTCAATGAGGGACAATCTTCTGAAGGAGAAGCATAGTGCAGCATTGGTTGGACATTTTAGCCATGATAACATGTTTTCACAGTTGAGCAATTCATACTATTGGCCAGGTATGAGAACAGAGGTAATAAAATTTGCAAATAGATGTAGGATCATTCAACATGCAAAGGGGAAAAAATAGAACATTGGATTGTATCAACCATTGCCAATACCAGAGAGGCCTTGGGATGCAATAACCATGGATTTTTTGTTGGGATTGCCAAGAAGACAAAGGGGATTTGATTCCATATTTTTGGTGGTGGATAGGTTCTCAAAGATGGCACATTTCATCCCATGCCAGAAGACCAACAATGCAACACATGTTGCAAATCTGTTTTCCAGAGAAGTTGTGAGACTTCACGGTCTACCCAGGAGCATTGTCTCAGAAAGAGACATAAAATTTGTTGGTCACTTTTGGAGGACGTTGTAGAAGAAGATGGGGACATATTTTTCCTTCATCTTATCTTATCACCCCCAGATAGATGGGCAGACTGAGGTGGTAAATAGAATTTTTGGGAACTTATTGAGAAGTCTGGTTACTAAACACCATAACCAATGAGATCAGATTCTACCACAAGCAGAATTTGCATACAATGACTCACCAAATGGAAGCACTAGAAGGAGCCCATTCCAGATACTTTATGAAATGCAACCTAGGGGAGTGTCTGAGTTGATAGACTTGGAACAAGGTGAGATCATAAGCGCTGGAGCAGAGGATTTTGTTGCTGAAATGTAGAAACTCCATAATTAGATCAAACAACAATTATAGAGTTCTAACCAAAAATACAAGCACATAGTTGATCAACATCGTAGGTAACTTCAATTTGAAGTAGAGGATCAGGTTTTAGCACATCTCAGGAAGGAAAGGTTCCCTAGGGGAACATACAACAAGTTGAAGATGAAAAAGATAGGACCCTGTAAGATCTTGAGGAAGTTTGATGTAAACGCCTATGATATTGAGCTTCCAGATGGTGTGGACATTTTTCCCATATTCAATGTTTCAGACCTGTATCTGTACAGGAAAGATGACTCAGAAGGGTCAGAAGCTCAAGGAAAAATTTAGTGGGAGAAGCAGATGCCTGTGGCAGAGAAGCTACAAATGGAGAAGATTTTGGATCTGAGGATTGGCAAGAAGACCAGGAGGAAGACTTACTTTGAATATCTGGTCAAATGGAAGGGACACCCAATAGAAGATGCCAGTTGGGAAAACGAAGCTGTTATCCAGAAGAAGTGAAAGTTAGTAGAGGAGCTCATGGACAGGAGTCCATGATATTTTGTCAAGGGGAGTATGATGCAGGAGCATCGTTCGCAAGTGCACATAGGCAGGACCACTTGACATGTGAGAGTTCTTCCTATAAATTCAACATTGACAGTTGCAGCCAATTTTGAAATCCGCCTTCACTCAGCGTCGAAATTCACCTTTGGAGGCACGCTTGAACCAATGCCAAATTTTACCCCTTGAGGCAAGTTTTGAAATTGTAAACAGAGCAGGATTTTCCACTTCTGCTTTGGAAGGCGACTAGACTAATATAGCATAGGATATATTTTAGAGAAGGAAAGTAGCCATGGGAAACCCTAGAAACATTTTTTTGAGTTATATAAAAGTTGGGACACCCAGTTGAAAGAGAGGCAATACAGAGAGAAATTAGATGTAAGAGAGAACTGTGAGTTAGTAGGAGATCTCAGGTTTTTGAGCTACTGTAATTTTGAATGTATTCTGTGCCATTAGGCACTTGTAAATATAACAGAAAGGAAAATTGATCCAAATGTATGGTGTGTGGATAGTGTGTGTTTTCCTGTCATTTATGTTTTCATCAACAAGTGTATGGAACTGTGAGTTTTTCAAGTTTCAATTGTTTCTCTTCACTGGAATCTCTATAAGGTATGCATCGAGCCAGAGAGGAATGTAAGGAAATCAAGAGGAATTTCTCAACAAGAAATACCATGGATATGAGTTATCGAAATCCCTCAGATGCAAGGAGTGCACGGGAAATCGAAGTCCGAACCAGACAAAGCTCAGGAGGAACAACACTTCAGAAAGTGTTATTGAGATCCAGGAACTCATTCCTCAGAAGAAGCGAAGACCGAGTCTTTGAATACTTAGAAAATATTCTAAGTTCGAAGTGAGTAAAATATCAGGAGGAAGAACACCATTGAGCATTGGATCATGATGGAGAATCCCGTGGACCATCCGATCTAAGGTAGGAGCGCAAGATTTAACCCTGAGGAGGGATAGGGGGTCTGCATCAGGTGGTATCAGAGAATCCGTTTTTTGTCTGTAGACTTCAGATGAAGGAGGAAAAGAAGGAGACAGAGAACTCAGAGTTGTAATCTGTGTGTGATGGATAGCCAACATAATGACGCCAAGAAGACGAGAGTCACCTTTAGCCAACCCTGTTGTAGAGAGGGAGATGTGAGAGCTTTGCGCTCGATTGGAAACAATGGAAGAAACACATAGAAGGGCACCTAATGTTGGGGATGTCAGTGATTCATAAAGTGAAGAGGTTGAGGTTGAAGAAGCTACAGGAGAGGATGCTGCAGAGGAATGTTTGTTGAGAGAAGTTGTCGGATTGGGAGGTAGAGCTAAGATAGATTTCCCCATTTATGAGGGAAATCTAGATGCTGAAGAACTATTAGGCTGGATAAGGTCCATGGACAAACACTTCAACTATGAATATGTCGATGGGGAGAAGAAGGTGAAGAAGGCAGTCACTAGGCTAAAAGGACATGTAGCACTGTGGTGGGATGAACTGTAGTCTGAGAGGAGAAGTAAAGGAAAAAATAGGATAAAGAGTTGGGATAGGATGGTAGCCAAACTGAAGGCTAAGTTCATACCCAAAGACTACCAGATCAATCTGTTCAGGAAGCTATAGAACATGAGACAGAAAGGGATGACAGTCAAGGAGTACACCGAGGAGTTCTACCGACTGAACATCAGAACTGGACAAAGGGAGAGAGATGAAGAAAGAGTCGCTAGATATATAAATGGCTTGAGATATGAGATCCAGGATGATCTTAGCATGATGTTAGTGAGGACTATGGAAGATGCTTATTAGTTTGCGCTGAAGGTAGAGGAGAAGCTGGCTAGAAAACAGAACCAGCGAGGAAGAGGTAAAAGATTGGTCCCAAGAAAAAGTAAGGGATTTAACTGTGACAGAGAACATTAGTTTGAGGATGAGGCTAAGAAACCACACAATCACTCAAAACAAGGATGAAGTTCATGAGGAAGGAAAAATGGTGGAAGAAACTCTTCTAGAGGAAGAGGTAGAGGAGGAGTAAGGTGCCATAACTATGGAAAGATAGGGCACATGTCTTGGGAATGTCCTGAGAAGAATAAGGAAGGAGGAGAAGCTCACATTTCATAAGCACAACGAAGAGATGTTGAAGCAGAAGGAGCAATGGATGGACCATCCCTAATGTTGAGAAAAGTTCTCTTAAAACTAGAGGCAGAAATTGAAAATCCAGTGCAGAGAAGTAGTCTCTTCAGGACAACTTGCAAGACTAAGGACAAAGTATGCAATGTGATCATTGACAGTGGGAGTATTGAAAACCTAGTATCCACATATATGGTGGAAAAATTGGATTTGAATACAAGTGCACATCCAAGGCCATACAAAGTCTCATGGATACAAAAAGGAAACCAGGTAACGATCGCTAAACAATGCCTAGTTGAAATTAAAATAGGAGGATATAAAGATGAAATCCTATGTGATGTAATTCCCATGGACGTATGCCACATTTTGTTGGGAAGACCATGGCATTTTGAAAGAAATGGCATTCATGATGGGAGGAAAAACACATATACATTAGAAAAGAATGGTAGGATGCATATGTTGCTGCCAATGGAGGAGAAGAAAATGAAAGAGGAAGCCATCACAAGCATACTTCTCATGAGTGGAAAGGAACTCCTTAAAGAAGTCAAGGAAGAAGAGGAGATGAAATTCATTGTGGTGAGGAATCCCAGAGTCATCCTTATGAGTACATAAATGGATGATTTGCATGAAGAAGTTTAGGAGTTGCTGGATAATTTTGTTGATATAGTGGTGGATGAGCTTCCAACCTCATTTCCACCCATCAGGAGTATCATTCATCACATCGACTTGATACTAGGATAAAGCATGCCGAACAAGGAAGCATACATATTAACACCTCGGGAAAATGAGGAGGTGAAGAACCAAGTCCAAAAATTGTTGGATAAGGGTTTAGTCAGAGAAATCTTGAGCCCATGTGCAGTACCAATTGTGTTAAGCCCAAAGAAAGATGGATAATGGGGAATTTGCATAGACTCGAGATCCATCAATAAGATCACCATCAGGTATAGATTTCCTTTACCAAGAATGGATGATTCAATGGATTGCTTAAGTGGAGAAAAATTCTTTTCTAAGATAGATCTGAAAAGTGGATATCACCAGATCAGGATGAGAGAAAGTGATGACTGGAAAACAACCTTTAAGATGAATGAAGGTCTGTATGAGTGGCTGGTTATGCCATTTGGTATAACAAATGCCCCGAGCACTTTTATGATGTTAATGAACTAAATTCTAAAAGATTTCATTGGTAAGTTCATGTTGTATATCTGGGCAATATACTAATATTTAGTAGGACTAAAGAGGAGCATTTGAGGCACCTAACGCTAGTAATGAGGAGGCTACAACAAGAGAAATTGCTGATCAATTTGAAGAAGTCCTCTTTTATGAAGAAATAACTCATTTATTTGAGTTTCGTGATCACTTTGAATGAAATGAAGATAGATCCAAAGAAGGTGAAAGTGATCAGAGAATGGTCATCACCAAGAAGCATGTTCGAGGTAAGGAGCTTCCATAGATTAGTTAGCTTCTATAGGAATTTGATTAGAGACTTCAGTGGGATTTGTGCACCCATGATGGATACAGTAAATAAGTGACACGAGTCTTTTAAATGGATAGAGGAGGCCGGAAAGAGATTCAATATATTAAAGGAGAAGATGACAGAATGACCAATCCTGGTCTTGCCAAATTTTGAAAGGACATTTCAGGTGAGATGTGATGTGAGCGGAATTGTGATAGGAGCAGTTTTGAGTCAGGATAATAGACCTGTTGCCTATTTTAGCGAGAATCTAAATGAGACAAAGAGGAAATACTCCACATATGACAAGGAGTTCTATGCCATAATTCAATCATTGAAGAAATGGAGGCATTATCTTGTCCCACAAGAGTTTGTCTTGTACAACGATAACCAAGCTTTACAATTCATAACCCGACAAGAAAAACTGAACCAGACGCATGCAAAATGGGTTGAATTTATGCAAAATTTTACTTTTGTCATAAAACATATTGTTGGTAATGCTAACAAAGTTGTTGATGCGTTAAGCAGGAGATGTTTAATTCTGCAAGAATTCCAAGTGGAGACCTTGGGGCTTGAACACCTTAAGGATATGTATTGTGATGATACAAATTTTAAGGAGGCCTACAAAGCATGTACAAGACCTATACTAAGAGATAGAAGTCAGTGGATAGAGTACATGGTTCAGGAAGGATTGTTGTTCAGAGGAAGTCAAATGTGCATACCAAGATGCTCAATGAGGGACAATCTTCTGAAGGAGAATCATTGTGGAGGATTGGATAGACATTTCGACCATGATATAATGTTTGCACAATTGAGAAATTCATACTATTGGCTAGGTATGAGAACAAAGGTGATAAAATTTGTAAATAGATGTAGCATCTGTCAACATGCAAAGGGGAAAAAACAGAACACTGGATTGTATCAACCATTGCCAATACCAAAGAGGCCTTGGGATGCAATAAGCATGGATTTTGTGTTGGGATTGCCAAGAACACAAAGGGGATTTGATTCCATATTTGTGGTGGTGGATAGGTTTTCAAAGATGACAAATTTCATCCCATGCTAGAAGACCAATGATGCAACAGATGTTGCAAATAGTTTTTTCAGAGAAGTTGTGATACTTCACGGTCTACCCAAGAGCATTGTCTCAGACAGAGACACAAAATTTGTTGGTCACTTTTGGAGGAAGTTGTGGAAGAATATGGGGATATATTTTTCCTTTATCTTAGCTTATAACCCTCAGACAGATGGGTAGACTGAGGTGGTAAATAGAAGTTTGAGTAACTTATTGAGAAGTTTGGTTACTGAACAACATAACCAATGGGATCAGATTCTGCCACAAGCAGAATTTGCATACAATGACTCACCAAAAGGAAGCACTGGAAGGATCCCATCCCAAATAATCTATGGAATGCAACCCAAGGGAGTGTCTAAGTTGAGAGACTTGGAACAGGGTGAGATCAGAAGCGCTGGAGCAGAGGATTTTGTTGCTGAAATGCAGAAACTCGACAATCAGATCAAAGAAAAATTACAGAGTTCTAACCAGAAATACAAGCATAGATTTGATCAGCATCATAGGGAACTTCAATTTGAATTAGGGGATCAAGTTTTAGCACATATCAAGAAGGAAAGGTTCCCTAGCGGAACATACAACAAGTTGAAGATGAAAAAGATAGGACCTTGTAAGATCTTGAGAAAGTTTGATGCAAACGCCTATGAGATTGAGATGCCAAATGGTCTGGGCATTTTTCCCATATTCAATGTTTCAAACCTATATCCGTACAGGAAAGATGACTCAGAAGGGTTAGAATCTCAAGGAAAAATTTAGTGGGAGAAGCAGATGCCTGTGACAGAGAAGCTACAGAAGGAGAAGATTCTGGATTAGAGGATTGGCAAGAAGACCAGGAGGAAGACTGTTAAGCCCTAATATTGGCTCATTACCCCTTAATTGGGGAATATTATATTAGTAATGTTATTTTATTTATGTCGGCTTTAGGCCATAAGTTGTAATTATACCTCCTAGTCTCCTATATATACCAAGGAGACATTTTCATTTTGAATCATCTTGTACTTGAACAATTAAGTGGGGTAAAAAGAGGTTTCCCCCTTGAAGAGGCTTATTATATGAAATTATCTATTTTTCAAGGCATTGAGTACTTTTTCTGAGGATTTTCTATGCTATATTGTTATTGGTTCTTAACATATGCCATTAGAGCTCAAGGTCTTGGGGTTTCGCTACTACATCTAAGACACCATGGAATTTTCACTATAACTTGTTTTCTAAAACGTTTCAGAAGGAATGGCTTGGAGGATATTTAGCAGATGGATCAAGGTATGTTGGGTTCAAAATTCATCTCCTGAGGCCTTATACTTTCGGATATACATCTTGTACAATATAGGGTTTTGGAATCATCCTGAATTGATTCATTGCGGAATTTCCACTATAAACAATTTTATATAATGTTTCAGACCCTGAAATCCAGAGGATATTTAAAGAAATTAGTAAGGTATATGTGGTAGAAATTTTATCTTATGGGTCATCTTAAATTTGTAGATACACCCTGTTTAAGATAGGGTATCTGACTAGTCCTATTGACTAGTTTCAAGAAGTTGTTACAGGTAAAACAATCATAACTTCTTCTTAGAGAATCCAAATTGCATGGGACTGGTTTCATTGGATTATGGAAAGTATTTAGTATTTCTGGTGTGGGTTTCAAAATTTTGTATCAATTATTGTGTGCGGGGCACACTATACAAGTGATATCTCCTGGAAAGGCCAAAAATTAGCAAGTTGTGGGGAAGTTACCATAAATTCTACTTGGCACATTCAATTTTGATCAGACCTATGGCATTGTAGAGAAGAAATATTAGAGAAATACATAAAATAAAGTTTCATACCCAGAAGGGCCAAAAATTTGGAGACATAACAGAAGAAATATTGTCTAGCAAAACCACCTCAAAATCAAGGTTCAAAAGTGATACTTGGCCAACATGCCACCCAAAAAGGGAACTTCTACACCAAATAAGCCTCCAGAAAATCCTACTTGGACTCTTGATGAAGGTGAAGAAATGCATAGGTACATAAATGAACTACAAAATAAGATGGATTCAATGGAATCTAAGTTGGATACTAATATGGATTCAATGGAAGCTAAGTTGGATACTAAGATAGATGGTTTAAAAGGGGAGATCATGGAAGTATTGAAAAATTTCGTAATAGAGAAGACACCTGAAAGTGAAAATGAATCCCATGAAACTCATGATGAGGACACAAGGAAGGTGAATCAAGAATGGAGAAACTCCAAATTTGGTTTGAAGATCAACCACATTCCTAAGATTGATATGAGGAAGTTTGATGGAGAGGACCCAATCACATGGATACTTCAGATGGAGCAATTCTTTGATCTCCATAATGTGCCACATACACAAAAGGTATTAATTGCTTCTTTATATTTAGAACCTAATCAATTTGTATGGTATCGATGTCTTTGTTCTCACAAATCACTCGTCACTTGGACAATTTTCACGGAAGAAATGATAGCACACTATGAGGATACAAGGAGCAATACCTTCTTTAGCC
>ML783797.1:517650-530076 GCA_009831015.1 Picea engelmannii
TAAAAATATGGCTATGGCTACTAGAAGGACCAATCCTAACATCTATAGAGAGAACAATGCTCCTTCTTCTAAAACACCTCAACCTACAAGGTTGACACCTCAACAATTGGAGTAAAGAAAAGAAAAAGGTTTATGCTTTAATTTTGACAGAAAGTACAGTAAGGGACATAAGTGTGGTGAGAATAAATTATTCTACATAGATTGTGAAGAGGAAGAAGAACAAGAACAAGAACCATCTCAAGATGAAAATGTAGAAGCAGTTTCGTCTAAAGAGTTGACTCCCATGATATCGTGTAATGAATTGGCTGGAATTAGCACTCCTCAAACCCTCAATATTGAAGGATACATCAAAAAGTAAAAGGTAATAGTCCTAATTGATTCTGGCAGTACTCATAATTTCATTCATGATAAATTAGCCAAAGATCTCAATTGGTTTGTATATCCAATGCCAGAGTTTCAAGTAATGATTGCAGATGGAGGAACTATCAATTGCTCAGGAAAATGCAATAAGATCAATCTTACTATGGGGGAATATGTAATGAATAGTCCAATGATTGCTATACCCATGGGTGGTGCATATGTTGTAATAGGAATCCAATGGTTACAATCATTAGGAAAAATGGCTTTTAATTTTCTAGAACTTTTCATGAAATTTTCATTGGAAGGAAAAGAAATTGAGTTAAGAGGTATCACAGGGAAACACGGTAAGGTGATAAGCTCTAACGACATGATAAAATTATTGAAAAAGGGGCATCAAGGCGTTATTTCACAACTATGCTCACTAGATGTTCAAACATCTAAGCTATATATTCCTCAAGATCTCCAAAGAATCATTGATAAGCATTCCAAAGTATTTGAAGATATTCACAAAGGTTTTCCACCCACTCGAAATCATGATCATGAAATTCACCTAATTCCTAGGAGTGTCCCTCCTAACATCAATCCATACTGTAACAAACCTGGTTAAATAGTTGCATAGGGTTTATTAAGTATAATTAATTAGATAATCTAACTGTCCTAATCTGTTTTAGTTAAACCATGATTATTTCTTAATAATATTAATTAATTAATTGTTCATATTTGTTGATGATTAATTAATTAATTAATTGACTCATTAAAGATTTGAGTAATAAATTAAAGGGGGCTTAATAAATTTAAATTATTAATAATAAGACTTTACGTATGCAGGGGGGGAATGAAGCATTAAATGGAGGATAAGGTAATAAATGAAGAATAAGGTAATAAAGGCATGGGATAAGGTAATAATGGGAAGGATAAGGTAATTAATGGAGGATACAAAGTCAGTGGATGGGGGAAGATATGACAGGGAAGAGTCCTATGGGAGAGGATTATGAAAATTTGGGGAGGAAGAATTATTTTGGAGGAGAGGACTATATTTATGGTTTGCATATTTTTCTGGTGTTGGGATTTTGGTTTGGAAGTTTTGTTGAACCATTGCAGGGGGCACCGGGTTGCTGGGGGTTTTGGGCATGGAGGCCAAGATTACTTACGGTATCTTCGAGCTAGGTAGTCGGACATGCTACTCCTAGCTAGCTGGGTGGTTAGTCGGTTTGGGCAGGGTTTGGTCAAAGCAGCAGGCTGGGCAAGGCAGCAGGGAGGAAAACCAGATAAGCGAGAGTTTAGCATCAGGAAGAGGTATTTTGTTTATGAACTTGCTGAGTTATGTGATGATTATGTAAATTTATAGATTGTTGTTCATAAATTCAAATTTATGCTTATGCTGAAATAAATTACTTATTGTTTCTGTGTAGAAGTAATCTTATTTGTTTAAATTTTATGAATCTTATTAGACTTAATTAAAAGAGGTTACTACACTTGGTATCAGAGCCAGGTTTGAAGCACTGGAGCCTTAAGGGCTTACCCACCTACTTATAATCGACCTAGAAATAAACCAGAAAACCTTAGAAACTATAGTAAGTTTGAAGGAGGTATGTTCACCTTCAGACCTGTAAGAATCCTACCCTGTAAAAGATTCAAACCTATGAGAAGCCTCACCTGTACAGAGTGATATTTTCATATAATGAACAACTAAAAAAAATTAAGAATAGAGTAAAAAAAAAAGTATATATATAAAGGAAATGAAAAAAAAACGAATAAGTAATAAAAGTTAAATGAAAAACAATACGGAAAATAGGATAATAAATTACCAAATAAAATTTCCAAATTACCAAAAAATAAAACACTGGAATAGTTGTTAACATCAAGCAGAATTCACAAGCGCATTCTTCTTGCACTTCCCACATATGATTGATTGTTAGCATGGGTAAAGATTAATCAACAAGATTGAAGAATGAGATGGATAATTACACTTTGAAATGATTTTGATCACCAATATTTACATACATTCTTAACAATCAAATCCTTTTCAAATGGAAAATTTCTCTACTGACCTTAAAAGAAGTCACAACCATCTCTCCATTTTTTTTTTGAATATTGGCAGCTAAGTCTACTGAACCAGACAATACACTGTTGGCTACTGAAGTGACCTTTGTAGGAAGGAAACACCTCCTAATCTTTGCAGCTGTCGACCCCATGAGCTATAAAATATTATCAAAATGATTTTTTCTAGACATTAGAGAGTAGAGATTTTTAATGTCATGGCTCCAAATCGGCTAATGTACAATATATGGTATTGCATCTAAGCAAATTAACACTTGAAAATCAAATGCCTAAGACCTCCACCATCACCTTATTCATAAATTTATTTTTTCATACTATTGTTCTGCACAACATATGGAGTTATAGGTTGAAGAAAAATTGATAGAGACCGCTAATAAGTCAGAAAAAATGAACCACAACCTCCAAATTTTGACTCTGTTTGGAACAAAAATAAAATAAGAAAAGATTTTTTTTAATCCTTTCTTGATTGGAACAAAACTAAATAGAAAAATAGTGCACATTACATCTATTAGGCCTTCAGTAAAAAGGAGAAACATGTTTAGCAGACTAAGTTCAAATCTCGAAAAGAAAGCTGCAAGAAGTGGAAATGCATGAAATAAGCTTGACCCAAACAAAAAAAAACCAGTTTTGTAGAAAATACCACCAGTAGAAAACACATCCTGGATAATGGCAGAGGAACATCAATATGAAACAAAAAATAACCGAAAAACATACAAGCCAGACGCCCAAACGCCAAACGCCAAGGCTCCAAGGATAGATTCCACGCGGGGAGGACCAAAGCGGTTCAACATTATTTTGATGTTCGAAGCCTGCCAACAATATTTTAAAATGGTGCTACAAGGATACGAGGTGAATCATTTGTGCTCCACGCATCAATCACATGAAATCCCAATCTTGAGTCACAAAAGAAACACTCAAATCAAGCGCCGAGGATTGAGCCCACAAGGGGCAAAAGACTATGCAGCACGTGTCCAGTGCTCAGCACACCAAACAAAGGCCCAAGCACCATTTCCATACAGAATTTACCAAATCCAAGAGAAAATGCCAAGCCCTTTCCATTACATGTGTCTCATCAGTGCCCAACCATGACCGAGGAGCCGCGTGCTGGAGACACAAAAAACAAATTTTTTATCAATAAACAAAAAAAAAATGCAGGTGCAAGCCTGACCAGTGAATATCAAGCAAAAAATCCAAGTATCGGCAACACCCACACCAAGGAGGGAGCCAAATCTCATGTAGTACGCATCCACCTACACAACGCGACCTGCAACCTGCAAGCCACACAACACAAGTCAACACAACACACAATCCTAACGCATCAAGTGCCAAGCACAAATGTGTATCCTTGGGCATCAAGCACCAAGCACCCAAGATTTTCAAGCTACACAACACAAAGCCAGCGCACCTACACCATGCACCCACACTCAAAATGAATCAATCTATCAGTCCTCTGTGTGGGTTTTTTTCTAGCATGACAACACAGGCAAGGATAATTGGCAAACCAGGGAAGTTTCAACTCAGCCAGCTAGCTAACACACCAAGCGCCAATGCTAAGCACAAGTGGAATGTCTTTGGCTAACAAAATCCATCTCGCCGCAACTCCTCCAAAGATACCAATGATTCTATACTTGGCATCTCTTCATCACCACCTCCATGCATAAAGCCACGACTAGACCAGCACCAACGCCAAGAGCAAAGGGAGAGAGCAGAGTGGAGACGCAGTAGTGAGGGAGTGTTAGGGTTGAGGAGTTTAGTGTTTGATAGGAGGCATGTAGGGTTTTAGGTAAGGAAAGAGACAGAGGGGCACATGGGCCTCATGCGAGGACCCACTTCCCATGCTAAAATTGTGTTTTTTATATTTTTTTATTTAGTTTTATTTTATTTTCTTATTATTCACTTTTTTTTATTATTTTATTCATTTTGGTTAAATTTTAATGTTTTAATTTAAATTATATTTAAATTAATTTAACTATTCTTTTAATTTAATTATTGTTTTAATTTAACTTTAAATTATAAAACTATATGTAATTTAAATTGTAAGGAATCCTTACAATAAGGAATAGTTTTATAATATATGTACTTTATAGTGTAATTATTTAAAATTACAAATAGTTAAATTAGAGTTAAATTAGAGTTTAAATATAACTTAATTATAATTGGAATAAAACTTAATAATTTTAAATTAATTAATGAACTATGTTTTAAATTTATTTATAATTAAAATTATGTTTAATTATATTTAAAATTTATAATTCATGCTTAAGGAAGGAGGAACAACTTCCTCTGATTTACTTTCCTCACATTGACAGTGTAAAGTAGTTTGGTAGATGCTAGTTGTGTCTAGCTCAGGAATGGCGTCAAGGAAAGTGGATGCGACTAATTAAAGTGACTAATTAGATTTCTTTTAGCGAAAGGTTAAGGACTTAGAATGAGATAAGCGGGAGGGGGCTTCATGCGCACTAGGCAGGTAAGTTAGAGGAATTAGCGAGTGGGGTACAGTGCTAGAATAGCTACTGAGTGAGAGGGTCAATAGTTTTCTTAGGTAGTGACACCAAGCTTAGATGCTTAACACTAACCTAGCCCATCCCCTAAAAAGAGTAACATCTATTTACAGACAAGTAAAAATAAACTTACGCCTAACCTTGTTTTCTAGTTAAGTTGTGCAATGAGAAACGCCCTTGAACTCACCCTGACAACTTTGGTTGCTGCAGATTAAATCATACAGGATGGTTAGGACTCAAGGGAATCGAGGCAGAGGAGCATCGTCGCAGGCACCGCCAACACTTCCAGCGCCGCCACCACCATCGCCAGAACTAGCTCTCATACTGTGCTCTTTGGAAGCCATAAATGAGACTTTAAAGGGGTGACAACCAATAGGGATTGAAGTGGAGCCCCCACCATATGGAACGGGTAATACAGAAGCGTCGAGGGATTCAAGTGGAGGACCTCCACTTGAATACATCACTAGAGAACTGCAAAAGATCAAACTTCCAGAGTTTACCGGGGATCGCGCCAATGAACGCACAGAAGCATGGTTGGAAGGCATGACAATGTGTTTTGCCTTAAGGGACTATGCGTCCACCTCAAAGGCAAAGATAACAATTTTCCAGTTAAGAGACAATGCCTTGAACTAGTGGGGCAACCTGGAAAAACAACTGCATCTTACCCCGGACACCGTATCTTGGGGAATTTTAGAGGAGAGGTTCTGAAGGAAATATCTTCCAGCTTATTATGAGGAACAACAGGTAGGAGCGTTTCATGCCTTAGTACAGGGAAACAAGACCATAGAGGAATATGATATTAGCTTTATGGAATTGGTAAAGTATGTTTCATATATGGATAATGACCAACGATAGGAAGAACGCTTTGTCTATGGGATAAACTCTAATATAAGGGTTATGGTGTGGATGTGGAAACCGTCTTCAGTAGCGGAAGCTGTAGAAAATGCATGTTATGCAGAGGAACACATGAATTTAACCAAAGGTATGAGACTGACCTTTCCGCATCATTCTGGATTTGTAGGTAAGGCCCCTAGGACATTTCCCAGGGGAGGGGGCTCAAGGCCACCTCCATATGGTAACAGAGTCGCACCAAGGAAAGTATCCATAGGGATTTCAATGGCAGTGAGTGCAGCATCTCGTTCATCACCAACGACTCAGACAGGTCCACGACCATCTTAGGGAACAACTAGCAGTGGAAGGGGTTATAGGGGAAGGAAATCATTTCATAGAAAGTCACAGAATAGTGCGCAGGTTCAATCTCGTGTTACCTATTGGGGATGTGGAGGACCCCATTACCAGCGTGACTGCCCAGAGTTACAATCAGGATTTGTGCATAGAGAAGGAAAGGCCTCAATAGGAAGAGAAAGTAGTAGCCACTAGATTCATGCAGTGGTTAATAATCGCCAGGTCGAACATCAATCCATGATGGTGGAGTCATCAGGTACGTTAAATCATTTCAATGTTAAGATTTTATTTGATTATGGTGCAACAGATAGTTTCATTTCACCATCTTCATTAGAAAAGAGTGGGTTGGCAACCTACGAGCATGATGACTTTAAACAAGTCGAGATGACTTCGGGGGAAAAACAAGCGGTAGGACCTAGTGTTGATAATTGTATAGTATACCTGGGAGTGTGTACTACCAGGTTGAAGATATATGTCACTTCTCTCAGGGCGTATGACCTTATCATTAGAATGGATTGGTTAGAAGCTCATCAAGCTTTGGTAGATTGTTTCACAAAAAGGGTGCTCTGTATAGATGATGAAGGAAGGCCATTGGAGATCTAGGGTGTACAAAGAAAGGTGTCATTATGCTTTATCTCAACTATGAAGGTTAAGCAATGCTTGAGGCAAGGGTGTCGACTATATGTAGTGGAAGAAGTGAATGAAAGGAAGGGACCCTCATTAGATTAGTACCCGGTATTGTCATAATTTAAGGATGTTTTTCCGAACGAGTTACCAGGGTTACCTCCTGAGAGGGAGCTTGATTTTACTATTGAGCTAAAACCTGGTGTAGAACCAATTTCCAAGACTCCGTATCAGATGACAGTGCCATAACTTTGTGAGTTGCAAATGCAGTTGAAAGAGTTACTAGACTTAGGGATAATAAGGCCAAGTGTCTCACCTTGGGGTGCACCAGTAATTTTTGTAAAGAAGAAGGATGGATCCTTATGACTGTGTATAGACTACAGGGACTTGAATCATGCTATAGTGAAAAATAGGTACCCAATGCCTCGAATAGATGACCTCTTCAATCAGATGAAAGGAGCAGCAGTATTCTCAAAGATTGATTTGTGATCAGGGTATCATTAGTTAAGGATTAAGGAAGGTGATATCCCAAAAACTGCCTTTCGAACTCGGTTTGGACATTACGAGTTTGTCATAGTACCTTTCGGATTGACCAATGCGCCAAAAGTATTCATGAGCCTCATGAATGACGTATTCCAGAAGTACGTAGACCATTTTGTACAAGTCTTTCTATATGACATCCTCATCTATTCCAAGAATGAAAGAGAACATGAGGAACACTTACGAGTAGTGTTGTCTTGCCTTAGGGAGAACAAATTGTATGGGAAGTTGTCGAAGTGTTATTTCTTCTAGAAAGAAATTCACTATTTAGGTCATATCATTTCCAGTGAAGGAATCTCTGTGGACCCAAAAAGTTAAAGGCCATTATGGAGTGGCTAGTGTCAAAAAATGCCCATGAGGCGAGAAGCTTCATGGGGCTAGAAGGTTATTATCAGAGATTTGTGGAAAGATTCTCAAAACTAGCGAAACCCATCACCACTTTGCAATGCAAGGGGGTCAGGTATGAATGGACGGAAGAATGTGATAGTGAATTCATTCAGCTTAAGAGGTTACTAACTAGTGCCTACGAGTGTCGGATATGGAAAAGGACTTCATAGTCTACACAGATGCCTCGAAGCAAGGGTTGGGGGCCGTGCTAATGCAGGATGGAGGAGTGATAGCTTATGCTTCAAGGAAGTTGAAGAAACATGAAGATATTTACACCACTCATGATTTAGAGTTGGTAGTTGTAATGCTAGTTCTGAAACTTTGGAGGCATTATCTTGTGGGGTGAAACTTTGAGCTCAAAACGGACCATCAAAGTTTAAAACATCTCTTCACTCAAAGGGATCTAAATGCTAGGCAAAGGCGACAGAGTGAGTTTATGAGTGAGTACGATTTTGGTATTTCATACATCAAAGGAAAGGGAAATGTGGTCGCATATGCCTTGAGCAGGAGACCACGCGTCTTTTCCTTGGTACCCTTAAAAGTCAATCTGAGGGAATGTGTGTTGACGCAACTCCAAGAAGACAGTTGGTATTTAAAAGTTACTTCAAACCTCCAGAGTGGGAAGCAATTAGATCCAAAGTATGAAGGATATATTATGGAAGCAGATAGACTGTTAAGATATCGAGGAAGGATATACATCCCTAAAGATGGGGATATTTGAAGCATCATACTGAAGGAATCCCATAGAGCACTTTATTGTGTGCATCCAGCTGTGAAGAAGATGTACGCAGACATGAGGAAGCTATTCTTCTAGGTAGGTATGAAGTGCAATGTAATCCATTTAATCGCCAAATGCCTAGAGTGTCAACAAGTGAAATTCTACCACCACCACCCGACAGGCCTCCTACAACCACATGATGTTCCTATGTCCAAGTGGGACATCATATCTATGGATTTTGTTGTGGGGTTGCCGCTCACATCTCATAGACACAATTCCATTCTTGTTATAGTGGACAAGTTAACCAAGAGTGCTCACTTTATTCCAGTTAGAGACACTTATGATGTCACTGATGTGGAACGTGTGTTCATAAGTGAGGTTATTCGTTTGCATGGGATACCTAAGAAGATCATTTCAGATAGGGACTCTAGATTCACTTCTAGGTTTTGGACAAGTTTGTAGTCGGCATTGGGGACTCAGTTGAACATAAGCACAACTTATCATCCTGAAACAGATGGGAAAACCGAGAGAGTAAATCAATTCATGGAAGACATGCTTAGGATGTATGTCATGGATAATCAAAACCAGTGGGAGAAGTACCTACCTTTGGTATAGTTTGCCTACAATAACAGTTTTCATAGCTCCATCGGAATGCCACCCTACGAATCTCTGTATGGAAGACCATGCAGAACACCATTGATTTGGGATAGACTAGAAGACTGAGTAACAGTTGGACCAGAATTGATTCAAGAGATGGAGGAACAGGTGATTCAGATTAGGCAGAGACTAAAGGAAGCACAAGATAGGTAGAAAAGTTATGCGGATGCACACATGACCGACCAAAGTTATGAAGTGGGAGACCATGTTTTCATTTGTATCAGGCCTAATAAGAGTACCATATGGTCCGGGAAGGGGACAAAGTTGTCACCTCGATTTATAAGATCGTTCAAAATCTAAGAGATAATTGGAACCATTGCCTATCGTCTTGTACTGCCACCCCACTTGCATAAAACTCATAATGTTTTTCATGTATCTGTTTTACGTCATTATGTTGCTGATGAATCACATAAACTAAATTAGAAGGAATTGTAGGTATCGGAAATGGGAACTCTCACGGTAGAACTGTTATGCATATTGGACTGTAGAGTCCGACAGTTCAGGAACCGTTTGGTAGACCAATTTAAGGTCCAATATGACAAGTATAGTCCAGGATCTACTACTTGGGAAGATGCTGAGACATTACGACGAGACTATCCCTCACTTTTTTTACCACCTCGAGAATATGTTTCTCGGAGGTGGGGTGTATGTAACACCACCTTTTGACTTAGACAACCAGGATTACCTGAGGCCTATATACTTTTATTTTCTATTCACAGTGAAACTATTAAATAATACACTTAAACTTTTAAGACGTATGAACCTTTATGAATGTTTAAATATATTTGGATAATGATGGATACGATGCGATCTACTATGTGAATGTAAATTTTATGAATGTTTAAATGTTATTGATGATGATGGATATGGTGCGATATACTATGTGAATGTAAATTTTATGAAGGTTTAAATGCTATTAGAATGATGATGGGATATGATGCAATCTATTTGGTAAATGATAATTTTATGAATGGGTGTCGAAATTGAATTATGGGATATTATGAGATCTATTTCTAACTTGAAAAATTTGATGTTAAGTTGTTGGTACATGGATACCGAATTGAAATGATGATCGTATGCAATTACATGATGATAATGCATAGAAATGTATGACTTTGTGTTACAGACTAACCTGCAGGTTATGAGCTATGAAATAGCCAAGGGATAATGATGATGAAAGTGGATTTCATGACCACTAGCCGAGAAACATTATGGTATGAATATTTGTATGTGAAATTATATTGGTTTGGATGCATTTCTATGATATGTGGACCAGTGCAGGATTTTAGGTGATGAGACTGCCCAAAACCAAATAAACGATGAAAAAACTCCTAGAAATATGGTGCCACTGTATATTCCATTGTAGGGTGTGGACCCTAGTTATGATTAGGAGGGGTGGAGGCATTTCCCATATTGTATCCTCCGAAACCTGAAGTCATGGGAGGACGTTCTTAGCTCACGCTCCCCTAGACATGTGATGATGACTGTCAGTTTCCTGTTGGGGAAGCTTGGTCGAGATAGTGACACTTCCACTTACGGGTTCTATTTGGAGTTAGGTTAATATAGTTGACGCTCCAAGATATTCCAGCAAAGGAAGGATAGGAATGAAGATGGAAGTAAGTTAGGGAGGAAGGATGAGTAGAAATAGTTGAGAAAGTATGGAGATTTGGCTTATGGTGGAATTTATTGTTTTTCCCTTCTAAAAAAAAAAAAGAGAAAATGTCTATATATGAATATTCATAATTACATAACTAAACCACATTTTTCTAAATAAAATTGTTGAACTAGATAATTGTAATTAGAGGATTTCACAAACATTTGATTGGTTTATTGTCTTTTATAAAAGACTAGTCTTGTTGATTGGATTGGATGCATACATAAATTACTATAAGGGTGATAGTTATTGATTATTAGTACATGCACGAGACTTGTATGTACTAGCTACACATGCATTTCTTATACATGTACACTAGTATGAATGAGTTTCTTGTGTTACTTACTAATAATGTCGGTTAATTGTTATGAATGTGTGAACCATGTTTCTTTTACTTTGTATCATGAAATACCTTAACTTTGTTAGAAAAACAGGACCATGGAGCAATAAAATAAAACAAATGCGAAAAAAAAACACAAAAGATACACAATACAATAGAGACACATATTTACATGGTTCACCCAGTGTGGGCTACGTCCACTAGAGAAATTGCCAGGTCCTTCCTTTATTATTATCTAGCATATGAAGGGATACAACCTACATCAAACCCATTGTAACTTCCTCTTATTTCTCTCACAGTCTCCTATCTCAGAATACCATATTGACCATCAACCATAGCCATAATACATTTCCCTCATAAAAGAGGGTTTCCTTCTAGGGCAAAAACACCCTAACATAATCTCTACCGTTAGATCTACAACCTTATAATAAATAGTCCATATTTACAATGAAATTACAATATACATTTACAAGGCAATGTTTCCTTCAGGGGCTTCACCCCCGAACCCCCGCTTGCCCCCAGACCCCCCAGCCTGGGGGATAGCCCCCCCGGACCCTGCAGAGGGGGTACCCCCTCTCTGCACTCACCTGCGTGGAAGAGTGTACATACTTATGGGGTGTAAATACTTCATGGGGTATAAACACAGCTGAAATTAAAAGACCTCTGAATCAGGAAGATAATCAGGATCCACAACCAACAATCTCCCACTTGGAGACTGATCTCAACAACTCCACCACTGTTGTATATGCTGGACTTTGAACCTTCTTAGACCTGGAAAATTTCTTATCTTCATCTTCATTCTTGAAGACCAACTGAAACTAAGAAGGAATTCAGTTTCTCCTTGGTTACTCCCTTTGTTAACATGTCTGCAGGATTCTGGCTAGTGTGTATCTTTTCCAACTTCAAATGTCCATCTTCTAAGGCGAATCGTATGAAGTGGTACCTCAAATGTATATGCTTAGTCTTCGAATGAAAGGATGAGTTCTTTGCAAGGTGAATGGCACTCTGACTATCACAGTACAACTTGTTGTTCTCGTGCTTCTTTCCCAGTTCCTCCATAAACCTTTGTAACCAAATCATATCTTTACTAGCCTCTATAGCAACAACATACTCTGCCTCTGTTGTTGAAAGTGCAACAACATTTTGCAGTTTTGAAATCCAACTTACTATTGTTCCACCTATAGTAAAAACATACCCTGTGGTGCTCCTCCTACTGTCTTTATCACCTGCCATATCTGAATCAACATATCCCTGTATAAAAGTGTTTGAACCTCCAAAACATAATGCATGAGTAGTAGTACCTCTCAAATACCTGAGAATCCACTTTACTGCCTCCCAATGTTCTTTACCTGGATTGTTCATATACCTGCTCACAACTCCCACTGCATGTGCAATATCT
>ML783797.1:537825-563541 GCA_009831015.1 Picea engelmannii
GGTGATGTGTAAAGCTCCTGTCTTGACCACTCCAGACTTCACAAAAACCTTTATTGTGGAATGTGATGCCTCGAGAAATGGAATTGGTGTTGTCCTAATGCAAGAAGGAAGGCCCTTGGATTTTGAAATTCGACCACTCAAGGGAAAGGACTTACACAAACCCATTTATGAGAAAGAAAGGATGGAAATACTACATGCATTGAAGAAATGGCGTCCTTAACTAATAGGTAGGAACTTCAAGGTCAAAAAAGATCATGATAGTCTTAAATACTTCTTGGAACAAAGACTATCTTCAGAAGAACAACAAAAATGGGTAACCAAGATATTGGGTTATGATTTTTAAATCATCTATAAAAAGGGGAAGCAAAATGTTGTGGCAGATGCACTCTCAAGAAAGGATGAAGATGTTGAGGCCTTTCTCTATGCTATCTCGATCATCCAACCCAATTGGATAATAGAAGCAGGGGATGAATGGAAGAATGACGAAAAAGTGTGGACTCTCATTCAAAGGTTGCAGCAGGATTCCAGTGCATCAGATACATTTACATGGAAAAATGATTCACTATGGTACACAAATCGCTTATATTTATGTAAGAAATCCCAACTCAAACAAAAGGTACTATTGGAATTGCACACCTCTCCAGTAGGAGGGCACTCAGGATTTTTGAAAACCTACCGTAGAGTCAAGAAGTATTTTTTTTGGGATGGCCTTACAAATGATGTTCAAAGGTTTTGGAAGAATGTTTGGTTTGCCAAAAAAGAAGGTGGAAACAATTAAGACCCCGGGTCTTTTACAACCATTATCCATCCCAAGTCAGCGCTAGGAAGAGTTTTCCATGGATTTCATCACAAGGTTACCAAATTCTGAAGGAAAGAGTGTCACCATGGTGATTGTTGATAGACTGACCAAGTATACATACTTTTGTGCACTCTCTCTACCCTTCAAATCTAGTACAGTTTCCACCGCATTCATGGAGACATTTCAAAATCTACATGGAAGCCCAAAGATTATTGTAAGTGACATAGATCCCATCTTCACTGGACATTTTTGGACATAATTATTTTCTTGTTTGGGAACTCAATTGGCTCATAGCTCATCCTATCATCCTCAATTTGATGGAAAAACTGAGATAGTGAACAAATGTCTGGAAGGATACCTTCGTTTCTTTGTCTCTGATAAACAAACACAATGGTTCAAATGGTTACCCTTGGAAGAATGGTGGTATAACACTTCCTTTCATACTGCAATAAAAATGAAACCATTTATGGAACTTTATGGATACCACCCTCCTTCCATCACTTCTTCTCTAAAATAAAAATCTAAGGTTCAAGCAGTGGAAGATCACATCGAGAATCAACAAAATGTTCTCCAAATCTTAAAGGACAACCTGACCATGGCACATAATTGCATGAAACAACAAGCTGATCAACATCGTAGTGAAAGAAGTTTTGAAGTAGGGGATTGGGTATTTTTAAGACTACAACCATACAAACATATGTCCCTCAAGCAAGCCAATAAGGATAATAAATTATCACCAAAGTACTATGGCTCTAATAAGGTTTTGCAAAAGATTGGTAGTATGGCATACAAATTGGAGCTTCCTACATCTTCATGAGTACACCCAGTTTTCCATGTTTCATGCTTAAAGAAGGTTATAGGTGACAAGATCCCAGTTCAAACTATATTTCCATAAATTTACAAGGAAGGAAAAATCATATTGGAGCCTGAAGCCATCACTAACACAAGTATTCGCCAGCTAAGGAATAGATCCATTTCAGAGTATCTCATTAAATGGAGGAAACTATCAGCTAAAGATTCCACTTGGGAAGATGAGTCTTTTATACAGAAGCATCTAGAGTTACTCAAGCATTTCATACAACACTTGTCTCAAGGGGAGGGGGATGTTAAGCCCTAATATTGGCTCATTACCCCTTAATTGGGGTATATTATATTAGTAATGTTATTTTATTTATGTCGGGTTTAGGCCATTAGTTGTAATTATACCTCCTAGTCTCCTATATATACCAAGGAGACATTTTCATTTTGAATCATCTTGTACTTGAACATTTAATTGGGGTAAATGGAGGTTGCCCCCTCGAAGAGGCTTATTATCTGAAATTATCTCTTTTTCAAGGTGTTGAGTACTTTTTTTGAGGATTTTCTATGCTATTTTGATATGTGGTTCTTAACAAAGACTTACTTTGACTATCTAGTCAAATGGAAGGGATGACCAATAGAATATGTCGGTTGGGAAAACAAAGATTCTATCCAGAAGCAGGGAAAGTCAGTAGAGGAGCTCATGGACAGGAGTCCATGAATTTTTATCAAGGGGATTATGATGCAGGAGTATCATTGGCGAGAAAACAGAGGCAAGACCACTCAACACGTGATAGTTCTTCACAAAAATTTAACGTTGACAGTTGCAAGCGATTTCAAAATCCACCTTCACTCAACGACGAAATTCACCTTTGGAGGCACGCTTGAACCGGTGCCGAATTTAACCCCTTGAGGCAAGTTTTGAAATTGTAAACAGAGAAGGAATTTCCACTTCGGCTCTGGAAGGCGACTAGACTAAGATAGCGTAGGATGAATTTTAGAGTAGGCAAGTAGCCAGGGGAAACCCTAGAAACATTTTTTTGAGTTACGTAGAAGTTGGGACACCCAATTGAAAGAGAGGAAATACAGAGAGAAATTAGTTGTAAGAGAGAACTGGGAGTTAGCAGGAGATCTCAGTTTTTTGAGCTACTGTAATTTTGAATGTATTTTTTAGCCATTGGGCACTTGTGAATATAAAAGAAAGAAAAATTGATCCAAATGTATGGTGTGTGGACTGTGTGTGTTTTCCTGTCATTTCTGTTTTCATGAACAAGTGGATGGAACTGTGATTTTTTCCAGTTTCAATTGTTTCTATTCATTAGAAGCTCTACAAGGTGTGCATCAAGCCAGAGAGGAACGTAAGGAAATTAGGAGGAATTTCTTAGTGAGAAATACCGTGGATCCGAGTTATTGAAATCCATCAGATGTAAGAAGTGTGCAAGAAATGGAAGTCTGAACCAGACAAAGCTCAGGAGGAACAACACTTCAGAAAGTGTTATTGAGATCCAGGAACTCATTCCTTGGAAGAAGCAAAGACCGAGTCTTCCAATACTTAGAAAATATTCTATGTTCGAAGCGAGTAAAATCTCAAGAGGAAGAATGTCGTCTAGTGTTGGATCAGGGTGGAGAATCCTGCTGACCGTCCAATCTGAGGTAGGAGTGCAGGATTTAACCCTACGTAGATCTAGGAGGGGATATCTCAAGGATATAAATGGATAGTGGAGAGTCCTCGAAGAGAAACGTCGAAACCCCACAAGTCGTTGGATAAGGTGGAGCTGCAGGGAGGTTAGAGGCGAGGGCTTCTTGACGTCCAAAGCTCAGGAGGATTAGTGACCATCAATCTCAGATAGATATAGACCGTCATTCCATTTAGTCAACTCGAATATCATGAGCTGAGAGGTGGAGTTCTTTGCGCTTCAAAACCCTAAGTTACGATATCGCGGGATAGTGAGGTCAGTCCATTTCGTGAACTTGGATATCGTGAGATGGGAGGCAGAGTTCTTTACGCTTCAAAACCCTGAGTTGCAAGATCATGAGATAGCAAGGTCGGTCCATTTTGCGAGCTTGAGTATCATGAGTTGGGAAGCAGAGTCCTTTGCACTTCAAAACCCTGAGTCGCGAGATCATGAAATAGTGAGGTTGGTCTGTTTCACGAATGTAGGTATCGCGAGTTGGGAGGAGGATTTCTTTGCACTTCAAAGCTCTGAGTCGTGAGATCGCAATTCAACCTGAATCGTCGATCACAGGCAGATCTAGATTGTTGGCCCACATCGCAATCTTGGGTGTCACTAGTTGAAAGGATAAAGGTCCTTGTATCCCAAATCCCAAATCGTGAATTAGCAAAAGGCAGGAAGGATAAGGGTGCGGTCATGGCTCTTGGTCGTGTACTGTGAGAGATCACGCTTGGCGCTTGGAAAATCCAACTGAGCATTTTTGGGGGACCTGTGTGTTCATTTCTAAGGGTTCTAGTTTGGAACCAGAAGAGCCATTTTGGCTCCCAAACCAGAATATCCTGACCGGGAGGTCACGTAGCCCTGAGGAGGGATAGGGGCTCTATATCACAACCATAACCTCATTAATAAGCATTAAGAGTCTAGATGATGAGTGCATGGAGTTATGCAAAGAAAGAAAAAAACTTTGGAAAAGGTTGAGAGAGGATCCAAAGATGAAACTCACTAAGGAAAGATTAAATAATGAACAAGGAAGGAACATAAGGCCACAAAGAATATAATCATGCTACCAACATTTGAACATGTAGTAGCCATCCTGGAGAAAGGAATTCATACAACAAGATAGATCAAATAAGGGCAGAGGAGAAGAATACAAAACAAAAATTAGTACCCCTAAAGGAAGAATCACTCAAGGTTATAGGGGAATTGGTAGTTTTACAAGCCATGGCTAAGAAAGTGGCACAAGACAGTGAGAAGTAGATCACGACCCTGACTATGTAGGTAGTAGAGGAGAGTATGGAGAAAGAAGTTGAGGTCAAGAAGGAAGTCACTACAACAAGAGAAACCCTCCAAAATTTCATGGAGGCATGGAAGGGTGTGACGCAATAGGATTAATTTTCTCGAGATGATCCACAGGTGAGTGTTGGGGGAATATTGGATAGGAATTTTGAATAACTAAGTTTTGAAGAGTGTGCACGGAAGTTGAAAAGGGAGAAATTTGTAGGGTTAAAGAAGAAGTTAGAGAAGGAAAAAATGTATGAAGAACAACAGTTAACCATGTAGGTGTGAAGTAAGGAAAATCAACATGCAAGCACATAGGAAGTAAAAGTAGCATGCCAAAAAAAACGAAGGAAAACAACTAGGACATATTCAAGTTTTGCGATAAACTATTAGGGTACTCATCCCTAAATCTATGTATAAATATGTGATGGATTTGGGAAGAATAGGCTACTTAGAGTAAGATATTAGGTTGTGTATAAGTGAGAATCTTTTCTTGAGGTTTTGGAGAGATTTTGTAGAGAGAGAGAGTATTTCATTTCATAATATCTAGTTAGGTATGGATAATATGATATGTTATATATATATATTAAGCGTAGTGTGCATGACTGGTATGGTGATTTCATGAAAACTAATATACAAGCCATTTGTTTCACATGTAGCCCAATGATTGGGTGAACCACATTAAATCTCATGTCTAAATGTGTCCTTCAATGTGGTTGTTCATAGATGTTATATTTATGCATGATTAGTATAGATTTGGTTACTATATAATTAATGGGTGATAATAACGAATGATGGAGTGGGTTAGTTATGTTTCAATCTATGCTATAATGGTTATGCACAATAGATTTTGTTAACTAATAAAAGTATATGAAAGAAATATATTATGCACATGGTGGATAAATAGTAATGAATATGATGATATCCTCACTCCCCCTCATCCCTGTAGAAACTTGGTTCTTATAGCCCTGCTAGATACCTCGGGTGACACTTCACTTGCATGTAGGTGATGCGGATAGGGTCAGTACTGGAGGGTTTTGTTGGTTGACTAAATTGAACCTAGGTTATTATAACTACACACAAACAATGGTCATGGTGTCTATTTCCATATCGTAAATATCTCATGTAGTGTTTTTTATCTACTTTCCTTTCACACTTTCTATGGTCAGATCTATTTTTGGCACCCAAATGTTTGGGTTAATATCATGCACATGTGCACAAATGAATTCATGCACAACTATTTTAGTTATTTTTTCGTGCTCAAGAAGTTGTGAAAAGGGTGACATGAGGCATGCACATGAGATCAATTTTATTAATGCACGCTAGTTCTAGTTCATCCAATGCTGATATGCATCACAAACCAAGAAGACACCACATGCACACTAGAATCCTGAAAAGAATATTTAGGAATTCTCTCTGAATGATTACTATAGGAAACACAAGGGATCATGGAGTAGCAAAAAAAAGAGTTGGAAAGGTAGTTGAGAATGTGATGATTCAAAAGAGGTGACGTGGAATGCATGCGAGTGATATATGTGTGGGAATGGTAGTTAGAGGTGCTAGTGAGGCATAAATGAAAGCACCAAAGCACTAGAGCCAAGAAGAAAATAAAAGGGATCAACAAAAATAGAAGGAAGGATAGTTAGTTAGTCAATCAATTGGTCACTAAGGGGGTATAGTTTCTTGTATTTTTTTTGTTTGTCATTGTCATTGAGCTCACTTTGATTCTATGTTTTGCAATGTCTCTAATTGTAATATCGATTTTTTCGTAAGTGAAAAATCTACAGACAACCATGTGGCGCTATGTAACGTACTACTAGGATAATGTGTAAGGGATAAAGGTTCTATTGTTTTCAATGAATGAGTTTCTTCATGTATGTTTCTGAATGATTGAAGGATAATAATAAAGCTACATTGATTATATACCTACAATGTGTTAATTGGATGTGTTTTTTTATGTTATACATTGTTGACTATTAAGCAATATGCAATGGATTATATGAATTCAAACCTGAATGGATCCTTGTGTAATTATCCCTTCATCATCGACACAAGACTAGATGGTCTCTGTGATCCTCATGGCATATCAGGAGAGACCTTCCTTATTCCTGACTGATGATTGATATGTCGATGCCTTGGGGTTTTTGTTGGTCACTTTATATGAACCCTAGGTATTAAAACACCCAGTGTTAAGGAGTATTTTCACAAGCATGAAATACAAAGTCGGATGTGATCATGAAACAAAAAAAAATCGTGAATCATTGAAGACGATGGGTTCACTTCTCTTTCAAGATTCATCTAATTGTCTTTTTGGGATGGATCTGTTTAGCCCAATGGCTTCACATCCTATGGACCAAGGATATGTGAAAGATTTCCCAAGTGTCGACCTTCACATGGACCAGGTATTGGCACTTCAAAATCAAATGCGAGCTATTGCTTTGAACAAATTTTCCGACAACATATGCATAGCTGCTACTTTAGTGACAGGTAAACAACCACCCAATAGTTTCAACAAGTTTTTTCCACTCCTAGTTTTTGTTTATTCTTTTTCTTTGATTTCCAATACAAGATGTGATTCATCTCATGTGATTTCCATGGACAAATTGAAGGATAGTATGTTGGGAAGCCAATGGGAAAAGCATTAATGAACAATATTTTATAGTTGGCAATTCTGTAGGAGTTTTGTTTTTTAGTTCGAACCATGTGAGAGATGTTGACATATTTTACAAATAAGTTGGAATCCAAATAGGTTGAAAGTTGATTGTGGTTATATTGAAAACACACAACCACATCATAATCCTCTCATGATATATTTTACGAAGTTTTTACTTTATTCAATTACTTTTTTCTTCCTCACCTATGTGGAAAGTTATAAAAATGACGAGTATTAATATTTTTTTTACCTTATATGGAGGCCCTTGAGCCACATTGTCCCCATGCAATATCCACATGTTCCTTTTCCGCAATTTTTGTACTATCATTTCAAATTTTCTGATTCGTTTTCCCTATCCATCCAATTGATAATGCATCTCAACACTGAAGAGGACATAATATTTGTAAACTAGGTGATAAACCATATGTGGGTGTGCATCATATGTTTCCTTGTGTAGGTGGGAGAATAGAGTTTCCTATGGAACTTAAGAACATGATTAACACTTTTGATCCGAATTATTTTGAGAAAAAAATGAAGGAAGAGATATAACAATGAAATATATAGAAATATTTCAATAAACATATCTCAATAAACACAATACATTAATGCACAATTTTTATTAATGAGAGAATGAATGTAGAGAAGGTTTTAAGTAGGAAGCCACCAAAATGCATTGTAGGTGACCTTGGAAATGTCGAGATGGGAGGATGAAGGATGAAAATCTATTGCATCTAAGGAAGAAATATAGAGTTTTGTAATGTTTCTCTAGGTGGTCTAGTTGATGCCAAAACCATTATAGATATTTCATTGGTGCCATGAATGTCGGAGATGCCATCAATGTGATGGACATCATGTGATCACTTTGAATGGACAGAATGGCTAACTAAGACCACATTAATTTATTGTTTGAAGTGATCTTTGAATCAATGGTTGATACTATATCTAGCACATGTCATGTCATAGGATTTCCATAATTCTTATAACTAGGAGAGAGACATTAGAGGTTAGGGTTTCCTTCATGGAGGTCATTACAAAGAAATTCTCGATGAATATAGGACAAGTCAATAGTAAGAAATTAAGATGCCAACACAATGCCACAATGTTGCAAGCATAGTTGGTGCACCTCACAATCACCCATTGTAGACTACATTTATTTAGTTGGTTAAGTAGTTACGAGGTTTGTAACAAAAAGGGAAAGCTCCTTATAATTTTTGATATATAATTTTTGATAATGGATGACTACATGATATGTTTCATGTTTGTTGTCTCAAAAATATTTGGCATCCTCTTTATATTTGGAGGTTGTCTGGCAGTTGTTTTTCTTCATTGTTTAGACCGGTTCCTTTTAAGAAGAAACCTAAAGCCACTATGCAAGTCCTAGGAATTACCTGGCTCGCACAAGATCTCTCCTCATAAGTGTGATCCAATTTTGGACAACTACTTTCCCACCAATCCAAACACGATGCGCGGCTATTTTCCGCCTCCTCCTACTTTCCCACCAATCCAAACACGATGAGTACTTACCCCAGTCCTCAGGTCCCATAAAGACGAATACATCTCCTTATGGATACATACCCCAAGTGTTCATATCCAAGTAAAACATGCAAGGATCTAGAGAATATGACATGTATCTAAAATGTACAGAATGGTGTGTTTCTTGAGGATTTCTTAGAGAAGTGGTTCAAGGAGTTATAAAGATTTTTGAGTTGTACTATGTTTGTTGGTATGTGTTATATGGTTTTATTTTAATTAAATAATATATTTTGTTGTTGTTGGGTATATGGATCTCCTATAATTAAATAATTTTTTTATTGTTTCCAAGTGTATTGTGAAGTGTATGGTTTATTACAAAGTTTCAAAATGGAGGTGAAGGTAAAAGTCTCAAGGAAAATTCGGGATCTATTGATTGAAAAATCATGTCCAACTTGGATTCAAATAGAGGCCACAATATTTATATATTGTTGGTGGGATTTTGCATTCCTCTAATAGCAATTTCATCAAACACAAAGTATGTTTGGGCACACTAGCAAGTAATTCTATTGAATTGTTAGTGTTAAAGGTCTTTTAAAATTAAAAATAGAGAAAGGGATTGATAGAATGCAAGTTTTGTGTGATCCTTTATTAGTTTTCAATTGGATGAGAAACTTGATCGTCACATAGAATGTGACTCTCAAGCCACTAACAAATCAATTGAAATCGATCTTTAGGATATTTTAATATATTACATACACTCATGTCTACAAAGAATTCAATATGGTAGTTGATGGACTCTCAAAGGAGTGCTAAGAGGTTGATGTTGGACTCATGATGGAGTTTTTCTCAAGTGCACAACCATTGTTTGGATGCATTTACCTTAAAAATGTTAGTGTCATATTTTGTATTGCTTATTTTCCTTGATTTAAAAAAAAATTAGTGTTTCCCTTAATTTATTTGGTATGTGTAAAGTCTAGTTGTTGGAGTAAACTATTAATAACACATGCCATGGAGTCTATCTCAATAATGTAATTATTCATTCAATTTGATCTCTCTCTCTCTCTCTCTCTCTCTCTCTCTCTCTCTCTCTATATATATATATATATATATATATATATATATATTCTTATTTTAGCAATGTTAATTTTCTTATTTAACCTAGATATAATAAAAATATGTTTTTGATGTTTTTAGTTGGGGTTAATGATCTCTTTATAATACTTGAACTTTCTCTTATTCTATTTCAAATCAATATTTCTTTTTAAATCTAGTTATGATAAGGTTTTTAGTGGTACTCTCCAATAGTTTAACCAAGAATCAACAATTTTATGTCACCATCTCTTAAGAAAAAAATGACCTTTACTTAATTGAAGCAATAACACAAACCCTCCTCTCCTTCATGTCAGTGGAATAAATATATGTGACCATATATTGGAAGTGAAGTGCAATGGTGTCACCAACCTTCCATTGTGTAATCTTTGTTATCTATTATATGATTTGATTGACAATTCTTGGAAATTGTAATGATATACATTAAAGGTTTTGTCCATCATCATTTGAAAATTTATCATGGACTAGTCATTGATCTCTTTATTCATTATTAAACTTTTAGTTTATTAGTAATTCCAATAATCGATTGTTTTTCCTTTTCCTTCCATATATTTGAATTCATCAAAAATGATTTTAGAAAATATAGAATAAATTTCAGTTTGAGATCTCTAATTATGTTGTAGTTTATGTGATAAATAGAAACATAAACATATACAGATACTTGATTTAAGAATTTTATCTATTAAGTATATAGTATGCTTGATGATCTTCACTTTGGAGACATAAGAAAAATATGCATGCTCATGAATTTTTAAGTTGTTGTCACTTAAATTCATTAATTTTATCTTTGTTTTAAATAATTATTATAATTTTCATAAATGATTTATCATACAACATTGTAATTTCATAAGTGAAATGTAATGCAATTTTGATATTGGTATAAGCATATTCAAGATGCTCCTATAAACATTTTCAAGATGTTGTCATCTAATGTTGTAATTCAAACTTATGCATGAATTCAAATCAATACTTGTTCTATAAGTTTTTATATTTCTTTATATTCATTATAAGGATTAAATTAAGTAATTTTATTTATTGTTTTCTTGATAAAAAATTTAGTAATTTTTTATATAATGATATAAAATTGAAAAGTTGAAAAAATATATCAATATAAATATTCTAATTTTAAATTTATTAAACATGCCAAAAGATTACAATATTCTAATTTTAAATTTATTAAACATGCAAAAGATAAAAATGATAAATAGTTAGAGAATAATATTTAATATCTATAAAAACTTTAGAACTTAGCAAAGTTATTTTTCTTACTTCAAAATTATGATTTTGTTTCCCTTTGAATTCTCCCTTAAAAATTGAGTTATATGCCATGTAATTTTATCTTGATAGCAAATTGTGTAAGTTATCTATAATAATTGAGTTATATGCCATGTAATTTTGTCTTGATAGACAATTTTATAACTTATATATAATAACTTAAAGATAATTGTGCAATTTCAAGAGAGGAAGGCTATTGGATTTAAGAGTTAACCTTCTCTAGCCATCTCTTTAGGTCAATGAATACAACCATAGAGTGTTCAAATAGTTTATATTTTCCTACTCATTGTAAAATATTTCATTATTCATTTATTTCTACATTGTTTTTTTCATTATGTTTATGTATATGCATATATTGAATTTTTATTTATTTATAATAATATTCATTTATGTATTGAATTATTCATTTAATTTTATAAATTAAATTAAAATTATGAATATATTTGCATGATATATGTTAAACACAATTATTATTTATCATATTCCTTATATAATATCAAAAATGTGTGAGAAACTATATGAATGTTACTTAGAATCTCATTCTAAGAAACCTCCTCATCTAATCATTAAAAGTTTTATCCATGTTTCTTCTTTTTATCAAAGGAGGATTTTGATTGTTTTTTGAGGTATGGGGCTACATGTGAGATAATATACCAAAGAGAGTTGCAATTTACATTTGCTTACTTTTGGTTGTTGGACAAGCATTTTGAATAACTAAGTTTTGGAGAGCATGTGCAAAAGAAGAAAAGGGAGTAGTTTGCAGAGTTAAAGAAAAAGTGAAAGCGCACACAAGAGGATAAATAATAACATCTAAGAACGTAGGATAAAAGGATGGAAAAGTAGCATACAATGGAAAAGGAAGGAAAAACAACATGCTCGTGAAAAAGAAGCAAAATAGCTAGGATATATTAGGGTTTTGGGATAAACGTTTAAGGTTTTGAGCCCTAACTCTATATATAAATATGTAATGGGTCAGGTAAGAATAGGCTCATGAGAGTAAGATATTAGGTTGTGTATGAGTGAGAATATTTACTTGAGGTTTTGGAGAGATTTTGTAGAGAGAGAGAGGCTTGCATTTGAGAATGGCTAGGAAGGTGTGTATAGTATGATATATTATATCTATTGTAAGTGCAGTGAGATGGTGATTTTATGAATATTAATATAGAATCTAGTCGTTGTGGATGTAGCCCAAGGATTGGGTGAATCACATTAAATCATGTGTATGAATGTGTCCTTTGATGTGGTTATTCATGGATGTTTCATTTATGCATGATTAGTATAGATCTATTTACGATATGATTGATGTATGATTGATGTGTGGTAATAACGAATGATGTAGTGGGTTAATTATGTTTCAATCTATGTTACAATAGTTCTCCACAATAGAGTTTTTTAACTAATCAAAGGATATGAGATAAATATATTGCGTATAGGGTGGATAAATAGTAATGGATATGATGATAGCCTCAAATCCCTTAATCCTTGCAAAAAATTGGTTCCTATAGCCCCAATACATACCTTAGGTAAAACTTCACTTGTATGCAAGTGATGCTCATAGGGACGGTATATGAATGGTTTTGTTGGTTGACTAACTTAAATATAGAGTCTTATAACTGTGTGCCAACAAATGGTTATGTTATCGGGACCCTAAATTTGTAACTCAAGGAATTTTTTTGAGGCCCACTAAGAAAGAGATCATCAAATTGATGGAAAGGAAGGAATGTGATTTTTCCCAAAATGAGAATAAAAAACTTGAGATGAGTGATGAACACTGGTTGTAAAGGTATGTTTTTGTAGAGATATATGAGATTTTCTTTGGTGAATTTTTATTATTTTGGTCAAATGGTTAGAAAGGCTAGTGGATAATACTAGAGGATATCAAATTACATCTCCAAGGAACTGGACTCCTAAGTTGGTAATACAATTAAATTATGTAAGTAATAATACTCCTCGCGTAGTTGATTTCTTGGTGAATAACATAGTGGTGGGTTATGTTATATAATTTAAAATAGATTTTACCCAGTTGTATAGTTTCATAGAAAGGGATTTATTCAAGGGTACACAGGTTAGATTTTTAAAAGAATTGGGTACCTCGATAAATATTTTGTTGTTTAGTAAATGTGTGATGGCTATGGAGTTAGATTGCTAGGGGGGGTTTTCACACATGAGGGAACTGGGGGCTGACGAAGGAATATTTTGAAGCTTGGAAGGAAAGAGGAGATAAATTAATAAGGAAGGGATGGATTGAGGAGTCATACAAATGAAGGTGTACTAGAAGAAGAAGACAATTTTGGAGTACTACATAGTGGAAGGTGCAAGAGATTGATGTTATAAAAATAGGATCACGAAGCAATAAAATAAAATAAATGTGGAAATAAAACACATAAGATACACAATACAATAGAGACACAGATATACATGGTTCACCTTGTGTGGGCTACATCCACCAGAGAAATTTTCAGGTCCTTCCTTTTTATTCTCCAGAAAAATGAAGGGATATAACCTACAACAAACCCATTGTAACTTCCTCTTCTCTCTCTCACAATCGCCTCTCTCAGAATACAATATTTGTAATAATACACAACTACAATATAATTTCTTCATAAAATAGTGTTGTCTTCTAGGGAAAAAAACATAATATCCAACATCAAATCTATGACTTAATGATGCGAGGTCAAGATTGAATATGAAATTACAATATAAATTTACAAGGAAACTTTTTCCTTCAGGGGGCACTTCCCCCGGACCTCGTAGGGGGGGAAATCTACCCCATGTGGAGGGGTGTACAGTTTTCATGGGGTATAAACACATCTAAAAAAGATACGTATGAATCAGGAAGATAATCAGGCTCCACAACCAACAATCTCCCACTTGAGGATTGATCAAAATAACTCCATCGTTGTTGTATCTGTTGGACTATAATCCTTCTTGGACCTGTAAGATTTCTCATATTCACCTTCATGCTTGAATACCAATGGAAACTGATGAGGAACACAATTTCTCCTGGTTACTCCCTTTGTTAACATGCCTGTAGGATTCTGGCTAGTATGTATCTTTTACAACTTCAAAAGTCCATCTTCCAAGATGGATAGTATGCAATTGTACCTAAGTTGTATATGCTTAGTATTCAAATGGAAGGATGAGTTATTTGCAAGATCAATGACACTCTCATTGTCACTGTACAACCTGTTATTCTCCTTCTTCTTTCATAATTCCTCGATAAAACTATGTAACAAAATCATTATTTTACTAGCATCAGTAGGAGAAACATACTATGCTTCTGTTGTGAAAAAACCTTTTGCAGTTTTGAAATGCAACTTATTGTTGTTCCACCTATAGTAAAAACATACCATGTGGTTCTCCTCCTGCTATCTTTATCACCTTCCATATCTAGATCAACATATCAGTGTAGAATAGTGTTTGAATCTCCAAAACATCATGCATGAGTAGAAGTACCTTTAAAATACATGACAATCCACTTTACTTCCTCCAAATGTTATTTAATTGAATTTTACATATACCTTCTCACAACTCCCACTCCATGTGTAATATATTGTCTTTTACAAACTATCGCATAGATCAATCTTCCAACTTTTGAAGAATAAGGGACCCTGGACATGTATTTTATCTCCGCACGTGTCTTGGGACACATTTCCTTGGTTAATTTGAAATGGATAGCCAAAGGTTTACTAACTGGTTTTTCATTCTTCATTCTAAACCTCTCCAACACCTTCTCTATGTACTCACCCTGAGACAATGTCAATTTTCAATTTTTTCTATATCTTGTTATTCTCATACCAAGAATTTTCTTTGAAATACCCAAATCCTTCACCACAAATGAATTAGCTAATTTCTTCTTGAGCACATTTATATCCTACATATTAGACCTTGAAAAAAGCATGGCATCTACATACAATAGAAATATAATATATCTTCCATTTTCTATCCTTTTAAAATAAACACAGTGATCAAAATGACATCTAATATAACCTTGTTCTATCATAAAATTGTCAAACTTGAAATATCATTGCCTTGGACCTTGATTTAGGACATACAAGCTCTTCTTCAACCTGCATACCAAATTTTCCTTCCCTTTGACCTCATACCCCTGTGGATGTTGCATATAAATATCTTCCTCCAAATGCCCATGGAGAAAAGTTGTTTTTACATCTAATTGTTCAAGATGAAAATATTCTACTCCCATAATACTTAAAATGGTCTTAATTGAAGTCATTTTAACAATAGGAGAAAATATTTCATCAAAATATATACCTTTCTTTTGTGAAAGACCCTTTACAACAAGTCTATCCTTGTATCGTTTTTTTCCTCCATCTTCTTCCTTCAACCTGTAACCCATTTATTTTGCAATGCTATTTTTCCTGTAGGCAACTGAATCAAGTCCCACATCTGGTTATTTACCAAGGAATACATTTCCTCTTTCATTCCTTGCTCCCACTTCCTTTTAGTGTCTACCTGTATTGCCTCTCCATAACTTTCTCGTTCACTAGAATCCGTCAATAATAAATAGTACAATGAAGGAGAGTATCATTCATGGGGTCTACTCAACCTGGTAGATACTATAAAAACACTTGTAGGACTTTAGGGTACTTGTTGCCACTGTTGTTGTACATTTTTATTTTATGGTAACTTTGGAATTTATTTTTCAGTGATCTCATCAAGCACTATGTATTTTAGTTTTTCTTTTTCACATTTCCTTCCCTGCAACTGATTTGTATACATGACCTTCTCATTGAATATGACATCTCTACTCCTAATGATTTTTTTTTCTTTCATAATCCCATAAGAGATAACCAAAATCATTAACACCATATCTAATAAAGGTACACTTCTTGGATTTTTCCTCAATCTTTGTTCTATTTTATTTATCAATATGGAAAAATGTTTCACAACTGAAAGTCTTCAAAAATTAATAGTTTACTGTTTTACCTGCCCATGCCTCATCTGGAATTCCACTGTACAAAGAAATTGAAGGTCCTTTTTTTTATCAATTAAACAACATTATCTACAACATTTGCCCAAAACTGCAAGGAAAACCCTACATGCAATCTCATACTCCTTGCACGCTCCATGATTATCCCGCTCATATTTTCTAAGACACCATTTTCTTGTGGTGTTCATGGAACTGTATTATTTCTAAAAATCCCATGGTATGAAAAATAATCATCAAACACCTTGTTGTATTATTCACCTCCATTTTATGATCTTAGATAATTTAACCCTTTTCCTATCTCATTCTCAACCAATGATTTCAATTTCTTAAAAGTATCAAAAACATCATATTTTTGTTGAATTCAATAAACCCAAGTTTTTCTAGTTGAATCATCAATAAAAGTAACATAATAATAAGATCCACCAAGATATGACACTTGAGTTGGTCCCCATACATTTGTATGCGCAAGGTATAACTTTTCATTCTTCTTTACCTTTCCAACTCTGAGAAATCTGACTCTCTTAGGTTTTCCATAAACACAATGCTAACAAAAATCCAAATCAATTTGTTTAATATATGGAAACAAATTTATTTTTGAAAGTATCTTCATCCCCTTCTCACTCATGTGGCCAAGATTATGATTCCACAGTGTTGTATCCACTCCTGTAAAATCTAAAGATATACAAGAGTTGGTATTGCCAGTACATAAATACAATGTACTTACATTCTCTCCTTTTTCTATCACTAGTGATCCATTGGTGACCTTCCATGCCTTATCTGTAAATATATATATACATCCTTCACTTGCCAACTTCCCTGTTGAAATTAGATTTTTCCTTAGATATGGTACATGTATTACCTCTTTCAATAACCATTGGTTTCCATTCTTTTTCTGTATTTGTACCTTACCCATTCCAAAATTGTTGCATGGTGCATCATCACCCAAATGAACATGTCTAAAATCACCTTGAACATAAGATATAAAAAAATTCCTATGGGGTGTGGCATGAAATGAAGCCCCTTAATCTACTATCCAAGACACAAAAATAGTTTCTACATAAAGAATCAAAGAATATTGTAACACATCACCTATTGCATTTTCTTCTTAATTTTTCTCTTGTTGTCCATCTCTTTTCTTCTTTGGAGCACTGTAGTCTTTCTTCATATGTCATTTCTTCCCACAATTCCAACACTCTATATTTCCTAGTCTGTATTTGGATTTTCCCTTCCTATAATTCCCACAATTCCCTATTCCCTTTCCTCTATCCTTTTGTGTTCCCCTGTTCTCCATAGTCAATGCATTACCTAATGTCTCACTAATGTTTTTCTGTCACAATTCTTCATTAAGGATAATACCAACAACATCATCAAATTTTAGAGTGTGTGAACCAGAGACATAGTTACCTACAACCATGACCAATCCATTCCATATTTCTAGAAATGGGCACAATATTAGAAGATCCATGATCTCATCATCAAAGTCCAATTTTATATAACTTAGAATACAATATTCACAATAATATACAGTCGCAATACAATTCCCTCCTAAAACATGGTTTCCTTCTAGGGAACAAATCACTAACCTAATCTCTACCATCGGATCTTTGATTTAATGATGGATGGTCAAGATTGACTATGAAATTACAATATACATTTATAAGGAAAGTTTTCCTTCGAGGGTTTCTCCCCTAAACCCCCATCAGGGGAGGTTTCCCCTAAACCCTCTTTGGGGGATTGCTACCCCCCCAAAACCCCATCTCGGGGGATTTACCCCCTAGACCCCACAAGGGGTGAAATCCCCCCTACAACCCCCCCGTGTGGAGGGGTGTACAATATTCTGGTGTGTATATTTTTCATAGGGTATAAACATGGTTGAAAATGAAGACCTCTGAATTAGGAAGATAATCAGGCTCCAAAAACAACAATTGAAAAATGGGGTTGAAAAAGGAGAGTTGTGCAATGAGTATGAGTCGTTAAGTCCTACTCACACTATATCCTATTATCACCTTATGAACCCAAGTATGTTACGTGGATATGAGATAACCTTTTAATATTTGTCAACAACACTTATAGTTAACATAATAATTCAAATTAGTAGTAGCCAAAGTAGTGTAAGCGGTATGCCAATTCAAATTCATCCAAATAGATCGGGGGGAAATACTATAGAAAACACCATGGAAGGTTTATATAACACATTGAGAATTCCTGAGTTCTAGGGAGTTGGGTTGGAGGACCCAAAACATCATTTATTTGTATGTGAGACAATTTGGGTTGCGAAGAATGTCCAATATCAAGCCACAAAGATTGCATAGTTAGCCACAACGTTTAGAGGATGCGCATTAGTGTGGTACATGAAATTGCAAACTAATACATCTACATGTCAAGTGAGAACATTTCCATAAATTAGAAAATCATTACTAAAAGAGTTCAAGAAGTCGAAATCTGAGTTGCAGTACATTATAGGGTTAAAGGAAATCAAACAAGTGCAGACTGAATCAGTTTGGGACTATGATCAAAGATTTAAATATTTAATGGGTATATTGGCATTCCAAATTATTGATCAACAACACAAAGAATTGTTTATTGAAGGACTATTTCCACACATTCAATTTCCGTTGATACAATATATGGTTGTGTTGCATCCCGAAGCCTTGGAGATTGCAATGAAACTAGAATCATCTCCTATAGGACACTTTGGTCGGATGGCTGAAGTCCAAACATGGTTAGTTTCCTTGACAATCCAATTAGTAGAGCTTACGAAATGAAAGGAGAAGTGGGAACAAGTTTGGTGTGTCACGTGTATAAATGAAGTCCAAACATTTTTTCAGTATTTGGTCACTCGAGCACCAAACCTATTATCAGGAGGAGGATATTGTGAAATATTCAAGACTTGGGGACATCATCCACCTAATTTCCCAAATTTACAGAAATACCAGAGTATGCCAAGGAATTTTTTTTGTAACTGTTGCATGTCAATAGGGAAATAAGAGAAGGACTTTCACACATTTGATTTGATGAGAGAGCGCAATTCTTATATGTAGAGAATTCAAGAGGAAAATGTCGTGACAGAAGGAGGTGATCCACAGTATAATAATCATAGATGATTTAATCCAAGAAGTTGCGGAGGATTTGGCATAGGTCGAGGAAGAGGAAGTTTTAGTGAAGGAGATAGAGAACTAATAATTTTCTATAATTGTAATCAACCAGGACACTTAGCTCATCACTGCCAAAATCCTTGTACAACTTGCACATATTCTAGAGCACTCGAGCATGTGACATAAGAGTTTCTATAATTTCTCGCAACATGGAATGAAAGAGGCAATCAGAACTAGAACCTGAATCAGAGTGTACAAAATATATCAGTCGAGAAGCATGATGAATGACCTAGAGTAACATTTTTCATGGATGGAGGAGCTAGGACAAGGGATGATGCGATGAATAAAGGGAAACATATTGATCAATGTGTGAGTAAATCAACAAGACCTATGCTGGAATTTGATCCACAACAAGAAAAAGAGACATATCAACAAACAAGGAAGGAGATAATAGGAACATATTGGATATAATTAACATCATTTGTGCCTCATGTGATTGATATGACTTCATCCTATGATCGTAATATCCTAGGGAAGCCGCTTGAAAAGGTAATTACTTTGAATAAATTTCTAAAAACTTTTCTAGAGTTGATGAGAGATAAAATTTCTTTGAATTCGTCATGTGGAATTATTGATCATCTCACACAAGCAAGGGAAATTCCTACCACACAGAGGGTAGTGAATCATATATTGCAAAAAAAGAGTACCAAAGGGGAATTTAGATTAATTGCATAGATTGGGGAACATGACGTGAATAATGTTATTTTATACTTGGGTTCTGATTTAATTGTTTTACCGAAGCATACCTAGGAAATGATGGGGAAACCTAAGTTAATGTGGTCTCCCATTCAGTTAAGATTGGAAAACCAACACAATATAGTACCATTTTCCTGATTGATATGGATACCTGTGAACATAGATTAGGCACACAATATATCATATTTTGAGGTCATCAAGATTGTGGATGATAGTAATCCATATCCAACATTAATGGGGACTGAATGGACCTTTCAAAATCACGAGAGTATGAATCTGAAGAAGAAGGAAATTATCTTTGAAGTATGGGACTTGAAGGTTACCACACCATTAGGTCTGATAACCTAGAAAAAGGGAATGAAATTGATAACCTGTATAATATAATTGTGCAAATGGATGACTATGTTAACCTGACTGCAGATGGTTACCTAAGGTGGAGAAGCATTAGCTCATGCATGTTGGACTCAGAGGAAGGTCTGGAACACTAGAAGCAAAGAATGCATGTAGTATCCACCAGACAATGATCCCACATGACTCGATCATTGCGATGGATCAAAATGGAGTCATGTGTCCCACCCAAGTATGATGGTTTGACTGACATAAAATATTTTGTAAAGGATTTTGAGTTGAAGATACTTGAACGTCATATATTTTTAGTGTTAGATGTTGTCATGAAGGACACTTGAACCAGATGGTGGGTTAAATTGATGTATAAGCTTGGACTGCTAGTAGTGTATAAGATTGGTGCAAGTTAAATTTGGTACCGGGGTTGAATATATTGCACATAAATATGTAGGATTAAGTGACCCAAAATATTAGATTGAGAAGTGCATAAACATATGGAGTTCGATACCAAATAAGGAACAAAAGCATAGGTTCATACATTTATTGGAAATGATCCATAATAACTAGGTACCTAGAACTATAAATGTGCAGAGAAACAATGAACTGGGATGAGCTAAATCAAAGGTTTAAGGTAACATTTACTTTTGAACATGAATATTCATTAATAGATGCACTTTTTCAGGCCATTAGAAACAATATTTTTTCATAAGAAAGGCCGATTGATGTAGTACATGAGTTTAGTGCGCATAGAGCCTCTATGATTGTTCATGAATTAATGGAATGATATAATGTTTCTAAAGAAGATCCAAATTTTAGTAGAAGATCCAAATCTTGGATCTTCTATTTATGCACATCCATTAAGGATGTATAAGGTCAATATTGGGACACAACATAATCCAAAGTTTGCGCAAATATGCAACTACTTGAAGTATGAAATTGTGGAGAAGATTCCAAACTTACTACATGAGTATCATGATCTATTCCCAACCACGTCTTTAGAAATGAGAGGGATAATTGGTGAGTTAGGAGAAATGAAGATCCCTTTGAAACCATATTCTAAGCTAGTAAGATAGAGACCCTACAGGATAATAAAGAGAAGGTAAACGTAGAAATCGACCAAATGTTAGAAGAAGGAATTATTGAACCAATAGTAGAATTTGAATGGATAATTACAATTGTAGTGAAAGATAAGATAATAGGTGGAATCCGAATTTGTGTAGACCTAGAAAATCTAAATGATGCATGTCTATATGATCCATTTGCAACATTGTTTACATGTGAAGTTATAGAGAATGTAGGGGCATAGGAGGCATACTCTTTAATTGATGGATTCTTAGTATATCATTAGATAAAGATTGAATAGGAATATATACATAAGAATACATATGTGATAGAATCAGGAAGCTAGGAATACATAGTTATGCATTTTTGGCTTAAGAATGCACCTATAATCTTATCGAGGGTAGTTTTCACATTCTTTAAGGAATTCATTCATAAGTTCCTTGAAGTGTATTTAGATGATTGGATTGTTTTTAGTCTATTGCAAGATAATATAGGAATATTTAGATTTATGTTGGATGTTGTAGACAATGTTAGATTGAATTGAATTTGAAGAAATGTGTTTTATGTGCGCATTTTATAATTTTTGTTGGGCCATGTGGTATATAATAAATGATTACTATTGGATCCTTCCAAGATTTTAGTAATTGTAAACTGAACACCACCTACATCAGTCAGAAAGTTGAGAGAAACATTGGGCCATACAAGATATTATAGGAAGTGCATTAATGGATATGGACAGATCACATCACCCATGGAGAATTTGTTCAAAAAATAAGCCAAGTTCTAGTGGAATGAAGACTGCCAAAAAAATTTGGACACATTAAAGCACAAGTTAGTGACCGAGCCAATTTTGATATTCATAGATTGGAAGAAAGAATTTCATGTTCATGTGGATGCGTCATCCATAGATATAGGGGTAGTATTATGTTATCTAAGTGAGGGAGCGTTAGAACATCCAATTTAAATTGCAAGAAAGAGGTTGTCAACAACAAAAAAGAACTACACTTTGAAAGAACAGGAAGGGTTGGAAATGTTGTAGGTGTTGCATAAGTTTACACACTATTTTTTGGGTTCTCATTTCAAGATGTATATAGACCATTCTACATTAATATACTTAGTGAAAAATCCAGTGTTGGGGGGGAGAATTTTTGGATGGCTACTTTTGTTCCAAGAATATGACTTTGAAGTCATTATTAAGCTAGGAAAATCGAATGTAGGACATGATCACTTATCACGTATTTTATTAGGAGAAGATGTAGGAAATATAGATGATAACTTACTAGACATGTATTTATTTTCAATTCAAGTGGTGGACGTATACTTTGGACACATTATGCAATTTTTAAGTACAAGAATGGCTCCATTAGACATGAGAGATGCACAAAATAAACAACTAGTGGTTAAGAAATCTAACTATCATCTAATTGCAGGAAACATATACAAGTTATGTGCACATGGGATATTAAGACAATGTGTGTTAGAGCATGAAAGGACAATAGTACTCTTATAATCACATGAAGGAATTACATGAGAAAATTGCGTAGGTAAAGCAACATCACAAAAGTTTTTTTTCAAAAGGTTCTAGCGGCCCACACTTTATAAGGATGCTAAGGTATATTTCTAGACATGTTTTATTTCTCAAAGAGATGGAAAGCATTCCAAAAGGGATGAGATTACCTTGCATCCACAGGTTACACTGCATGACTTCGACAAATGAGTGATAGACTTTGTTGGACCAATCAATCCACCATATAGGACATAAATAGATAGGTATATAATAATTGCAATAGAGTATTTAACCAAATGGGAAGAAGCAATACCAATCATAGATAGAAGCATGGAGACTGTTGCATGGTTTCTATTTGAGAATGTAGTCACAAGATTTGGATTCTTGCACATTTTAGTGAGTGGTCAAGTGACACACTTCATGAATAAGATGATTGCAACATTGACCGAGGAGTTTCAAATTCACCATCATCAGAGTATGTTTGTTATAGAAAGCTTTTCCTTAGCCTATGTAGACTTATCATCCCTGTTTGCAAAATCCAGACCTAAAAAGACATATTTTTCCACACGTACACATATTGCCTACTATACAACATGTGTATATGCAAGTTATTGTACTACAACCCTCGTACATCAGGATTTGTGCCAAAAATTGAAAATTAATGTTGGGTTTCCATATCACGACAAGATATCTATGATCCTTGGCTTCCACATACTGGAAATTTTTCGACTCGACCCTTCAGTTCCATTTTGAAGGCTATAAATGGGCCAATTCTGAGCTATGGAAAGAGGAGAAAGAATTCAACTTTGAGAGCAAAGTTACTCTAAAGGAATTATTTACTTCATATTGAGTCTCCATCCCTTTGTCCTTTGAGTCTGAACATAGTGTTCAACCTCCAAGCTCTTGCCTTATTGATTGAGAACATCATTGTTTCTCTTTTGTGATCTTACCTTTGGTGGAGGATTGAAGTGGTGGAGGTCAAGTTGGAAGGAACTTAGTTTCTTGGTTCTGAACCATGCCAACACAAAAGTCTGTAAAATTTTCAGTCTTTGTGATCATATATTAATAGAAATACTATTTTCCAATCCAATTGATATCTTGGAAATATTTGAATTATTATTCCATGGGTTTATTTGTCATGCTTATTAATGGATTATGCTATTGAATGTGATAACATCATTTATTATCACCATATTCTTTCTTTTCTTTGTTGTTGAAGACTAGTTGCAGATATATTTCTTTGGGTCAAGTGCTCAATGGTGGACTTCATCGAACATCTGGACAAGGTAGGCACATTATCTTGTCTTGCTAGAATATTTTTTTATATAACATACTTGAGAAGAGAGTTGATTTATGCAGTCATTTCTGTCTATTGTGGTTTACCCTAGCCATAGAGAGATTTTCCTCGTAACAGAATTGATGACCATACTAGGGATGAATCTTCTTTCTTAGGGTTTGGAGTACTTTTGTCCTTAGATTTCTCTCATTCCTATTTTTTTCTTGTTGTCTTATTGCTTGACAACCTCTGTTCACTTTGGGTCTATGTTTTCATCCTTCTCCCTTGCCTGGCCTTGTTTTTTGAAACATATATGCGATTTTTTCCTTGACAACCACGTACATATGCAGGTTGTCCCTCTACAAGCTCTATACATATGCTCTATTTTCCTAAAGAGTCACGTACATCAATTTTCCTTGCCTTTTTTCTTGGTCTTGTGGTTGCTAGGTGGGATTTGATGTTTGTTGAGCCTTCTTGGGTCTCTATAGTGCCTGTTAAGTCCTTGTGGGATGACAAGAAACCTATCTTTGGTTGAATTTCTGGGCATAGTCTTTCTCATTATACTTTCATTTTGATTGTACTTGTACATTGGAATAGGTGTTTTTCTACTTGGTATCCTACTTGAGTAATCTCTTTCTATACATAGTAGAGTTTATATATCAAGTTTCTTTCCAGTCCATGCATTTTCATTTTTATTATATTGAAAATACAAAAAAATAGGCATTTTTCATTGCTTGGCATTTTGGTATTTTGAGTCCTTGTCATTAGCTTAGTGAATGTAATGAAATATTGTATTTTTACTTCAAAATTGCAGAGTTGAAATTGAAAATTGCATTGATTTTTAGTAGTGTATCATTAATTGAAAGTTAGAGTTAGAAATTTGGATTATTTTTATATTTAATTTTCTTGCAGAGTCATAACATCATGAGTTTCACTACCAAACCTTTTTGAGTAATCAAGACCACTAAAATTAACGATATATTTAAAATTGATTATTCATGATTTTATTTTCTAGGGTTCACAAACTAGCTTAGGATTTAGTGCCTTGGAATAGGATTTTGTGAGTAAACATCTCCAAGGAAATTAAATCAACATATTTGTCTGAGAAAGGGAGTGGAGAAATCCATTGTATAATGTTAAAGTTTCTTTCTTAATATGTTATTATTAACTCTTAGTTATAACAACAACATAATAAGGATCTTACTAAAAGAAACACAATCACAGAGTACACAAGCATTTATCCTGGTAAACCCTCAAGGGTAATAAAACCCAACAAAACTTCTTTAATATAGATTCAGTAACCAAGTAAAGTGTCTCTCACAAGAGAGATCTCACCAAAGAGAAGATCCACCAGAAAACCTAACTATAACAGAGTAGCGCACCACTTAGACCAAGATAGTCCTTCACCAAGATAACCTTCACCTTTACTGAGATACTCTTCCTTGTAGCTGTGTCACTTCTCCTTGTAGCTGCATCACTCTCAAAATTGTGCACTTGATAGAGAGAGCTTGATGAGTGTGTGTACAAATGAGATGCTAGGCCTCTTATAAATACAAGTTGTACCCCCCCAATAATTAGGTCAGAGCCGACGTTTTCACTTTACCTTTCTAATTTACATTTGACTTTGCCTAGGCAGAATAGGGACGACTTGTCAATATAATATAT